>CM060109.1:1592500-1641440 GCA_030522415.1 Channallabes apus
GTGTGTGTGAGATGTGAGTGTGTGTGTGTGTGAGATGTGAGTGTGTGTGTGTGAGATGTGAGTGTGTGTGTGTGTGAGATGTGAGTGTGTGTGTGTGTGAGATGTGTGTGTGAGATGTGTGTGTGTGTGTGTGTGTGAGATGTGAGTGTGTGTGTGTGTGAGATGTGAGTGTGTGTGTGTGAGATGTGAGTGTGTGTGTGAGATGTGAGTGTGTGTGTGTGAGATGTGAGTGTGTGTGTGTGAGATGTGAGTGTGTGTGTGTGTGAGATGTGAGTGTGTGTGTGAGATGTGAGTGTGTGTGTGAGATGTGAGTGTGTGTGTGTGTGTGTGAGATGTGAGTGTGATGTGAGTGTGTGTGTGTGAGATGTGTGTGTGTGTGTGTGTGTGTGAGATGTGAGTGTGAGATGTGAGTGTGTGTGTGTGAGATGTGAGTGTGTGTGTGTGTGTGTGTGAGATGTGAGTGTGTGTGTGTGAGATGTGTGTGTGTGTGTGAGATGTGAGTGTGTGTGTGTGTGTGTGTGTGTGTGTGTGTGTGTGTGTGTGTGTGTGTGTGTGTGTGTGTGTGTGTGTGAGATGTGAGTGTGAGATGTGAGTGTGTGTGTGTGAGATGTGAGTGTGTGTGTGTGTGTGTGTGTGTGTGTGAGATGTGAGTGTGTGTGTGTGAGATGTGAGTTGTGTGTGAGATGTGAGTGTGTGTGTGTGAGATGTGAGTGTGTGTGTGTGTGTGTGAGATGTGAGTGTGTGTGAGATGTGAGTGTGTGTGTGAGATGTGAGTGTGTGTGTGAGATGTGTGTGTGTGTGAGATGTGAGTGTGTGTGTGTGTGTGTGTGTGTGTGTGTGTGTGTGTGTGTGTGTGTGTGAGATGTGAGTGTGAGATGTGAGTGTGTGTGTGTGAGATGTGAGTGTGTGTGTGTGTGTGTGTGTGTGTGTGTGAGATGTGAGTGTGTGTGTGTGAGATGTGAGATGTGAGTGTGTGTGTGTGTGTGTGAGATGTGTGTGTGTGTGTGTGTGAGATGTGAGTGTGTGTGTGTGAGATGTGTGTGTGTGTGTGAGATGTGAGTGTGTGTGTGTGTGTGTGTGTGTGTGTGTGTGTGTGTGTGTGTGTGTGTGTGTGAGATGTGAGTGTGTGTGTGAGATGTGAGTGTGTGTGTGTGAGATGTGAGTGTGTGTGTGTGTGTGTGAGATGTGAGTGTGAGATGTGAGTGTGTGTGTGTGAGATGTGTGTGTGTGTGTGTGTGTGTGAGATGTGAGTGTGAGATGTGAGTGTGTGTGTGTGAGATGTGAGTGTGTGTGTGTGTGTGTGTGTGAGATGTGTGTGTGTGTGTGTGTGAGTGTGTGTGTGTGAGATGTGTGTGTGTGTGTGAGATGTGAGTGTGTGTGTGTGTGTGTGTGTGTGTGTGTGTGAGATGTGAGTGTGAGATGTGAGTGTGTGTGTGTGAGATGTGAGTGTGTGTGTGTGTGTGTGTGTGTGTGTGTGTGTGTGAGATGTGAGTGTGTGTGTGTGAGATGTGAGTGTGTGTGTGTGAGATGTGAGTGTGTGTGTGAGATGTGTGTGTGTGTGTGTGAGATGTGAGTGTGTGTGTGTGTGTGTGTGTGTGTGTGTGTGTGTGTGTGTGTGTGTGTGTGTGAGATGTGAGTGTGTGTGTGAGATGTGAGTGTGTGTGTGTGAGATGTGAGTGTGTGTGTGAGAGATGTGAGTGTGGTGTGAGATGTGAGTGTGTGAGATGTGAGTGTGTGAGATGTGAGTGTGTGTGTGTGTGTGTGTGTGTGTGTGTGTGTGTGAGATGTGTGTGTGTGTGTGTGAGTGTGTGTGTGTGAGATGTGAGTGTGTGTGTGAGATGTGAGTGTGTGTGTGTGAGATGTGAGTGTGTGTGTGTGTGAGATGTGAGTGTGTGTGTGTGTGAGATGTGAGTGTGTGTGTGAGATGTGAGTGTGTGTGTGTGAGATGTGAGTGTGTGTGTGTGTGAGTGTGAGTGTGTGTGTGTGTGAGATGTGAGTGTGTGTGTGAGATGTGAGTGTGTGTGTGTGAGATGTGAGTGTGTGTGTGTGTGTGTGAGATGTGAGTGTGAGTGTGAGTGTGTGTGTGTGGTGTGTGTGTGTGTGTGTGTGTGTGAGATGTGAGTGTGAGATGTGAGTGTGTGTGTGTGAGATGTGAGTGTGTGTGTGTGTGTGTGTGTGTGTGAGATGTGTGTGTGTGTGTGTGTGAGTGTGTGTGTGTGAGATGTGTGTGTGTGTGTGAGATGTGAGTGTGTGTGTGTGTGTGTGTGTGTGTGTGTGTGAGATGTGAGTGTGAGATGTGAGTGTGTGTGTGTGAGATGTGAGTGTGTGTGTGTGTGTGTGTGTGTGTGTGTGTGTGTGAGATGTGAGTGTGTGTGTGTGAGATGTGAGTGTGTGTGTGTGAGATGTGAGTGTGTGTGTGAGATGTGAGTGTGTGTGTGTGAGATGTGAGTGTGTGTGTGTGTGTGTGAGATGTGAGTGTGTGTGAGATGTGAGTGTGTGTGTGAGATGTGTGTGTGTGAGATGTGAGTGTGTGTGTGTGAGATGTGAGTGTGTGTGTGTGTGTGAGATGTGAGTGTGTGTGTGTGAGATGTGAGTGTGTGTGTGAGATGTGAGTGTGTGTGTGTGAGATGTGAGTGTGTGTGTGTGTGTGTGAGATGTGAGTGTGTGTGAGATGTGAGTGTGTGTGTGAGATGTGAGTGTGTGTGTGTGAGATGTGAGTGTGTGTGTGTGTGAGATGTGAGTGTGTGTGAGATGTGAGTGTGTGTGAGATGTGAGTGTGTGTGTGTGTGATGTGAGTGTGTGTGTGTGTGTGTGTGTGAGATGTGTGTGTGTGTGTGAGATGTGAGTGTGTGTGTGTGAGTGTGTGTGTGTGTGTGTGTGTGTGTGTGTGTGTGTGTGTGTGTGTGAGATGTGTGTGTGTGTGAGATGTGAGTGTGTGTGTGTGAGATGTGAGTGTGTGTGTGAGAGATGTGAGTGTGTGTGAGATGTGAGTGTGTGTGTGTGTGTGTGTGAGATGTGTGTGTGTGTGTGTGTGTGTGAGATGTGTGTGTGTGTGTGTGTGTGTGTGTGTGTGAGATGTGTGTGTGTGTGTGTGTGTGTGTGTGTGTGTGTGTGTGTGTGTGTGTGTGTGTGTGTGTGTGAGATGTGAGTGTGTGTGTGTGTGAGATGTGAGTGTGTGTGTGAGATGTGAGTGTGTGTGTGTGAGATGTGAGTGTGTGTGTGTGTGTGTGTGGAGTGTGTGTGTGTGTGTGTGAGATGTGAGTGTGTGTGTGAGATGTGAGTGTGTGTGTGAGATGTGAGTGTGTGAGATGTGAGTGTGTGTGTGAGATGTGAGTGTGTGAGTGTGAGTGTGTGTGTGTGAGATGTGAGTGTGTGTGTGTGTGTGTGTGTGAGATGTGAGTGTGTGTGTGTGAGATGTGAGTGTGTGTGTGAGATGTGAGTGTGTGTGTGAGATGTGAGTGTGTGAGATGTGAGTGTGTGTGTGAGATGTGAGTGTGTGAGATGTGAGTGTGTGTGTGTGTGTGTGTGTGTGTGTGTGTGTGAGATGTGTGTGTGTGTGTGTGTGAGATGTGAGTGTGTGTGTGTGAGATGTGTGTGTGTGTGTGAGATGTGAGTGTGTGTGTGTGTGTGTGTGTGAGATGTGTGTGTGTGTGTGTGTGTGTGAGATGTGAGTGTGAGATGTGAGTGTGTGTGTGTGAGATGTGAGTGTGTGTGTGTGTGTGTGTGTGTGTGAGATGTGAGTGTGTGTGTGAGATGTGAGTGTGTGTGTGTGATGTGAGTGTGTGTGTGTGAGATGTGAGATGTGAGTGTGTGTGAGATGTGAGTGTGTGTGTGTGTGTGTGTGTGTGTGTGTGGTGTGTGTGTGTGTGAGATGTGTGTGTGTGTGTGTGTGTGTGTGTGTGAGTGTGTGTGTGTGTGTGTGTGGTGTGTGTGTGTGTGTGTGTGTGTGTGTGTGTGAGATGTGAGTGTGTGTGTGTGTGAGTGTGAGTGTGTGTGTGAGATGTGAGTGTGTGTGTGTGAGATGTGAGTGTGTGTGTGTGTGTGTGTGAGATGTGTGTGTGTGTGTGTGAGATGTGAGTGTGTGTGTGAGATGTGAGTGTGTGTGTGAGATGTGAGTGTGTGAGATGTGAGTGTGTGTGTGAGATGTGAGTGTGTGAGATGTGAGTGTGTGTGTGTGAGATGTGAGTGTGTGTGTGTGTGTGTGTGTGAGATGTGAGTGTGTGTGTGTGAGATGTGAGTGTGTGTGTGAGATGTGAGTGTGTGTGTGAGATGTGAGTGTGTGAGATGTGAGTGTGTGTGTGAGATGTGAGTGTGTGAGATGTGAGTGTGTGTGTGTGTGTGTGTGTGTGTGTGTGTGTGTGAGAGTGTGTGTGTGTGTGTGTGAGATGTGAGTGTGTGTGTGTGAGATGTGTGTGTGTGTGTGAGATGTGAGTGTGTGTGTGTGTGTGTGTGTGAGATGTGTGTGTGTGTGTGTGTGTGTGTGTGTGGTGTGAGTGTGGGTGTGAGTGTGTGTGTGTGAGTGTGGTGTGTGTGTGTGTGTGTGTGTGTGGATGTGAGTGTGTGTGTGAGATGTGAGTGTGTGTGTGTGAGATGTGAGTGTGTGTGAGATGTGAGTGTGTGTGTGTGAGATGTGAGTGTGTGTGAGATGTGAGTGTGTGTGTGTGAGATGTGAGTGTGTGTGTGTGAGATGTGAGTGTGTGTGTGTGAGATGTGAGTGTGTGTGTGTGAGATGTGAGTGTGTGTGAGATGTGAGTGTGTGTGTGTGAGATGTGAGTGTGTGTGTGTGAGATGTGAGTGTGTGTGTGTGAGATGTGAGTGTGTGTGTGTGAGATGTGAGTGTGTGTGTGTGTGTGAGATGTGTGTGTGTGTGTGTGTGTGAGATGTGAGTGTGTGTGAGATGTGAGTGTGTGTGTGTGTGTGTGTGAGATGTGAGTGTGTGTGTGTGAGATGTGAGTGTGTGTGTGTGAGATGTGAGTGTGTGTGTGTGTGTGTGTGTGTGTGTGTGTGTGTGTGTGTGAGATGTGAGTGTGTGTGTGAGATGTGAGTGTGTGAGATGTGAGTGTGTGTGTGTGAGATGTGAGTGTGTGTGTGTGTGTGTGTGAGATGTACACACCCCACCTTCTGCCCCGCCTCACGCCCCGCCTCATGCCCCGGTATTGGCCCCAGACCTCCCGTGACTCGTTACAGGATAAACACTACAGATAATGAATGAATGAATCAGAGCACAAAGTTCCACTCCTGAATTACACATGAACAAGTGCTTTATTCGAGTACTGCGTGTGTTACCGGAGGTTATTATTGTCCTGGACGTTCTGGGAGAGAAAGAGAGAGTCTCAGGTTTATGCTGATGGTTACTGAGACTCGGTGTGAAGGATCGAGTGGAGATCGACGGTCGAAGTGAGAAACAGCAAGAAACTCTTTTAAAACTGCAGAACTCCTGCTGATACTGAAATAAAACTCATGGCATCATGCAGAGACACACTAATGCTCACACACACACACACACACACTCATACACACACACACACATACACACACATACACACACACACAGACACACACACATACACACACACATACACACACACACATACACACACACATAGGGATTTGTGCTGTGACAACAGAGCAGAGCGAGGACCAGCTGAAAGCCGACCGAGCGTTCTGTAATAAAGCTGAGAAATATTTTACTTTTCTCCAAGAAGTTCCTAAAATGAACAAAAGGTGTTGAAGGTCGTTTTACCTCATTAATATTCATGACTTCATTAGCCACAAAAAAACATCGCCCACATATGGGCGAGTGTGTGACTTCCTGCTACTTCCTGCATAATTATTCACATTTAAAACGCCTCGTCACAATCAGGAGGAAAAACACACACACACACACACACACACACACACACACACACACACACACACAATGACTTTATAAGATGACCGAACAGCAGGCTGGAATTTAAAGTAAGGATTTATTTATTTACTGCTCTGATGTGTGTGTGTGTGTGTGTGTGTGTGTGTGTGTGTGTGTGTGTGTGTGTGTATGACCTAGAAAAATTATTTATTTTAGAAATATATAAAATTGATTAGAATTAGAATTTACAGAGCTTTGTGTGTTTAACACTCAGTTTGACTCCGCCCACTGATATGGCACCCAACTCCTATAGGCCTGTTTAACATTACTCCGCCCAGTGAGTTGTGTTACAGTGTGTTGTTTTGTGTTACAGTGTCTTGTTGTGTTACAGTCTGTTGTGTTACAGTGTGTTGTTTTGTGTTACAGTGTGTTGTGTTACAGTCTGTTGTGTTACAGTGTGTTGTTTTGTGTTACAGTGTGTTGTGTTACAGTGTGTTGTTTTGTGTTACAGTGTGTTGTGTTACAGTGTGTTGTTGTGTTGTGTTACAGTGTGTTGTTTTGTGTTACAGTGTGTTGTGTTACAGTGTGTTGTTTTGTGTTACAGTGTGTTGTGTTACAGTGTGTTGTTTTGTGTTACAGTGTGTTGTGTTACAGTGTGTTGTTTTGTGTTATAGTGTGTTGTGTTACAGTGTGTTGTGTTACAGTCTGTTGTGTTACAGTGTGTTGTTTTGTGTTACAGTGTGTTGTGTTACAGTGT
Organism: Channallabes apus; assembly: GCA_030522415.1. Taxonomy (NCBI): domain Eukaryota; kingdom Metazoa; phylum Chordata; class Actinopteri; order Siluriformes; family Clariidae; genus Channallabes; species Channallabes apus. The sequence continues at coordinate 1,599,109 of CM060109.1, forward strand.
GTTGTTTTGTGTTACAGTGTGTTGTTTTGTGTTACAGTGTGTTGTGTTGTGTTACAGTATCTTGTTTTGTGTTATAGTGTGTTTTGTGTTACAATGTGTTGTGTTGTGTTACAGTGCATTGTGTTACAGTGTGTTGTTGTGTTACAGTGCGTTGTGTTGTGTTACAGTGTGTTGTGTTACAGTGTGTTGTGTTACAGTGTGTTGTTTTGTGTTACAGTGTGTTGTTTTGTGTTACAGTGTTTTGTGTTACAGTCTGTTGTTTCGTGTTACAGTGTGTTGTGTTACAGTGTGTTGTGTTGTGTTACAGTGTCTTGTTGTGTTACAGTCTGTTGTGTTACAGTGTCTTGTTGTGTTACAGTATGTTGTTTTGTGTTACAGTGTGTTGTGTTGTGTTACAGTGTGTTGTGTTACAGTGTGTTGTTTTGTGTTACAGTGTCTTGTTGTGTTACAGTCTGTTGTGTTACAGTGTCTTGTTGTGTTACAGTATGTTGTTTTGTGTTACAGTGTGTTGTGTTGTGTTACAGTGTGTTGTGTTACAGTGTGTTGTTTTGTGTTACAGTGTGTTGTTTTGTGTTACAGTGTTTTGTGTTACAGTCTGTTGTTTCGTGTTACAGTGTGTTGTGTTGTGTTACAGTGTGTTGTGTTACAGTGTGTTGTTTTGTGTTATAGTGTGTTGTGTTACAGTGCGTTGTGTTACAGTGTGTTGTTTTGTGTTACAGTCTGTTGTGTACAGTGTGTTGTTTTGTGTTACAGTGTCTTGTTGTTTTGTGTTACAGTGTGTTGTGTTGTGTTACAGTGTCTTGTTGTTTTGTGTTACAGTGTGTTGTTTTGTGTTACAGTCTGTTGTGTACAGTGTGTTGTTTTGTGTTACAGTGTGTTGTGTTACAGTGTGTTGTGTTGTGTTGTGTTACAGTGTCTTGTGTTACAGTGTGTTGTGTTACAGTCTGTTGTTTTGTGTTACAGTGTGTTGTGTTACAGTGTGTTTTGTGTTACAGTGTGTTGTGTTACAGTGTGTTGTGTTGTGTTACAGTGTGTTGTTTTGTGTTACGTGTTGTGTTACAGTGTGTTGTTTTGTGTTACGTGTTGTGTTACAGTCTGTTGTTTTGTGTTACAGTGTGTTGTGTTGTGTTACAGTGTGTTGTGTTGTGTTACAGTGTGTTGTGTTATAGTCTGTTGTTTTGTGTTACAGTGTGTTGTTGTGTTACAGTGCATTGTTGTGTTAGTGTGTTGTGTTACAGTGTGTTGTGTTGTATTACAGTGTGTTGTGTTACAGTCTGTAGTTTTGTGTTACAGTGTGTTGTTGTGTTACAGTCTGTTGTGTTAGAGTGTGTTGTTGTGTTAGTGTGTTGTTGTGTTACAGTGTGTTGTTTTGTGTTACGTGTTGTGTTACAGTGTGTTGTTTTGTGTTACGTGTTGTGTTACAGTCTGTTGTTTTGTGTTACAGTGTGTTGTGTTACAGTCTGTTGTTTTGTGTTACAGTGTGTTGTGTTACAGTGTCTTGTTGTGTTACAGTCTGTTGTGTTACAGTGTGTTTTGTGTTATAGTGTGTTGTGTTACAGTGTGTTGTGTTACAGTGTGTTGTGTTACAGTATCTTGTTTTGTGTTATAGTGTGTTTTGTGTTACAATGTGTTGTGTTGTGTTACAGTCTGTTGTTTTGTGTTACAGTGTGTTGTGTTACAGTCTGTTGTGTTGTGTTACAGTGTGTTGTGTTACAGTGTGTTGTGTTACAGTGCGTTGTTGTGTTAGTGTGTTGTGTTAGTGTGTTGTTTTGTGTTACGTGTTGTGTTACAGTCTGTTGTTTCGTGTTACAGTGTGTTGTGTTACAGTGTGTTGTGTTGTGTTACAGTGTGTTGTGTTACAGTGTGTTGTTTTGTGTTACAGTGTGTTGTGTTGTGTTACAGTGTGTTGTGTTACAGTCTGTTGTTTTGTGTTACAGTGTGTTGTGTTACAGTGTGTTGTGTTACAGTCTGTTGTTTTGTGTTACAGTGTGTTGTTGTGTTACAGTCTGTTGTGTTACAGTCTGTTGTTTTGTGTTACAGTGTGTTGTGTTGTGTTACAGTCTGTTGTGTTGTGTTACAGTCTGTTGTGTTACAGTGTGTTGTTTTGTGTTATAGTGTGTTGTGTTACAGTGTGTTGTGTTGTGTTACAGTGTCTTGTTGTGTTACAGTCTGTTGTGTTACAGTCTGTTGTTTTGTGTTACAGTGTGTTGTGTTGTGTTACAGTCTGTTGTGTTGTGTTACAGTCTGTTGTGTTACAGTGTGTTGTTTTGTGTTATAGTGTGTTGTGTTACAGTGTGTTGTTTTGTGTTACAGTGTCTTGTTGTGTTACAGTCTGTTGTGTACAGTGTGTTGTTTTGTGTTATAGTGTGTTTTGTGTTACAGTCTGTTGTTTTGTGTTACAGTATGTTGTTTTGTGTTATAGTGTCTTGTTTTGTTACAGTGTGTTGTGTTGTGTTACAGTGTGTTGTGTTGTGTTACAGTGTCTTGTTTTGTTACAGTGTGTTGTGTTGTGTTACAGTGTGTTGTGTTGTGTTACAGTGTGTTGTGTTTTGTTACAGTGTCTTGTTGTGTTACAGTCTGTTGTGTACAGTATGTTGTTTTGTGTTATAGTGTGTTGTGTTACAATGTGTTGTGTTGTGTTACAGTGTGTTGTGTTGTGTTACAGTGTGTTGTGTTGTGTTATAGTGTGTTGTTTTGTGTTACAGTCTGTTGTGTTACAGTGTGTTGTTTTGTGTTACAGTCTGTTGTGTTACAGTGTGTTGTGTTACAGTGTGTTGTGTTACAGTCTGTAGTGTTGTGTTACAGTGTGTTGTTGTGTTACAGTGCATTGTTGTGTTAGTGTCTTGTGTTACAGTGTGTTGTTTTGTGTTACAGTCTGTTGTGTTAGAGTGTGTTGTTGTGTTAGTGTGTTGTTTTGTGTTACGTGTTGTGTTACAGTCTGTAGTTTTGTGTTACAGTGTGTTGTTGTGTTACAGTGCATTGTTGTGTTAGTGTCTTGTGTTACAGTGTGTTGTTTTGTGTTACAGTCTGTTGTGTTAGAGTGTGTTGTTGTGTTAGTGTGTTGTTTTGTGTTACGTGTTGTGTGACAGTCTGTTGTTTTGTGTTACAGTGTGTTGTTTTGTGTTACAGTGTGTTGTGTTACAGTGTCTTGTTGTGTTACAGTCTGTTGTGTTACAGTGTGTTTTGTTACAGTGTGTTGTTTTGTGTTATAGTGTGTTGTGTTGTGTTACAGTGTGTTGTGTTGTGTTACAGTGTGTTGTTTTGTGTTATAGTGTATTTTGTGTTACAGTGTGTTGTGTTGTGTTACAGTGTCTTGTTTTTTGTTATAGTGTGTTGTTACAGTGTGTTGTGTTACAGTGTCTTGTTGTGTTACAGTGTGTTGTTTTGTGTTATAGTGTGTTGTGTTACAGTGTGTTGTGTTGTGTTACAGTGTCTTGTTGTGTTACAGTGTGTTGTGTTGTGTTACAGTGTGTTGTGTTGTGTTACAGTGCGTTGTTGTGTTACAGTGTGTTGTGTTGTGTTACAGTGTGTTGTTTTGTGTTATAGTGTGTTGTGTTACAGTGTCTTGTTGTGTTACAGTCTGTTGTGTTACAGTGTGTTGTTTTGTGTTACAGTGTGTTGTGTTGTGTTACAGTCTGTTGTGTTGTGTTACAGTCTGTTGTGTTACAGTGTGTTGTTTTGTGTTATAGTGTGTTGTGTTACAGTGTGTTGTGTTGTGTTACAGTGTGTTGTGTTACAGTCTGTTGTTTTGTGTTACAGTGTGTTGTGTTACAGTCTGTTGTGTTACAGTCTGTTGTTTTGTGTTACAGTGTGTTGTGTTACAGTGTCTTGTTGTGTTACAGTCTGTTGTGTTACAGTCTGTTGTTTTGTGTTACAGTGTGTTGTGTTGTGTTACAGTCTGTTGTGTTACAGTGTGTTGTTTTGTGTTATAGTGTGTTGTGTTACAGTGTGTTGTTTTGTGTTACAGTGTCTTGTTGTGTTACAGTCTGTTGTGTACAGTGTGTTGTTTTGTGTTATAGTGTGTTGTGTTGTCTTACAGTCTGTTGTTTTGTGTTACAGTATGTTGTTTTGTGTTATAGTGTGTTGTGTTACAGTGTCTTGTTTTGTTACAGTGTGTTGTGTTGTGTTACAGTGTGTTGTGTTGTGTTACAGTGTGTTGTGTTTTGTTACAGTGTCTTGTTGTGTTACAGTCTGTTGTGTACAGTATGTTGTTTTGTGTTATAGTGTGTTGTGTTACAATGTGTTGTGTTGTGTTACAGTGTGTTGTGTTGTGTTACAGTGTGTTGTGTTGTGTTATAGTGTGTTGTTTTGTGTTATAGTGTGTTGTGTTACAGTGTGTTGTTTTGTGTTACAGTCTGTTGTGTTACAGTGTGTTGTGTTACAGTGTGTTGTGTTACAGTCTGTAGTGTTGTGTTACAGTGTGTTGTTGTGTTACAGTGCATTGTTGTGTTAGTGTCTTGTGTTACAGTGTGTTGTTTTGTGTTACAGTCTGTTGTGTTAGTGTGTTGTTTTGTGTTACGTGTTGTGTTACAGTCTGTAGTTTTGTGTTACAGTGTGTTGTTGTGTTACAGTGCATTGTTGTGTTAGTGTCTTGTGTTACAGTGTGTTGTTTTGTGTTACAGTCTGTTGTGTTAGAGTGTGTTGTTGTGTTAGTGTGTTGTTTTGTGTTACGTGTTGTGTGACAGTCTGTTGTTTTGTGTTACAGTGTGTTGTTTTGTGTTACAGTGTCTTGTTGTGTTACAGTCTGTTGTGTTACAGTGTGTTTTGTTACAGTGTGTTGTTTTGTGTTATAGTGTGTTGTGTTGTGTTACAGTGTGTTGTGTTGTGTTACAGTGTGTTGTTTTGTGTTATAGTGTATTTTGTGTTACAGTGTGTTGTGTTGTGTTACAGTGTGTTGTTTTGTGTTATAGTGTATTTTGTGTTACAGTGTGTTGTGTTGTGTTACAGTGTGTTGTTTTGTGTTATAGTGTGTTGTGTTACAGTGTGTTGTGTTGTGTTACAGTGTCTTGTTGTGTTACAGTGTGTTGTGTTGTGTTACAGTGCGTTGTTGTGTTACAGTGTGTTGTGTTGTGTTACAGTGTGTTGTGTTGTGTTACAGTGTGTTGTTTTGTGTTATAGTGTGTTGTGTTACAGTGTGTTGTGTTGTGTTACAGTGTGTTGTGTTGTGTTACAGTGTGTTGTGTTGTGTTATAGTGTGTTGTTTTGTGTTATAGTGTGTTGTGTTACAGTGTGTTCTGTTGTGTTACAGTGTCTTGTTGTGTTACAGTGTGTTGTGTTGTGTTACAGTGTGTTGTGTTGTGTTACAGTGTGTTGTGTTACAGTGTGTTGTGTTGTGTTACAGTGTGTTGTTTTGTGTTATAGTGTGTTGTGTTACAGTGTGTTGTGTTGTGTTACAGTGTGTTGTGTTACAGTGTCTTGTTGTGTTACAGTGTGTTGTGTTGTGTTACAGTGTGTTGTTTTGTGTTATAGTGTGTTGTGTTACAGTGTGTTGTGTTGTGTTACAGTCTGTTGTGTTACAGTGTGTTGTGTTGTGTTACAGTGTCTTGTTGTGTTACAGTGTGTTGTGTTGTGTTACAGTGTGTTGTGTTGTGTTACATTGTGTTGTTTTGTGTTATAGTGTGTTGTGTTACAGTGTGTTGTGTTACAGTGTGTTGTGTTGTGTTACAGTGTGTTGTGTTACAGTGTGTTGTGTTACAGATTCCAGATGAGAGGTTCACTCCGTGTGCTGTGTCCTCCACAAGTGTGAGATCTTCTCCCATGCCCTCTGCAGGTTGGTGGTGAAGTCACTGTCGTTGTGGTTTTCTTCACAGATCTCACAATGTTTCTGTCATCAGCAAATGTTATTCTCCTTCTCTGACCTGCTCCATGTCTGGTTGTTAGTCTGTGCATGGCTTCTGCAGGACACTCCATTGTGTTGTACTGGTTGTAATGGTTTTGGATGATTTCTTCTACCACTTGAAAATGCCGTGCCTTTCTCTTGTAGACTGCTCTCTGGTCTCCAGGCTGGTTTAGCCTTTTTAAATTCAAATTTCAAATTCAAATTTTATTTGTCACATACACAGTCATACACAGTACGATATGTAGTGAAATGCTTACACGACCGCCTGTGACCTTAAAATTTAAAAAAATTATAATTCATAAGAAGTAAGAGAAATGGAAAAAGAAGCAATAAATAAATAAAATAGTTTAAATATGAGAAGTCAGACCAAAATATAAAAGTTTTCGAAATATATAAGAAATTTTAAACTTTTCTGTACAAGACAAATAAATTTAAATTTAAATGCAAGAAAAAGTGGAATGAGTGAAAAATGTCCAGAAGTGTGCAAATGAGCATCGTGAGTGCAAGTGTGCAATATGCAATATTATGCAAATGTTGCAATGTCCATGGTTGTCCGGTCTACAGTGTATTGGGGTGTGTGCACAGATAAATAATGACCATGAGTGACCATTTCTGTGCAATATTGCAAAAACACAGGGATGATTAGTCCTGTATTGTGTTGTGATTGAGAGACCGTATCGCCTGCGACAAGAAGCTCCTCCTCAGTCTCTCTGTGTTGGCCTTCAGGGAGCGGAAGTTGGGATGGCTGAGGTCCTTCACGATCTTCCTGGCCTTGGTCCAGCACTGCTTGCTGTAGATCGAGGTCAGGTCAGGGAGCTCGGTGCGGATGATTCGTTCAGCTGAACGCACCACCCTCTGTAGAGCTCGTCTGTCCTGCATGGTGCTGTTCCTGAACCAACTCGTCAGGTCCTGCATGGTGCTGTTCCTGAACCAGGAACCATCCCGTAAGGATGATCTCTATGGTGCAGGAGTAAAAGTTCCTGAGCTCCTTGGAGGGCAGTCTGAAGACTCTCAATCATCTGAGACCGGGCCTTTTTCACCACGGTGTTGATGTGACAGGACCATGACAGGTCCTGCGTGATGTGAACACTGAGGTATCTGAAGCTGTCCACTCTCTCCACTGGGCTCCTGTTGATGACAGTGATCTGGTAGTTCCTCTGCTGCTTTGTGCTAAAGTCCACTATCAACTCCTTTGTCTTGCTGACGTTCAGGAGGAGATTGTTCCTCTGGCACCAGTTCTCCAGATTTCCAACCTCCTTCAGGTACAGTAGGCTGTCTCATCATAGTCAGGGATCAGGCCAACCACGATAGTGTCATCAGCAAATTTAATTATGGTAGTGGCTGTGCAGTCCTAGGTGTATAGGGAGTACAGCTGGGGGCTCAGAACACAACCCTGGGGCGCTCCAGTGCTGAGAGTGAGAGAAGCTGAGACATGTCCGCCCATCCTTACTGCCTGTGGTCTGCCAGTTAGGAAGTTGGAGATCCACTGACACATAGATGAGCTGAGTCCCAGGTGCTCCAGCTTGGGTGGTGAGTGTGGAGGGAATTATGGTATTAAATGCAGAGCTGTAGTCGATTAAGAGCATTTTAACATAATTCCCCCTCCTAGTGTCCAGGTGAGTGAGTGATGTGTGGAGGAGATGAGAGATTGCATCGTCTGTAGAGCGATTTGGATGATAAACGAACTGTAGAGGGTCCAGTGTTTCTGGCAGAGATGAAATGATGAAGTCCTTGACCAGGCGTTCAAAGCACTTCATCACTACTAAGGTGAGGGCTACAGGCCGATAATCATTGAGGGAGGCAGGATGTGGTTTCTTTGGGCCAGGAACAATGATGGACTCTTTGAAGCATGTGGGGATCACCGACTGAGATGAAGTGATGTTGAATATCTTAGTGAACACAGGTGCTAGCTGGTCTGCGCAGGCTCTGAGGGTATGGCCTGAGATGCCGTCTGGTCCTGCTGCTTTCCTGGTGTTCACTCTCTTGAAGGCTCTCCTTACGTCATGCTCGGTGATGATGAACACGTTTCCGGTGCTGGCAGTGTCTTCCTTTCTGCAGCCGTTAGCGCCGCTAGTATTAGCATCGTTAGCGTCTTTAGCTGCAGCCTCGAAGCGAGCATCGAAAGTGTTCAGCTCGTCTGCCAGAGTCGCGTCCGCGTTCGTCATACCGAATGTAGGTGTTTTATAGTCCGTTATTGTCCTCAGTCCCTGCCACAGGCTCCTAGAGTCACTCTGTTGGAATTGTGACTCTAGTTTCCTCCCGTAGCGCTGCTTCGCCTCTTTCACCGCTTTCCGGCCGTTATATGACGCAGCCTTGTACGGTTCCATGTCCCCCGGCGCAAGTCCCGTGTTGTAGGCAGCGATGCGAGATCTCAGAGCGTCGCGGATGGTTTTATCCACCCACGGCTTCTGGTTGGGAAACGTTCTGATAGTCTTTTTCTCCACAGTATCATCCGCTAATTTCCCGATGAATCCCACAACCGCTTCCTTAAACATGCTGACGTCATAGAAGCTGTTTCTGAACATGTCCCAGTCTGCGTCATCGAGTGCGTCCTGTAACGCGGCCACCGATTGGTCCGTCCAGCGCGCGACCTCTCTCTGAACCGGAACTTCCTGTTTCAGCCTTTGTTTGTATTTTGGCATGAGGAAGATTGCGGCGTGGTCGGATTTACCAAACGGTGGACGAGATTGCGTACGTTTAAATAACAAATGCCGTGTTCAGAGGTGAAACTCGGAACAAAGAGCATCCAGAGCTTATAATTCTTTCTTCTCGGTCTAACAGGACACACCTGGGCATGAAGAAACACCTCTCTATCGTCTGACATTAATTTCATCTTCTCTCTGTAACATCAGCAGAATATTTAATAATATCTTTCAGCACTAATGAGTTCTCCTCAGTCGATCTCTCTTTCAGATACTCTTGACACGTTGTATTTCTCACTCTCCATCAGCACTTCCTGGCATGTGTCATACGATTCAGATAAAACACACCTTTAAGCCCAGCTCTGTGATCAGACATGACGTGATGAGCGTATTGGACGTCGTATTTAATCACAGAATGGCGGAGAAGTGAAGAGCCGAGCGAAGGGAAATGTAACGCCGTGTCCACATCTGTTAGCCTCAGAGAGGACAGAGTGTGTTTCAGCTGTAAAAAGAGCAATTAAAGTCAGGACTGGAGAGTGAAAGTGGGCTCCTGGAACTGACCCAGAGAACTCCTGCTTAATTACTGCTCAGCTCATCTTTAATTACAGATGAAGGATATACAACCAAAAACACCCGGGCCAGATTACTCCGCCCACAAGATATTACATAAACAAACATTCCTCAAATTATCTGCTACAGTTAAACTCGAAAAATATGGACTGTCTTCATTCGGTTCGATTCCCACCTCAGACAGCCTGAATCAGTCAGACGGCTCCAGTGTACTGAGAAACCGTCTACCTTGATGGTGTCCAAGCACTAGAGACACACAGACAAGGACATAATGGGAGTTTTTACTCTCAGGACTCTCAGTGTTCTGGTATTCTGTACAATCTAAAGTCCCAGATTGACTCGAACGCCCTTCATAGCTGTTACAGGAAATACTTTGAGTATTGCAATGTGTGTGTGTGTGTGTGTGTGTGTGTGTCCTCCTGGCCCGGTGTGATTTATTATTGTATTGATGATGGTGTCAGTTTGAGAGCTGCAGCAGTTTAATCTCTCAATTAATAAAGTCTCCTGCTGCGCTCGCGTCTCTTCGTCTCCATCCATCGCTTTGATTTCTGTATTACGTGTGATTCCACTGTGCTGTAACGTACATGTGACAAATAACCGAATATAAATAAATGAATAAGTCTAATTGTGGAGTTTCCAGCTGCTGCAAAAATATTAATGTTTGTGTGAATAATTCTCGACTCTACACAGTCTATCAGTGTGTTTATGGTGGACAGACTGGAATTTTGTATTGTAATGAGAAAATGATTAATTACTGCTGTTTCATAAGTAAACGCCCCTGTTCTGACTCAGCCCGCAGATCTACAGACGTGGACTCAATGCTGTGTTTAGAGTCGGTGACGCGCCAGAAGTTCACTTGTTATATTAATTCCGACCTGCGGAGGAGACCAGTGTAGTGTTGCATGGATTTTTAGGTGTTTTTTCCTAGAGGGCTTTACGTCCAGGTTATCACAATATGTAGGAAATGTCCAGACCAGCGATTTACAGGTACAGCAAGTGGGACACGAGGGGTCGTTAACAAGACAGAAAGAAATATTATAATTAAATATTAAATGACCAGAATTATGGTTTATGATTAAACATTACTGTGTGTTGCGCAGAGCTCTGATTTAACGTGAGCTCCAAATCTTACATTGGGATGGCCGTCTATATTCACCGTCAATCCCTAAAACTCAAGCGACACGGACCCGTCAGATTTAAACACCTGCCTGTGAGTGTGTGTTGAGGCTTCAGACATCACACTGTGTTTTCAAATATGTCACATAGAACCAAAGTCATCATTACTTAATAATAAGGGTCCAATTTACTGCTACAGAATGTGGGAATGACATCGCAGAAATGTAGAGCTCCAACATGAGATGCGACATTAATTGCTGTAACGTCCTATAAATAGGATCACACCAAACTGTTGACAATCAGATGACAGAGCTGCCCAGGTGGCACAAGGGAACCTACACTATACTGGGTGTAATATGGTGTGTTGAAATGAAAACATTATCTTTAGGGTCCTCATATTTGTAGATTATTCTTACAGTATCATGTGAACACAGACCATTCCGCCATCTTGATCAAAACAATGGAACGTGGACAGTTTAGGGGACATTGATGACGTCAGATGCGAAATTGCTGCGCTGGAAGATTTTAAGTTGGTGGAACTTTAAGCAGACACTTTATTTGCGCTTAAGATATCAAACTTGTTCAGCTAACTTGAAAACCGTCATTTCTACAAAGTCATAATTAACAAAAAATTCTAAATACTCATTAAGGTCTATTAATTTGAATTCAATATGTTTAATTACTTTGAGCATTAGGGTTTACAGTGCACCTGAGTGGGACTCAAACCCAGACCATCGTGGTTAAAGCACTACATGTCCACCTAGGAACCTGATTACAGGACTAGTACATGCACAAAACATTATGAGAAAGGTTAAGCGCTGCAAAATAACTATATTCATTCATTATTTACAGAAATATTAAATGAGGAAGTGAGAGGAAGAGGAAATGAACTCCAGTTTAAACTGATCCTCCTGTGAACTAAACCCACTTTAACAGGACCGACCGACTGCACACTCGGCTGCTACGTTCAGTTCATTAGTAAGTTTATCTATTAAATATTCAGTCCTCGATTTATAATATATTACAATACAATATATTCAGATGAGTCTCATGAGAAGAGAAAATGAGGTTCATACTCCTCCCACATGTCCGTCACTCTTACATAAGATCTAACAGTGCTTTGTCTGGTGTCTCACGTCTGGTGTCTCACATCTGGTGTCATCAGACTGCAATCAGGTGTCAGACAGGAGACACCAGATGTGAGACATTAGACAAAGCATTGTTAGATCTTATGTGTGTCTGGTGTCTCATTTCTGGTGTCTCATGTCTGTCACCTGAATGCAGTCTGATGTCTCATGTCTGGTGTCTCACGTCTGGTGTCTCATTCTGACACCTGAACGCAGTCTGATGTCTCATGTCTGGTGTCTCATGTCTGGTGTCTCATTTCTGATGTCTCACGTCTGACACCTGAATGCAGTCTGGTGTCTCATGTTTGGTATCTCACATCTGGTGTCTCACGTCTGACACCTGAATGCAGTCTGATGTCTCACGTCTGGTGTCTCACGTATGGTGTCTCACGTCTGACACCTGAATGCAAGCTGATGTCTCACGTATGGTGTCTCACGTCTGACACCTGAATGCAGTCTGATGTCTCATGTCTGGTGTTTCATTTCTGATGTCTCACGTCTGACACCTGAACGCAGTCTGATGTCTCATGTCTGGTGTCTCATGTCTGATGTCTCATTTCTGATGTCTCACGTCTGACACCTGAATGCAGTCTGGTGTCTCATGTTTGGTGTCTCACATCTGGTGTCTCACGTCTGACACCTGAATGCAGTCTGATGTCTCACGTCTGGTGTCTCACGTATGGTGTCTCACGTCTGACACCTGAATGCAGTCTGGTGTCTCATGTTTGGTGTCTCATTTCTGATGTCTCACGTCTGACACCTGAATGCAGTCTTGTGTCTCATGTCTGGTGTCTCATGTCTGGTGTCTCACGTCTAATGCCTAAATGTAGTCTGATGTCTCACGTCTGGTGTCTCATCTTTGGTGTCTCACGTCTGGTGTCTCATTTCTGATGTCTCACGTCTGACACCTGAATGCAGTCTGATGTCTCATGTCTGGTGTCTCATGTTTTGGTGTCTCACGTCTAACGCCTGAATGCAGTCTGAAGACCGAACACATTAGCCGTAGGCTGCGACTTCTGCTGGATTTTTAAGGAACTAGGAATTACACCTCATTCATCAAGAGTTTATTTTTCCACTGTAACATTTCCTCATGTGTGAGAAGTTAATATTGTGTGATTTTTAAACCGTGACGCTCTTAAGTAATGTAGCGTGGGTTTAATGATGGATTTGTTTCTGCTGTTCATCAGTAAGCTCTCGGCTCTAATGTCATATTCACTGAGGCACGTCGAGGTTTAAATGCCTCCATCCATCAGCGTTCGAGGTCTGGATCAGGAGCACCACAGGAGGCCCGTTACGGATCGATATTAAAGCCCATTAAAGCCGTGGAGGCTCAGTGCTCTCGTCTGTAACAGAGATAATTCAGTTTAGAAAAGCTCCTTACTATTTCTGGCCTTTTTTCCCTCTCCTGAGGTTCCCTTGACTCCTTATGGATTGTAATATAATTGAGGTGAAACACTGTGTGTGAACTCTGATAGGTAAGCTCATTATAAAACCGTACCATAAACTTAACACACTCCGATGCAAGCTTCTATAATTGGGCTGAAATGATAAGAAGGAGGCCACGGAGAGGGAGAGAGAGAGAGAGAGGGAGAGAGAGAGAGGGAGAGAGAGGAAAGGAAGGAGGAAGTGAAGTAACACAATGTTAGAAAAAAAGCTTAAACTGATTTTTTACAGTTTAATCACATGAGCTTGTTAATTAGACGTTAACACATCATTTACGGCCGTCTGTGATACGGTTACTGCAGCTGGAGCAGAAAATTGTCTTAACCAAAATGAGAGATATCTCAGGATGGTGCATTTAAGAGACAAAACCTCCAGTGAGCAGCCTGGTCTAAAGAAGTTCGAACAGACATGTGGCACCAAGAGCGTGAATCCAGGAACTCACCCTACCTTGTGTATGGAGGACATGTCCTGGCTGAGGACATGTCCACACATAGCTGGGTATTTTTGAAAAACTGAGAGGGTTTTTTTTAATATACAAATATACAAATTCACACAACACCACTGAACACGGAGTTCTGGAACATCTTCATTTTGTCACTTTTGTGAACAAAACTGTGTTTGCATACGAAGGAAAGATCAAAACCGGAGAGGAAAATCTCAGTTTTTAAAAATAAACCCAGATACGTGTGGACATGAGAGAGAGAGAGAGAGAGAGAGAGAGGGTCACATGTTCATTATTATGAAATGTCTCCAAGCGTTCTTTATGTCCCTACAGTTGTAAGGACGTCTCGAGAGCTGCTCCGATTTCTCTCCAACCTCCTACTGTACATTTTGTTTCAGTCTTTCTGCTTTGTTTCAGTCAGACCCATAAGGCATCCCATAGTCTGAGTTACCGTTTCAGATTCACGTTTAATGTCCCCATTAAAGCAGAAGTCATGTCTGTAGCAGGTCTTCCTCTGAGTCGTTCTGGTGTCGGTTTGTCCCCTGCGAGGACGTCTCCGTGTCTCTTTATGCTGTGACTCCACATCTCAGGCCTGCTCAGATTTATTTGGTGTTCATGATTTCTCCCAACCTGTGGATCTTTAAATCCTGATAATCTCAAGATCTTCCTGGTTCTGGATCAAATCAGGGCTCCTGGAGAAACGCTCTTCATCTCGTCTTTTACTTGTCATTAAGATGGTGTCTAAGACAATCTGTCAATCTTTAATAGATTGTGTTACAGACACACAGAGTCTCTGAAAATAACTTTAACACCTAAAGATCCTGAAAGGCGGAAAGAACCACGCTCCGTCTTCTCCTCTCGACTCTCCTCGTCTCTTATCAGCTTATCAGGCGTATTAATGAGCATCACTCTTTTATTATCACGCACTCTTTAAGACACTGAGTGAAAAATAAGTGAGATGAAGAGCAGACACTCCGCAGTTAATCCGTGTCTCGGCTCGGCTCGGCTCGGTCCGTCTCGATTGGTGGCGAGTGATTATGAGGAGCAGAGGAGCGAGTAATGAAGACAGGAAGCTGCCGCTCTGCACTTCGCTGCTTTAAAGCTTTAAACACTTCAGTGGAAAAATAAACTCAACATTTCAGGCGGCGTCTCTGAGAGGAAACAGATTTAAACTGGAGATTTTATCCTTCTGAGGAAACAGCAGAATTATAATCTTCGTTAGTGTAATGAAGTCTTTTTGATGGAGCAGAATGCAGATCAGCGTCGTTATAATGGTTATAATGAGACACACACACACACACACACACACACATAACAGTTAAAGCAATTTTCTAAATATAGTGGACGGCTCGTTAGCAGAAGGAATCACGCGGCGCCGGAGAAAGGACAAACAAACAGGCGAGGTGTGTCAGAGTGCAGGTGTAATTACGCCGTTATTTATCACACGCTGCGCTGAATAAACATGGAGCTGAGGTTTCAACTCCACAATCAGATCTGTGATTAAAGTTGAAACAGTGTCTGTAATTATGTCTGTAATTATGCTAATTCCAAGAAATTGAAAATTCAATTCAGGATGCAATCAGGGGAACTCTGCAGGTAGGACGAGGAAATAACGGCTTTATTGAACACAGCATGAGAGAAATGTCACATCAGAATGCAGATCTCAGACATTACTGCACGACTAAGAGCTTAAAATAAGGAAGAAACTGTCTGAGGTAGAGGAGGGGGACGAGGTGGATGAGAGGGAGGGGGGTGGAGGAGGGGGTAGAGGTGGGGGAGGGGGTGGAGGAGGGGATGGGGGTGGAGGAGGGGGTAGAGGTGGGGGAGGGGGGTGGAAGAGGGGGTAGAGGTGGGGGAGGGGTGAATGAGGGGGAGGGAGGGGGAGAAGGGGGTAGAGGTGGGGGAGGGGTGAATGAGGGGGAGGGGTGGAGGAGGAGTAGAGGTGGGGGAGGGGTGAATGAGGGGGAGGGAGGTGGAGGAGGGGGAGTTGGCGGATGTAGATGAAGAACCAAACACACCTTTTTACTTCATCAAGCGCTCGTAACATAATTGTGTCTGAATGAGGTACAAACCTCACGTCCCCATGTTTTTGTTCATCCATCCAAACACTTCATAAGTAAAGGCTTCATAAAGGCAAGGCCGTTCGAGTCAAACCGGGACTTGTGCTATAATGTCCGGTGGATGAAGACGTACAGTATCAGGCGAGTTGGCTCGGCGCGAACACGGGTTTGAGTATTTGCTCCGCATCTTTTTCTTAGTAAATCTGTAAACTGTGCAAATGATGCAGAAAAGCATACCAAACCAGCAGGTGGCATAGCTGTAGCTCTAACAACAAATCCATGTCTGCTAATCAGATTCCTAAAACAATCAGTTATTTTTATGAATTTGACTCATTTGTTCTTTAAATTTCTCATTTGTACAAAATTTCCCACAATCCCAAGTAAACTACATTACCATATATGGTGCACAATTACAATGAACTTTGGATATTTAACGTCTAAAATCCAACAGTTATTACTGAGTGCGTCACATTCAGAAGACATTAAGAACACATCGCACTCTTACGCACTTGTTCCCAGTCTGTACAGAATTGCCCCGTGTGACGTTCATCACTCTGCAACACTCTTAGTTTATTCTCACTAATTAAAATGTTCTGATTTCAAATTCAAATGATTTCATACACAGTAAAATGTTTACACGACTGCTGATGACCTCAACATTTATTTCCTCTGGGTTTTCCGGTTTCCTCCCACAGTCCAAAGACATGCAGAATGAGCCACTTGGCATTCTCAAACTGCCTCTTCAGGTTGTACCCAGCCTCCCCCCGCGCGACCCTGCACTGGATTAGCGCTGTGGAGTATGTGTGAGTGAGTGAGTGCTGTGACCTTTACAATACATATGACATAAAACTCATTAACTTAGTTAACTAGCCTGTGTTCTGTTAGCTGGTGTTAAAGCAGCTAAAGTTTATTACCCTCCATTATCATGTACAGTAAATGTTCAAACACCAGGCTTGATTAGACATCTGGGAGTTTTTAATGCTTAGCAAACAATCGGCTCTTTTGGTTAATTAGCACTTTAATTCCCCGTCCCCGAAGTCCTCATTAAAATCAGCTGAACCGGTTTCAGACGCTATCTGGCTGGAATCCAATCACGCTGGCAAACGAGCTGTGTGATAAATCATCTTTCAGCTCCTGGGGATCTCTCGCTCTGTCTCTGGGTTCAGGATGGAGAGAGAGAGCTTCTCCACTTACTGTTCAACAGAAACACTAGAACATCTCCCTCGCACGTATACGGCGTTATCATCTCGAGTGGCGGAAAGTTAAACATTCAGTTTGAAACAATTAAATATGTGTTTAAAACCGCGATTACAGACGTTTCTCACATTTACACACTCGTACAGAGGACACACACTATATTTACATTAGTTACATATTTTACGCTGTGTGAGATGATTTCTCATCCTCTAGAGGTCCCACAAGGTGTGAAGCTGGGCTCCACAGAACTCTGAAGCTCTCAGAAATGTCAGGCACTTCCAGTTTCAGGGTTCAGGATGGAGCGGAGACGAGATGAAAAGCCATGACTGGAGCAGTATGATTAGTTCAGTTGTGTGTGTGTGTGTGTGTGTGTGTGTGTGTACTGAGAACTGCATGATGACATGCCATGCAATGTTGGTACTAAAGGGCGGGTGGTGGAGTGACGTGATTTTTCCTTTTTCTTTCAAGACACACCTGGTAATGTAACGATGAAAACAGGACATGCACCATCGAGAGAGAGAGAGAGAGAGAGAGAGAGAGAGAGATAAAGGGAGCTAATACATGCTCTTTATTTTTTGATACTTAAGTAAATTTGAAGGTGAGTACTTTTTTACTTTTACTCAAGTCCACATGTACATAGACGACCTCTACTTATACTCCAGATATATTTGCCCTCCTCACTTTTACTCGACTACAGGATTTGTGTACTTTGTTTTAAGAGAACATCCTCGTGTATGAAACTTCAGGTTCTGCCACAACAGTTCATAGTGAATCTGATAATATACAGGCGAAACAGTTTGATAATCGATTTTGTAGAGGAAGTCAGGAGAATATTAATACTGAACTTTTATCCCACCAGCTCACACACACGGGTATCAGCTCACATCATCATCAGTTACTCCACGTTCACATTTAATATCAACATTACTGTAAACATCTACTGTAAGAAATAAAGTAAGGAGTGTCTATGTGGTGATAACTGGAGCAGATAATCTGGTCTGGGTAACGAGTCGCCCGTCCAGCTCGCGCTCATCAGACCACTTGGAAAGTAAACTGTGCAGCTTTATTAACAGTGTGTGTCTGAGGGTGACTGTAAGATCATATAGCTGGTTCATCTACACACGGTAGATGTTTGTAATCGTGATCAGATAAGTTCAGTGTGGAACCAAAACAAATGTTTAAATTAAATTAGATTTTTTTGTTGCTTTTGTTTCAGTCACCTATTTTTTTTTCTTTAAGTTATCTTCACTTTTGTGACATCATTACGGTACCGTCAGCGGCGCGGTGGTGTAGTGGTTAGCGCTGTTGCCTTCAGAGGTGTCAAGTAACGAAGTACAAATACTTCGTTACCTTACTTAAGTAGAAATTTTGGGTATCTATACTTTACTGGAGTAGTTATTTTTCAGCCGACTTTTTACTTCTACTCCTTACATTTTTAAGCAATTATCTGTACTTTCTACTCCTTACTTTTTAAAAACAGCCTCGTTACTCTATTTTATGATCAGAACGCGCAACCCCTCCGGTCGCATGATAAGAACGCGCACAACGTTCTTGTCACCCTCCCGCGCACTACGTGTCCCCCCCCCCCGTCACATGATCAGAACGCGCACAACGCCCCCCCCCCCCCCGTCACATGATCAGAACGCGCACAACGCCCCCCCCCCTCGTCACATGATCAGAAAGCGAGACCTTAATGCTTTTGTCGCCCCTCACGGTACTTTTACTTTTATACTTTAAGTAGTTTTGAAACCAGTACTTTTAAACTTTTACTTAAGTAAAAAGCTTGGGTTGATACTTCAACTTCTAAAGAAGTATTTTTGAACCGTAGTATCTATACTTCTACTCAAGTAATGAATGTGAATACTTTTGACACCACTGGTTGCCTTGCACCTCAAGGGTCCGGGTTCGATTCCCGGCCAGACTTGATTCTCCTGCATGGAGTTTGCATGTTCTCCCCGTTCTTGGTGGGTTTCCTCCGGGTACTCCGGTTTCCTCCCACAGTCCTAAACATGCAGATTAGACTAATTGGCGTTCCCAAATTGACCATAGTGTGTGAATGAGTGTGTGTGTGTGTGCTCTGCGATGGATTGACACGCTGTCCAGGGTGTACCCTGCCTCGTGCCCTGAGTCTCCTGGGATAGGCTCCAGGTCCCCGTGACCCTAAATACAGGATAAAGCGGTATAGAAGATGAATGAATGAATTACGGTACCGTGTTTGTCTGTGTAGTAGTACCACTACTGGCCTCTAGTAGTGCTCTCTGTACCAAACCCGTTTCAGCACATGGACTTTAAAGGACTTCAGTAAGTCCCTGAACAGGACGATGAAGGACAGATCCCTCAAGCCAGGGTCGTCCATTTCCAGGAAGAAACATCACCACTCTGGTCTGAAGACTTCTTATCATATAATACAGTCGCTCCAGACCCATGACCTTGTGACCTTGTGACGTTGATCCACTGCTCAGAGACATCATTCACTGGGGGGTTCACCAGCTGAGCTGCTTCACTGTAGGACATCTCCAGCAGGACCCAAGGACATTTGGACGACTTTGTGTTCATCTTCTCTATTGCTGCCTCCTAATCTATCTTTATATATTCATCTGTTCCTAAGACTGTGTTTCTCACAGAGAGAGAGAGAGAGAGAGAGACAGAGAGAGAGACAGAGAGAGAGAGAGACAGAGAGAGAGAGAGAGAGAGAGAGAGAGAGGAACATATGGTACAGACTTTAGGTGTCTGAAATATTAAAGTGTTTTGTCAGCAAGGGCAGGAGCACAGCAGGTGGACCAGACATCCCATCAACTGGACCAAGAAGCACACACACACACACACACACACTATATCTGTATAAATAAAGGAAATTTTGTCTGTACATGGGTCAGAACTCACTCTTTCAGTGATATCTTTATGTTTCATACACTGGAGGAGCAGAAACCCGTCTGTCTGTCTGTCTGTCTGTCTGTATCTCTGATTATCTGTCTGTCTGTCCAGCCAGATTAGTCTACTGTATAATAATCTACTAATGCGCTACTGTCTCAATGTAAACAAACACCTGCACCAATAGATATTAATTAGAAAAGATAAAGTGAATATTTTGACTGGGATTAGTTGATATTTTCACTTTGTCTGAAATAACAGCGCTGAAGTGGTATAAGTGAATTTTAACATGCTGGACTCGTTTTAAGACAAAACTTCATCTTTATCTGATCTACTTTTTCCATTTCTCAACTGTGATTCTCTCTCCGATTACCGAACAGGGAGTGTATTTGTCTGAGTACCAAAGAAGGACAACTTAGTGTAAACAAGGCGTCAGATACTCAACCTTACAGAATGTCATTTCTGTCTATTAATAAGTTACACAGAGAGTTCTGCTGTACAGAAACACACACGTACACGGACGTGGACTTCAACCTCTAATAATAATAATAATAATAATAATAATATTATCACTGATTACATTAAAGATCAGCAGATTATTATTATTATATTTATCACTTTAACAGTTTCTACAGACTCTTTAACCGTCAGTGACAGTAATAACGCTGGTTTGACTATAAAATTTATTCTCTATCTTATAAGCAACACAACACACTAACAGTCAGCTGGTGATCACACACACACTGAGTCAGGGCAGATGATGTCTCCAGACGCCGGTTGTAGGTCCAGATGTCTTTGTGTCCAGCATGACATAAACGTTTGACTCATTCGTCCATGCGTGAGTCTGCGCGGCTCCGATAATCCTCTCCGTGTGAGATTCCCACATCAGAGATACGACACTGACACACACACACACACTCGCCGCTTTGTTCATCTGACTGTGAGGGAGCGGAGGGACGTAAGCCGTATTAAAGGGCACCTATTATGCATAATTCACTTTATAGCCTTGTTCAGACATTCAGACAGGTCTCCTGTGTGTGTGTGTGTGTGTGTCAGATTTAAATTTTATTTGTCACATACACAGTCATACACAGTACGATATGCAGTGAAATGCTTACACGACCGCCAGTGACTTTAAAAAGAGAATTAAATCTTATAGTAAGAAATAAATATGAATAAAGAAATACGATAGGAAAATTAAAACTTAACTAGAATAAAAATAGAAATATACTGTACAATAGAAATTTTCTTTTTTAAACTGAAATTTGGTGGAGGAAGTATGGTGTGCAAGTATGCATAGAAAAGTGTCTTATTAAGGTGCCTTATTAAAGTGTCTTTGTGCAAAGGTCCAGAATGTAAACATAAACATATGAATTCCGATGTAAGTGTAGATGTGCATGAAAGTGTCCATAGTGTCCATTGACGTTAACAGGTTGTATTAGTTCTGTGTTTGTGGTGTGAATGTGGTGTGATTGTGAGACCTTATCGCCTGCGGGAAGAAGCTCCTCCTCAGTCTCTCTGTGTTGGCCTTCAGGGATCGGAAGCGCTTTCCTGACCGCAACAGAGAGAACAGTCCATTGTTGGGATGGCTGAGGTCCTTCACGATCTTCCTGGCCTTGGTCCAGCAACGCTTGCTGTAGATCAAGGTCAGGTCAGGGAGCTCGGTGCGGATGAGGTGCTCAGCTGATCGCACCACCCTCTGTAGAGCTCGTCTGTCCTGCATGGTGCTGTTCCCGAACCAGGTCATGATGTTTCCCGTCAGGATGCTCTCTATGGTGCAGGAGTAGAAATTCCTGAGCACCTTGGAGGGCAGTCTGAAGTCTCTCAAGCGTCTGAGGTGGTAGAGACGCTGCCGGGCCTTTTTCACCACGGTGTTGATGTGACTGGACCATGACAGGTCTTGCGTGATGTGAACACCGAGGTATCTGAAGCTCTCCACTCTCTCCACTGGGCTCCTGTTGATGAAGAGGGTCTGGTAGGTCCTCTCCTGCTTTGTACTAAAGTCCACTATCAGCTCCTTTGTCTTACTGACGTTCAAGAGGAGATTGTTCCTCTGGCACCAGTTCTCCAGATTCCCAATCTCCTCCAGGTAGGCCGACTAATCGTTGTTCGTGATCAGGCCGACCATGACAGTGTCATCAGCAAACTTGATGACGGCGGTGGAGTTGGTAGTGGCCACGAAGTCATAGATGTATAAAGAGTACAGCAGGGGGCTCAGAACACACCCCTGGGGGGCTCCAGTGCTGAGAGTGAGGGAGGCTGAGACATGTCCGCCCATCCTTACTGCCTGTGGTCTGCCAGTTAGGAAGTTTGAGATCCACTGACACATGGGTGAGCTGAGTCCCAGGTGCTCCAGCTTGGGTGGTGAGTGTGGAGGGAATTATGGTATTAAATGCAGAGCTGTAGTCGATGAAGAGCATTTTCACATAATTTCCCCTCTTAGTGTCCAGGTGAGTGAGTGATGTGTGGAGGAGATGAGAGATTGCATCGTCAGTGGAACGGTTTGGACGATAAGCGAACTGTAGTGGGTCGAGTGTGTCCGGTAGTGAAGAGATGATGAAGTCTCTGACCAGGCGTTCAAAGCACTTCATCACTACTGAGGTGAGGGCTACAGGGCGATAGTCGTTGAGGGAAGCAGGATGTGGTTTCTTCGGGACAGGAACAATGATGGACTCTTTGAAGCACGTGGGGATCACCGACTGAGATAAGGAGATGTTGAATATCTCAGTGAACACAGGTGCTAGCTGGTCTGCGCAGGCTCTGAGAATACGGCCTGAGATGCCGTCTGGTCCTGCTGCTATCCTGGTGTTCACTCTCCTGAAGGCTCTCCTCACGTCGTGCTCGGAGATGATGAGCGCGTTTCAGGTACTGGCAGTGTCTTCCTGTCTGCAGCTGTTAGCGCCGCTAACATTAGCGCTGTTAGCATTAGCGCTGCTAGCATTAGCATCGCTAGCGTCTTTAGCTGCAGCCTCAAAGCGAGCGTAGAAAGTGTTGAGCTCGTCTGCCAGAGTCGCGTCTGCGTTCATCATACCGGATGTTGGTGCTTTATAATCCGTGATTGTTTTTAGTCCCTGCCACAGGCTCCTAGAGTCACTCTGTTGAAGCTGTGACTCTAGTTTCCTTCTGTAGCGCTGCTTCGCCTCTTTCAACGCCTTCCGGACATTGTATGCCGCAGCCTTGTATGGTTCCATGTCCCCCGACGCAAGTCCCGTGTTGTAGGCGGCGGTGCAAGATCTCAGAGCGTCGCAGATGGTTTTATCCATCCACAGCTTCTGGTTGGGAAACGTTCTGATAGTCTGTTTCTCCACGGTATCGTCCACTAGCTTCCCAATAAATCCCACAACCGCTTCCGTAAACACGCTGACGTCATCGGAGCTGTTTCTGAACATGTCCCAGTCTGTGTCATCGAGTGCGTCCTGTAACGCGGCCACCAATTGGTCCGTCCAGCGCGCGACCTCCCTCTGAACCGGAACTTCCTGTTTCAGCCTTTGTTTATATTTTGGCATGAGGAAGATGGCGGCATAGTCGGTTTTTCCAAATGCTGGACGAGATTGCGCCTTGTAACCATCTTTGACCGTAGTATAACAATGGTCCAGTGTCCTTTCACCCCTGGTGGGGCAGGTGATGTGCTGATAAAAGTTCGGCGCTGCGCGTTTGAGGTTGGCACTATTAAAGTCCCCCGCCACAATAAGTAATAAGTGTGTGTGTGTGTGTGTGTGTGTGTGTGCGTGTGTGTAGAAGCAAAAAACAAACCATGAGTGGAAAAAAAAACATTTTATGCTTTTTGCTCGTTTTCCATGTTTGTATGATTCGGGGTTTAAACAAGCTGATTAAATTTCTCCCTCATGTCATGTGACCTCATATATGAGGAGCCCCTCCCCCGACATGTTGCACAACCCTGCTGTTGTCAGAAGGGGGCGTAACTCAGCAGTAGCTCATGTACATACACAATGAAATGGGGCATTTACAAGAGAAGTGGAAGGAATGCATTACCTCAGGGGTATTACAGCTGGGGCATTAACACACACACACACACACACACACACACTCTGGGGGAGGAGCTCTGAGATCTGTGCTCACTCAAATATGTCAATAGTCAAATATAGGACCTACACAAAGGATGAGGTGTACAGGACAAAATAGAACGCCTTCTCCAGTTCCTGGCTCCAGGTGAGAACTTTAAGATCTCTGACTCAATCAATTCAATTAAATAGGAAGAAACCTTGAGGGGAACCAGACTGAACAGGGAACCCATCCTCATCTGGGTGATAACGGATAGCAGGGATTGATCTGCATTCATACTGTGTGTTAGGAGGCTGGAAGTTCAGTATAACAGGAGATGTGGAGAAGTTGTCCAGTTGGTTATTGGAGGATCAGGTAGACTGTAGGAAACTCCAGTCCATTGCAGAATCATTGGGTTTGTTAGAACAACAGATCTTTATACTTGGTACAGACCCAGAACCTTCTGGTAATGAGAATCCTTTTACATAAAGGGATAGAACCTGGTACCCCATTAGTGGTGACCACAGACACCTTCATCACCAGATCGGGACCCCAGTGCTGGTCTTAAGGAGCTATGTGCTGTACTAATAAGAAGGTTGTGGGTTTAAATACCACCACTGCCACATATTATTGTAGTGTTTAGTCCAGTGGTGCATCTGACGTACTCACCAGAGAGTCTGGAACTGTTACAGTATGTCCTTGAGCAGGACGGCATGGATCTGGAAGAAAAGAATTTCACTTTCCCACATATATGACCAGCAAAGACGTCTTCTTCTTCTCCTTCTTCTGCTTATTATTATTATTATTATTATTATTCATTCATTCATTTTCTATACTGCTTAATCCTGTGTTCAGGGTCGCGGGGGACCTGGAGCCTATCCCAGGAGACTTCGGGCACTATTATTATTATTATTATTATTATTATTATTATTGTTATTATTATTGTTGTTGTTGTTGTTGTTATTATTATTGTTATTGTTATTATTGTTATTATTCGAAAAACCTCTGGTTAATTTTTATGCTCATACTCCAGATCAGCAGACAGTCAAGGGGAGCGCAAAGTCCAAGATGCTCTCCACTTCTCCATTGAAGTTCATGAAGTGGACCAATGGAACTTAGTGGTATGACGCTGTTGGGGTGATGCATGTGCCCAGGATAGTGATGGTTCTTCAGATTGAGGAAACCACCCCCTTGCACTTCCTTTATTTCAGCGTCTGCTCTGAACTAATGCCTCTTTTCCACTGCACAGTACGGCACGACACGGTTCAGTTCAACTCACTTCGGTTCGGCGCAGTTCGGCTCGGTTTGCTCTTCCACTGCAGTGTAGTAACGCTTTAGAGTGGGCGGGATTACTCACGCGCGCGGCGGCGCTACTGCTGTGACGTCATCGTAAGCGCGCCACAAACACACACACAACAATGGAGCATATCGACGGCATGGTGTTCTTCATTCTCGGCATGTGGATGTTTTTAACAGCGAGACGAAGGAGTTTGTTTCAAAAGGTTAATACAAAAAGGTGCGTGCGATCCTTCTCTGGCTGTTTCTAAATATGGCGGTTCTGTTGTGTCTCGTGTCGCAAGTTCAGTGACGCAGTAATGACGATTTTCTCCGGCCAATCGGTGACCAGCAGAGTTTACACGTCACGTTTTGGTAACGGTTCGGCGCGCTTGGAACCTCGACTGAGGTGGTACTGAAAAAAGGACCAGGTACCAGGTACTGTTCCCAGTGGAAAACCCCCCAAACGTGAGCTGAACTGAACCGTGTCGTGTCGTACTATGCAGTGGAAAAGCGCCAATATTCTCCTCACACCTTCCTAGTGGTTCATCCTGTAGGACAGAGGTGTTGGTTCTCCTCAGGAGATGGTCCAGGTGTTAAACACCGCCTCTGGATGTTAGGAGGCTGAAACAGACTACAAGTTACAACCCAAAAAAAAACCCCATCAGAGACCATGAACCATCGCTGACCCAAAGGGTGTTTATTATGAACGCTGCGTCTGTGCGGAGACTTTGATCTTTGATGCTAGAACGATGTGTAGAACCGCACTTACATCCATATGTAGTGTTCCGTGTTCTCAAAGACACACAAGGTCCTCCTGACAGCTTTTTTTTTCTACAAATAAGCACTTTTCTTCTTATTCACACACACACACACACACACACACACACACACACACACACCTTCATCTTCATTTAGGTGCTACTTTTTCTGGCATGTGGAGGAACCAAAGGACAAATGTGTGTGTGTGTGTGTGTGTGTGTGTGTGTGTGTGTGTGTGTGTGTGTGAGTCAGCTCTTTTTAACTCTGTATTGATTTTATCACACTCAGCTTTCCATTTTAAGGCTGAATTAATGCAAGCGCTGTCCTAAATGCCACATTCAGTTCTGCTGGGAGATTAAAGGAGGAAAGAAAGAGTGAAAGAGCAACAGAGGGATAAAGAGAGAGAGAGAGAGAGAGAGTGCCTTTGTTAAAGCTTATACTGCCCCCTGTTGTTGAAAATGTGACGGGTTTATAAACAGCTTGTCTTTAGTATTTCCTAAAGCAAACATAAACTTATAATATTACAGTAAACCTGTTAGTGTTATTACAAGATAATAATTTATTATTTAAAAGATCAAAGGGACAATTTTTATATTTCCTCTCATCTCTATGTTTCATCTTTACTAATTTCATGACAATGACAATTCAGTGATTTATTTTTATTTGAGCAGGACACAAACACATGTATGTACTGCCTGTCGTCCTCGTCCTCCTCCTCGTCCTCCTCGTCCTCATCCTCCTCGTCTCGTCCTCGTCATCCTCGTCCTCCTCGTCTCGTCCTCTGCACCTGAACACAGGAACGTGACACCGCGGCGTCTCTGTGTGAATCAGGTGATGGCGGTTCTGTCCCACAGCTCCAGTCTCTCCATCGCCTCCCTGACCTCCCGTCTCGTCCTCCTCTCGTCTCCTGTCAGACTCACAGGACGTGGAGCTCAGTGGGACGTGGACTCCGTGTCTGTTTGTCCTTTCGTCCTCTGTCGAACTCCTCAGACGCTGAGCTCCAGCACCGGAGCGCTGATCCGCTTTACTGTTTCATTTAAAGCGGTGACACGTGAGTCACACACACACACACACACACACACTCCACACGTTCCTCACATGGTGAACCCGTCAGCCAAGCTCTAATCCAGCAACTCCAGTGTCATGTGACTTCAACACGTCCCTGTGTTGTGTGTGTGTTTATTACTATCTCTCTGTTTGGCTGTAGAACAAACTTTCTTTAAACTTACTTTCTATCACACACACACACACACACACACACACATTCTCAGGAAAAATAACATATAACATTGGAGACAAATAAATGTAATTTAACGCTTGGCTTGTTTAATGATGTCCTCTGTGTGTGTGTGTGTGTGTGTGTGTGTGTGTGTGTTTGTGTTTATATGCTTCCTTGACCCAGTGTTTGCTCATCTCTACTTAACCCTGGTGTCACACTGCCCCCTGCTGGACATCCACAGTAAACATTATGACTTACACACAGCTCATGTCTAATTAACTTCACTTATTTACAAACACTAAACACAAACTGCTTTTCTAACTGATTACTGTTATTTATATTCTAACTCCGCCCACATTTTCTGTCATTCCGCACTTAAGGCGGTGGGTGAATTTTCAAGCCCCACTTGTCAACAAAATAATAACGATATCGGAAGTTTACTGTTTATTGAAATATCAATTTCTAAACCAATAAGATCAAACAACACCAAGTTAAAAACAGATAAAATACACGTGCAATTGTTATAAAAGGCTTACGTTGTCACTTATCTTTGCATAATTGACCCCATGTTTATTAGCTGCTCAGCAATCGTTTGTAGTTTTTTTGGCCAATTCTGTATGTAACTTTGAATGAAGCCATTTGTGCTTTGCTGTCCACTGATTCAGATGTTACCATGCGATTCTCCTGCTGTCTGTATTCTGCCAGCTTTCTTTCAAAGACGTCCAGTGGTTTATTAACGTGACTGGAGTGTGTTGTCTCTAAGTGTCTTCCTAAGTTGTTGGGTCTCATGCGGTCTGCTGCCAGCGGTTTAAGACACAAAACACACACAGTCTCTCTTCTGCCCCCACCATCACCACCATGAATCCAAGCTGAAGATAGACTTCATTAGGGGGGGGGGTGATATAACCAAAATCTTCTATCACAGGAGAAGCAATTTTCTACCTCGATAACGATATATATCACAATATAGCAATTTGTATCTGAAAATGCATAAATAAAAATTCAAACACAAAGAAACTGTTTTACATAATTTTATTTTTTTTTAATGTAATTTTATTTAAACTGTGAATTGCTGAGGTTTGCCGCATTTTTTTTACTTTGGTTCCAGTTTTTCTCCCGGCCCACAACTGATGTTATTTTAAATTTACTTGTATTAATGATCCATTTATTTGTGTGTGATTGTTTAGTTTTGAGCGTACGCTCTTCATTATCAATAAAGAAGAGCATGAATTAGAATAGCTACTGTCCTGTTATTTTCCACTAATTTCCTCCCGTTCATTGCGCCCCACCTGTCATGTCTGTATTCCCCACTAGTGGGCGCCACACACTTTGAGAACCACTGGATTAGTTGAATATTAGCTGTAGGTTTGTATAAGAGCTTATTAATAACAGTGTAATGAATGAATAGACTCCGCCCCCTCCCCCCTCACCCCCCCCCCCTCCTCCCACAATTATGGGTTATATTCTCTGATCTCTCAGTCTACTTAAGATATCAGGCTCGGTCAAAAAAGTCGAGTTTATAAAAGTAAATGATAATAAAGAGTAACACACACACACACACACACACACGACCCACACTGGGGGCTTCTGAGAATCTGAGACACTCCTGGGGTGAATTCGGTTCCTGGTGCTGATTTAAAACCTTAAAGAAGAAAGAAAGAAACACTGCACCTCATCACCAATAACTAATAACTTCTGAATAAGGAACGCTGATTCCATACACGGGTCAGTTCTCCACATTCACTGTAACGGGCCGAGTCTAAGAGTCCACTCGTCCTCTACAGCTCGGCAAATTCGGCTGAGTAACTTTACTTAATATTTAATGTTATTATCCAATAGCAGCAAATCAAAAACAACAAAACAAGACCCTGTCTGGAAAAATACGACTGTCGATTCGTCCTCAAGACTCAAAGGTGCTTTATTGGTGACAAATATTTACATTCGTATTGGCAAAGTCCAGAAATAACTTTAATAATGTCCTCTTTAGGGCACTGGTGGCTCAGTGGTAGGTGTTTCGCCTGCCATGCGGAAGGCCCGGGTTCGATTCCAGCCAGTGCCCAAACCCCAGCCACTGGATGCAGTGCCGGTCCCGAGCCCGGATACAATGGGAAGGTTGCGTCAGGAAGGGCATCCGGTGTAAAACCTGTGCCAAGTTGTAGTGCCGACTGGATATTCCGCTGTGGCGACCCCTTGCCGGGAGCAGCCGAAAGACCAACAACAACAACAACAAATGTCCTCGTCAGCTCATAAGTCTCTCTCTCTCTCTCTCCCCCACTCCCACTCTCTCTCTCCCTCTCTCTCTCCCTCTCTCTCCCTCTCTCTCTCCCTCTCTCTCCCTCTCTCTCTCCCCCACTCCCACTCTCTCTCTCCCTCTCCCTCTCTCTCTTTCTCTCTCCCTCTCTCTCCCTCTCACTCTCTCTCTCCCTCTGTCTCTCCCTCTCTCTCTCTCACTACACACGTCTCTCCTGAGCTGCCAGCGATCCAGACCCTCCTCTGTCCTCTGGACCTGTCTGACTTGTCCTGGTGTCCCTCTTCCACTTCACCATGAAGACGGTTCTGTCCTCTGTCCTGATACAGACAGCTGTTTCTCTGAGGACTCGTGACTGCAGTCGCTCGATAGTTCAGGACTGGAGTTTCCTACAGTCTACCTGATCCTCCAATAACCAACTGGACTCCATATGAACTTCTCCACATCTCCTGTTATACTGAACTTCCAGCCTCCTGACACACAGTATGAGTGCAGATCAATCCCTGCTATCCGTTATCACCCAGATGAGGATGGGTTCCCTGTTCAGTCCGGTTCCTCTCATGGTTCCTTCCTATTACCATCTCAGGGAGTTTTTCCCTTCAGCACCGTCACACTCGACTCGTTCATCAGCGACGATCTGATCATTCTGATTCACACACACTCACATCTCACACACACTCACATCTCACACACACTCACATCTCACACACACTCACATCTCATACACACTTCAATAACTCTGTTGATTGTATAAAGCTACAATTATTAAAAGCGCTACACAAATCAAACTGAACTGAATAGAATAGAATAACTACAGGACGTCTGGGACGTTTCCCTTCCAGGCCGCCGTGACCCCGATGTTACTCCTCCAGCTCCTGATCGCCGTCCATCAGGTGCAGATATTTTCTTTCCTGAATATCTTGTACACCGTACTGTTTCTGTGCTTCTCTTAAATTGATAATGAAGCTTTAATGCATTTCATGTCCTCTGTAATGTAATTAAACTTGCCTGCTCTTTGACACCTACAGTAGCAGTGAGCCGTGACAGCAGTGTGTAACGCAGAGACGTACCAGGGTACGGTCTACAGGGTGGGACAAAGTTTACAGAAGTAACATTGACCCAAAACATTTTTTAATATCTCAAACTCTTTAAAAATGGCCTTAAACGTGCCGTGATCCTGAGTGTTTTTATGGCGCTTTTCCACTACATAGTCCGACACGACATGGTTCAGTACAGCTCACTTTTGGGGGGTTTTCCACTGGGAACAGTACCTGGTACCTGGTCCTATTTTTACTGCCACCTCAGCCGAGGTTCCAAGCGCGCCGAACCGTTACCAAAACGTGACGTGTAAACTCTGCTGGTCACTGATTGGCCGGAGAAAATCGTCATTACTGCATCACTGAACTTGCGACACGAGACACAACAGAACCGCCATATTTAGAAACAGCCAGAGAAGGATCGCACGCACCTTTTTGTATTAACCGTCGGCCTCTTTTGAAACAAACTCCTTCGTCTCGCTGTTAAAAACATCCACATGCCGAGAATGAAGAACACCATGCCGTCGATATGCTCCATTGTTGTGTGTGTTTGTGGCGCGTTTACGATGATGTCACGGCAGTAGCGCCGCCGCGACTATAACAACACATGAGTAATCCCGCCCACTCTAAAGCGTTACTAAACTGCAGTGGAAGCGCAAACCGAGCCGAACCGAGCCGAACCGAAGTGAGCTGTACTGAACCGTGCTGTGCCGTACTATGCAGTGGAAAAGAGGCACTAGAGTTAGAATGAGGTGACAATGTGTTGATGGAAATAAATATATAAAGAGGTTTTATTTATTCCACTGCAGTCCAGGTGGAGAGTAAATGTTGCACTGTGTGCATAAAAAATCAGTTTTTATTTTCTTTCTCATTTATCAGAGTTTATCTCGGCACAAACAGATGATGGAGTTGTTCTGTGTGAATGTGCTGAATGAGCAGAACGGGGACAGAGTGTGACGGGGAGGGGTGTGTGTGTGTGTGTGTGTGTGTGTGTGTGTGTGTGTGTTGGGGTCAGCTGAGTCTCTACATGTTTATAATAATCTGAAGCCTTTATTCACATGATATTACATTACAGTTCCTTATGTATTCGGTTTTTCATTCATCATTAGTTTTACATTATAAGTGTTTATAAGTTTATTTGTGTTTCATTGTGATCAACTGTACAGCAGCTCAGTCTGTGAATCTAATCGATTAACTTCTACAAGAGTGAACATTGGCATTTCCTCTGATTTACATGATTACATGCAGTAGATTATACAGCACTTAGTTCTGACCGAGGAATCTGATTGGACGAGAGGTGTTCCATGAGTGCTGCTAATAGATGGTAACAGCACTGTGACGTTTGTTTATATCTCAGACAGACCAGTCTATATGTGTCCCTCAGCGTCCTGGGTGTTCTACAGTCGGCTGTTCAAACGAATCATAATCTGTTGATAATCTTTGTTAAATTCTTGAATAAAAAAGATTCCACACTCGAGGTTGTGCTGTTGTGCCGAATATCAGCACGGCTCTGATAGCTTCAGGACTCAGGCTCCGCCCTCGGCCACACAAATGTTATCATCATTCTGAACCGTTCTCTTCTTTTTGCATGTTCAGCGCCGCCTCCAGAGAGATACAACCCTGGGCCATGACCCATGTGACCCCTCCGCCCTCTTCTTAACCCTTTATTCCTCTCCCCTTACCCCCCCACCCCCCCCCCCACCTTACCCTCTTACTGCCCTCCACATTTATATATATATATATAAAAGTTAACTCCTCTTGTTATAAAAAAAATTATAATTATAAATAAATAAATAAATTTGTGCCATAAATAAACTGATGTGCCACTTTGTGTTTGTTTATTACATAAAATCCCCATAAAATACATTTACATTTGTGGTAGTAAAGAGTCAAAATGTGGAAAAGTTCAAGGGGTATGAATACTTTTGCAAGTCACACTGATGATGTAATTAATATATACAGTGTGTGTGTGTGTGTGTGTGTGTGTAATGTATTATTGCTCAGATGACGTCAGAAGTTGAACGTCATCCATCTCCCTCGCCATGCGCGTGCACCAACACAGGAGGCACAGTGCTGTAATTACCCATAATGCAGCACGTCATAACGCCGGGTGACGTCACTGGTCGGGGACGCTGCGCGCAGGCTGAGGTTTAGCGCCGCTGAACTGAGGGGTCTTTTAGTCCCGACACACCGCCGCAGACATGCCGCCCAAGAAACCCGCTCAGCCCGCGGGCAATAAGAAGACTCAGGAGAAGAAGAAGGAGAAGATTATTGAGGTGAGGAAGAAGAAGTTTATAAAGAAACGATAAGTCGGGCGCAGCAGCCATGCTGAACTCTCGGCCTAGTGTTAGCTTAGCGCTAGCTCATTTCCTTTAACACGCTATACTGATCCCACCTGTATTCGGTGACAACGCGCCGGGATTGGTCGGTCATGTTCCGTCCCACGCGCTCATTGGTCTGTGGACTGCCTTCAAAACGGCGCGCGGCTCGAGACTCGATTATGAGCCAATCACGGCACAGAAGGCGGGCGTTATCCAGAAACGGGTGGCAAACGGAACTCTGAGTATTAACTCGCCAGCCGCCGAACACGTCAGTGTAGCCGGTTAGCTAATGACAGCTAGCGGTGTGTGTGTGTGTGTGTGGGGCTCATTCTGAATTAAAAACTCTCCCAAATGAGTTTATAGTCCAGGGCAGATCTGAGTGTTTAATCTTCCCCGTGTGTGTTAAAGACGAGAAGGATTTGCTAACGGTTAGCTAGCGTTAATTAGCCTAGCAGTGTGCTAGCTAACGTGCACGAGCTCCAACCACGTCTCACTGATCTACAAACTGCGCATGCGTGAGGAATGTAAAGTTTTATTAATGAGATTAAGTAAGATATCTAATCTCACTAGAGATCAGAGGGTGAGGAGTGTGGCATTTAAACCCAAGTCTCATCACTGTGTGTGTGTGTGTGTGTGTGTGTGTGTGTTAGGATAAGACTTTTGGTCTGAAGAATAAAAAAGGAGCCAAACAGCAGAAGTTCATCAAAGCCGTAACACATCAGGTGAAATATGGGCAACAGAACGCTCGGCAGGTGAGTACGGGAGTGTGTGTGTGTGTGTGTGTGTGTGTGTGGGGCGAGTGTGTAATCTGTGCTCTGCGATACAGGTGGCTGCTTCTACTGCTGATGCTGATAAGACCAAGAAGGGAGACAAGAAGAAGGACATGGCTGAGCTGAACGAACTCTTCAGACCCGTAGTGGGAGCGCAGAAAGTCAGCAAAGGTGACTAGGGGGAGTGTGTGTGTGTGTGACGGATATCCAGATGTGGTTGGAGGGGGAGGAGACCGAGGACTAAACGTCATGTACCTGTGTGTGGTACTTACCTGAAAATGTGAAGGTTCCATTTCCACATGTTTTGTTAAGGGAGTTCCTGGGAGGCCGACATTTCAGACATCATGGCGAACTTTCTACGTTGGTGGTGTCCAAGCGTTAGTGAAACAGTGGGACTTTTATAGTGGGACATTTTACCCCAGGAGAATAAACAGACGGAGGACAGAGAGACACTTAAAATAATACACAGCGCAGGATTAAAACCCTTTACAATAAAGAGGCATGGATCTGATTTAAAACAAACAAACACCCGGTTATACAGAAGGTGTGTGTTAACGAGGAGACTTCAGACATCACTGTGTGTGTGTGTGAGTTTTCTGGTATGTCACGTATAAACAAAGTCATCATTACTGTTAAAACGTGTAAATTATGCTGCAGGAATGATGTCAAAAACATAGAACTAAAAATGGGGATGTTATTGTTATTATTATTGTTGTTGTTATTATTATTATTATTATTATTGGTCACAAAAACAACCATAAAACATGTTACCTTGTGAATCTGTGCTGGTTCTTTTGCCCATGTGACCCATTTTGTTTTAACATTTATAAATGAAGTCATGTTTAAACAGTGGGTTAAAGTTCAGGTCATCAGGTTGTCCAGGTGTTGGACAGTGAAACTGAACCGTCTGGTGTTAGACCACAGTAATTCATTAGTATGGTGTAGGACCTCCTTCTGTGGCCAAAACAGCATTGATTCACCTTGTGAAGGACAGATACAGGTCCTCCACAGTGTCCAGAGGGACTTTGATCCGTTCTTCCTCCAGAATAGTGTCCAGGTCTCTACGTGGAGAAACGTTTCCTCACTCGCTCCTCTGAAACACCTCAAAGTGGATCTGTAATATTTAGACGTGGTGACTGTGCAGGACATGTTCATCAGACCACCCTGTCTCCTGTCCTGCTGTGTGTGTTGGTGTATGATCATCCTGACACACGGATACAGTGTTTGACCCAGTGGGTGAACACATGGTCCTCCAGATCGGTTCTGTAGTCCGTGGCAGTGACGGTTCTTCTTGCTGGTGTGCTGACGTTGTCTGTGATGCCACCAGGCTGCTCACATTTAGCCATCAAACCTCCAACACTAAACTGGCTAGTGGTTCACTTTCATTGTCCAACCGCTGTGTGTGTGTGTGTGTGTGTGTGTGTGTGTGTGTGTGTGTGTGTGTGGTTCTCCAGGTGTGGACCCGAAGTCGGTTCTGTGTGCGTTCTTTAAACAAGGCCAGTGCACTAAAGGAGATAAGTGTAAGTTCTCCCATGACCTCAGTCTGGACAGGAAGTGTGAGAAGCGCAGTGTGTACGTGGACGTGCGAGAGGATGAGCTGGAGAAAGGTAAGTCTCTGTCTTCTGTCTATTCTCTCTCTCTGTGTGTGTGTGTGTGTGTGTGTGTGTGTGTGTGTGTGTGTGTGTGTGTGTAATAAGGTTTTTTTTTTTTTCCCTCTGACGTGCAGACACGATGGAGAACTGGGACGAGAAGAAACTGGAGGAAGTCGTGAACAAAAAGCACGGAGAGGCAGAGAAGAAGAAGGCCAAGACTCAGATCGTACGTTCTCCTCGAGGGGGGGAGGGGGGGCTGGGTGTTCTCGTCCCGGGGCTCTTCCTTGGTGGTTCTCGTCCCGGGGCTCTTCCTTGGTGGTTCTCGTCCCGGGGCTCTTCCTTGGTGGTTCTCGTCCCGGGGCTCTTCCTTGGTGGTTCTCCTCATAACATCTAGAAAGTGTTGAATGGGTCCTGATGCTCTTCTAGGTGGATCAGGTCACATGTGATTTTGAAAGTTGCTATTTCGTAATGATTATTTTAAGAAGAGTGTGTGTGTGTGTGTGTGTACAGGTGTGTAAATACTTCCTGGAGGCTATAGAGAACAATAAGTACGGCTGGTTCTGGGTGTGTCCTGCGGGAGGAGACAGCTGTATGTACCGCCACGCCCTGCCTGTGGGCTTCGTCCTGAAGAAGGACAAGAAGAAGGAGGAGAGCGAGGAGGAGGAGATCTCACTGGAGGAACTCATCGAGAACGAGGTACGTAAATCTCACACACACACACACACACGCACTTCATATAAACACAACCAGTGTGTTGACACGTTTAAAACAGTGACGTGTACAATGTTTAAAGGTTTAGGAGAAATGTCAGTAATTATATATACATAAATAAAAAATGTAAATTAAAGCTAAACCATATAAATGTTTTATAACGTTAGTTTATACATGTATATAATTATATATGTATATTTATTACGAATTATTAAATACAAAAAAAATAAATAAATGTAACTGCATGTCTTGCAAACAAATAATAATTACTTTTATATGAATGTTTTAACAAATAATGTGTAATAAAGTGTTGATATAAAATGAAGACGTGTGTGTGTGTGTGTGTGTGTGTGTGTGTGTGTGTGTGTTAGCGAGCAGCTCTGGGTGTAAACGTGACGCGTATCACTCTGGAGACGTTCCTGGCCTGGAAGAAGATGAAGAGGCAGGAGAAGATCGCTAGAGATCTGCAGGACATGGAGAGGAAGAAGGCCGACTTTAAAGCAGGAAAAGCTCTCGGGGTGAGTTCACCTTCACTTCAGCACACACACACACACACACACACACACACACACACACACACGTCACATGTAAACCGCATGTCACCACTTTTGCTCCCGAGTTGTAAAACATCCTGTGATGACCGAACTTGACCAGCAGGGTGCAGTACAGTACAGCTCTAATATCATGTGATGTTGATGATGAAGCCGACCGTGTGTGTTGTGTTGCTCAATTAAACCGGAGCGGGGTCTCGTAGACACAGGTTACCATGGAAACCACCGCGACATCGCAGTTTAACTCTGTAACTTTATATCCAGCCGTGTGGTTTCAGTCAGGGTTTGTTTTAGGCTCTCGGATGATGATGATGATGATGATGATGATGATGATGAGGAACTTCATGCCTTTTCTTACCTGTACAGGTGAGCGGACGAGAAGTGTTTGAGTTCAGACCCGAGCTGGTGGACGACGACGACGAGGAAGCGGACGATACCGGATACGCCAACGTAGACGACGAGCTCATGGAGGAGGTGACGTCATCGTTTCATCACAGCACACTCGAGAAGATGTGGTCATGGTGTGTGATCTCATGTCCTACTGTGTGTGTGTGTGAGCAGGTGGAGGAGGAGGAGGAGGAGGGGCCATGCCAGGACATCGACATCGCCCGGTTCGTCCTTAAAGAGGTGGACGACACGGGGATAACGGTGGCAGCGGCGGACCGGTTCTCCTCCCGAGTCCAGCCGAGCAGAGAGACAGACGGTGAGACGTAAAGCAGTGTTGCCATGGTGACGTCTCAGAGGGCGTCGTCTTGCTCTTTAAGAAATGGGTAGATGGAGTGAGTGGGACAAGATCACTAATAAAACTGTGTGTGTGTGTAGAGCACAAACTGAGTGAGGCTTCGGGTGGTATCGAGAACGGTGAAGACCACACGCTGGAGGAGGGCGGAGCCAGCAGTGACAGTGACGGAGGCGGGGCCACTGGTGACGAGGCGGAGTCGGAGGCGGTGCCTGTTGATGAGAATCTGTTCACGGGGGAGGATCTGGACGAACTGGAGGAGGAGCTTAACACACTTGACCTGGACGAGTAACACTTGCTGACCTGAACAGTTTTTTTTTTTTTTTTCCTCCCCTCCCCCCTCCTCACCCTTCCACGATCAGTTGAGCCGTAGAGGAGACGACACTGAGGACATGTGAGACGACACTGAGGACATGTGAGACGACACTGAGGACATGTGAGACGACACTGAGGACATGTGAGATGACGTGACTCCAGACGGCCTCCATTCAAACGACTTACAATCCGCTGGGTTGTTGTTGTTTTTTTTTTTTTTGTTTTTTTTTTTCCTCCGTCATTATTAAACAGAAATCGCTACGTTGTTAAAACACGAACTGGATTCTCTCAGCCATGTTTATCCAAACAGTTAACACAATCATGGACGGGACCTTCGAACACACAGGAACTCAGCAGGGGCGGAGCCTCGGTTAACTCGGCCAATCACGTCAGCCTGCCTGGTCATGTGACCTATGTGCCACATTTTACATTGATGAGTTAGCAGCTAGGCTAGTGTGCTAATGTCAGCCAGTTAACCAGTAACATCCAGCAGTAATCTGTCTGGTATTACGTAGCTAGCTCGTTAACAGTGAGCACGCTAGCAGGATTCATCTCCGTCTTAACGCTGCATTAGCTGCTTAACTTCATAAACGTGTTAGCTGTCTGCTTATTTAGCGAGCTAGCTAGCCGGGTTTGCCACCAAGCTATTGTGAAGATGCAGTTCATGCAGTGCTGGGCTAACATCCTGCAAACTGTGCTAATGTTAGCATGCTAGCTAGCTAGCTAATGGCGGATGCTATGAGGAGTCGCACGATCGAGACCAACCTGAGCTCCGTCCCCGGCGTGTGAATCGGCTGTTTGATTTCTGACAAAATAAAGGTTTCACCTGCTGAATGTGTGATCTGAAGGGTGTACAGGTGAGTGTGTGTGTGCGAGTGTGTGTGCGCGCGCGAGTGTGTTTTATCCTCCTTCTGGCCAAGGTGAAATTGTAAATAAAGCTTATCACAGACAGATATAAAGGCTCGTGTGTGTGTGTGTGTGTTGGCTGCTTTCACATGAGTGATATTGTTCTGTACATCAACACACTCCGATACAGCAGGTGGCAGTATGCAGCTAGTTGATCAAGCATACCGCCTGAGGCCGAGGGGTGCGGGAGCTCCTGGTCTTGTGTTCCTAATTAAGTGGCCAGTGTCTACATATTTAGTAGATGGGATTTCCCATAATCCACTCAACTCCTTATAAACTTTGTGTTTGTTCTGTGTGAATATTTGTGACATACATTATTTTAAATGAAGTGAACAGGACCTCACGGTCCTCATACACACACACACACACGTTGGCTCTCCACTCCAGGTTGCGGCAGGTGATGAGATCTCGTGTTCACTTGGTGAAAAACAACATACAGTTAAATGTAAACACAGATCTCGCGTTGTTGTTGTTTATTGCCTCGTACACGTTCGGGTTGCGTAACACCATCGAGCTACAGGCTTCGGCACCTCCGGTCATCCACAGCGGCAGTTAGTGATTCATCGTTAAGGAACGAGCGAGACGGCGACTGACAGAAATCTCACCTCATGACCCGCCCACCTCATACTGAGCAAGTCCTCACGGGCCAGGCGTCTCTCCCCATGTGTGTCCTGAGGATCATCACAGCAGCTGCAGCTTTCAGGTTTTCCCTGAATTTTTCCCAAATCTAATTGTATCCAGTTCCCACCTGTTATTAGGCCACTCCCACCCATTATTAGGCCACTCCCACCCTGTTACTCTCCGGGTTTCTGGAGCTCCCAGGTAGTGATGGTGCAGGTGCTTGGACCCGATCATCACTACTGCAGTAATGTAACTGTGATGTATAGAGGACTTGATCAGAGAAAGTCTAAAGTGTTCTACAGTAGAACCGGTGACCCGGGAGTGAAGTCTGGCCCGTGTAGATGTCGTGTGGTGATGAGAGCGCAACATGTCGTCGGACTGAATCCGGAGATTATATATAAATCGAGTGAAGCCTCATGAGATTACAGAACATTACAGGGTTGTTGATCATAAACATTAAAATACTGTAAATATTTTCTCCTCGGTTTTGTAACTTGATTGCACCTGCTGATCAGGTGTGTACAGGTGTGTCTGTACTGGAGCGCGGGTGTTGTTGTTTTGACTAGATCAGAGATAATCTCCAGATTGGGACTGGACTTTACACTCCCGAGGTCTGGAGCATGTGCACAGACTTACCACTAGGGGGACCTGTATATATGATTTATTATAAAATAATAGACAAAGCCAGTAGTAAAATCCATCTCTGTATCCCCTCTGACCTGTCTGCTGTACCAGTGTCGTTCCCCCCCCCCCCCCTCTCTATCTGTCTCTCTGTCTGTCTCTCTCTCTCTCTCTGTCTGTCTCTCTGTCTGTCTCTCTCTCTCTCTCTCTCTCTGTCTGCTGTACCAGTGTCGTCGTCGTCGTCCCCCCTCTCTCTCTGTCTGTCTCTCTCTCTCTCTCTGTCTGCTGTACCAGTGTCCCCCCCCCCTCTCTATCCCTCTCTCTCTCTCTCTGTCTGTCTGCTGTACCAGTGTCCCCCCCCCCCCTCTCTATCGGTCTGTCTCTCTGTCTGTCCCTCTCTCTCCCTCTCTCTCTCTCTCTCTCTCTCTCTCTGTCTGTCTGCTGTACCAGTGTCCCCCCCCCCCTCTCTATCTCTCCCTCTCTCTCTCTCTGTCTCTCTCTCCCTCTCTCCCTCTCTGTCTGTCCCTCTCTCTCCCTCTCTCTCTCTCAGTCTCTCTGTCTGTCTCTCTCTCTCTGTCTGCTGTACCAGTGTCCCCCCCCCTCTCTATCCCTCTCTCTCTCTCTCTCTCTCTGTCTGTCTGCTGTACCAGTGTCCCCCCCCCTCTCTATCGGTCTGTCTCTCTGTCTGTCCCTCTCTCTCCCTCTCTCTCTGTCTCTCTCTCCCTCTCTGTCTGTCCCTCTCTCTCCCTCTCTCTCTCTCTGTCTCTCTGTCTGTCTCTGAAACAGGTCATCTCTGACTCATGCCATGTTTTCCCAGAATGCCAGAGAACTGGATTTTCCCCTCACCAGGAAAACAGTGATTAGTGAACCACGTGCCGACTGAGACAGAGAGAGGTTCAGTATTAAGTGCACTAGATAGGCTACTAGTGACTGAGGGTGTGTGAAATAACTGAACACCTGACCTTCAGCTTCCTGCTGTATCTACATGTTTGGGAAGAACTGCTGTGTTTTGAGAGTACAGAAGGCCAGAAAAAGAAGGAAATACGTTTGGAAATGGTGTGTGTGTGTGTGTGCCAGTCTCAGTGCTGTATCCCACCTCCTAAATCCTGACTCACACACAGGTTTTGTCCAAATAAGACCACAATCTGATCTCACAGCTGCATTAGTCATGATGTCAGACAGTCTGTGCCAGAGCAGGATCAACACTCGGCTCAGCCGCCCTCACTAACACACACACACACACACACACACACACACACACACACCCCAAGGTGGGAATGTTTTAGTTTTAGCTGTAGTTTTAGTCTCAGGGTTAAACCCCGCCCCCACCGTGTGGCCAGAATGAAATATTAAAGTCCAGTAATAACAGCCTGGACATGAGGCTACAGTGCTGGACTTCTATAACACCTGAAGGATTAATAACGTATAGATGCAGAGGAGGTTATTAATCCATGTGTCATTAAATAGATGGAAGGAGATTATAGACAGACATTAACCAAAGTCACATGATGAAGACATGTAGACGTATAGAGTTCAGGAGTGTGTGTGGTGTCGAGTGACATGTACTTTACTAAACCACAAAATATACAACATCAAGTGAATTTAATTACTTTGAACAAACTATACACACATGACTGAGCAATAACACACACTACCGTTCAAAAGTTTTAGAACACTTGCAAATGTCTTTGTTTTTGTTTAGTGATTTATTTTCTACATTCTACAACAATACTGTGGATTTCAAAACTATAAAATAACACATATGGAATTAGGTAATTATGTAACAACAAGAAAAACACCAGTTAGTTGTTATTGTAAGACACAGAGGTCGGCCTTTCTGTAATAGTTCCTGCAAGAACAGTATTGTGTCAAGTGCATTTGCAAAATCCGTCCAGCACCATAATGAAACTGTCTCTCATGAAGGCCGTCCCAGGAGGACGAGACCAAAACCTCCCTCTGCTGCAGACCAGAAGTTCATTTAGAGTTATCAGCCTGAAAAATGACCAATTAACAGCAGCTCAGATTAGAGGCGTTATGAAGTCTTTACAGAGCAGAAGTAGCAGAAACATCTCAATATCAACTGTTCAAAGGAGATTCATGCAGTTACTGCACGCCTTCAGCTTTACAATGTAGAAAGAAATAAACATCAGGAACCATCATGGAGTTAGAAAGTGACCCCAAACTTCTGTAGTGTGAGTGTGTGTGTGTGTGTGTGTGTGTGTGTGTGTGTGTGTGTGTGTGTGTGTGTGTGTATACAGTATATATAAATGATTAAATATTTTTCATTCATTCATTCATTTTCTATACCGCTTAATCCTGTGTTCAGGGTCGCGGGGGACCTGGAGCCTATAGCAGGAGACTCGGGGCACTAGGCGGGGTACACCCTGGACAGCGTGCCAATCCGACACAGAGCACACACACACACACACACACACACTCATTCACACACTACGGGCAATTTAGGAACGCCAATTAGCCTGACCTACAGGTCTTTGGACTGTGGGAGGAAACCGGAGTACCCGGAGGAAACCCACCAAGCACGGGGAGAACATGCAAACTCCATGCACACAGAGACGGGAATCGAACCCAGACCCTGGAGGTGCAAGGCGACAGAAAATATTCTATAATATTTTTATAGAATAAAATAAATATTAGTGTAGTGACACAGACTTTGTGTAGTATTTATAAAACAATATTAATGTTATGAATTGGTTATAAGTTGTTATAAGGTTGTTTTAAAGTTTAATAAAAGTGTATATTAATATTATAATGTTTATGTTTATATTACAGTTTTAATGAAGTAAACTTGATGTGTTATACTGATGTGTTATTGTGTTATTGTTATACTGATGTGTTATACTGATGTGTTATAAAGGTCTGCACATGTCCAGGCTTCTACACAGAGTTCTGACTAAAGTTTTGGCCCCCCGGGTGTCACAGCCTGTCGTGTAGTTTTTATGTTACAATCTGTTTATTTTCTGTATTTTATTCCGAGTTCTGCTGAATTGTGTTTATTTATAAATAATAAAACCTGAACTGGATATTTTTTGTGAAGTGAAGTATAAAATCAGTAGCGCGCGCTCCTGTCAGTCAGGACTCCAACTCACTTCCGGTGTGGGTGATTGCGACACTTCCGGTATGGGCGTTGGCTCCACCCCCCAGTGTCGTGTCGCAGCGGAGCCTCACCCGGTGCCAAAACTTTGTTGCGGAGCGGCGGAGCGCGTTAGTGGTGTTTACTGAAGTCAGCCCAGCGCGCGAGGACAGGAGCGCGCGACGAGGCTAAAATCAGCGCGAGAGGACTGAAGATAAACCCGTGCAGTGTGTGTGTGTGTGTG
>CM060109.1:1641640-1646640 GCA_030522415.1 Channallabes apus
TGTGTGTGTGTGTGTGTGTTTATACTGAGAGAGATTTACTGAGAGACAGTCAGTGATGTCCCCCCTCCTCCTCCTCTGTCTGTGTCTCTGTCCTGTGTGTCCCTTTAACCTGGACACTGAGTCCCCCTCTGTGTTCTCTGGACCCCCCGGCAGTTACTTCGGCTTCTCCGTCGACTTCTTCAGTGCCGCCGATAAACAGTGAGTGTCTGAGGATCATCTCCACTATTATTAATCACACTGTAGACTATAGAGTTATACACCAGAACTGTAGACTATAGAGTTATACACTAGAACTGTAGACTATAGAGTTATACACTAGAACTGTAGACTATAGAGTTATACACTAGAACTGTAGACTATAGAGTTATACACTAGAACTGTAGACTATAGAGTTATACACTAGAACTGTAGACTATAGAGTTATACACTAGAACTGTAGACTATAGAGTTATACACTAGAACTGTAGACTATAGAGTTATACACTAGAACTGTAGACTATAGAGTTATACGCTAGAACTGTAGACTATAGAGTTATACACTAGAACTGTAGACTATAGAGTTATACACTAGAACTGTAGACTATAGAGTTATACGCTAGAACTGTAGACTATAGAGTTATACACCAGAACTGTAGACTATAGAGTTATACGCCAGAACTGTAGACTATAGAGTTATACGCCAGAACTGTAGACTATAGAGTTATACGCCAGAACTGTAGACTATAGAGTTATACACTAGAACTGTAGACTATAGAGTTATACACTAGAACTGTAGACTATAGAGTTATACACTAGAACTGTAGACTATAGAGTTATACGCTAGAACTGTAGACTATAGAGTTATACACTAGAACTGTAGACTATAGAGTTATACACTAGAACTGTAGACTATAGAGTTATACACTAGAACTGTAGACTATAGAGTTATACACTAGAACTGTAGACTATAGAGTTATACGCCAGAACTGTAGACTATAGAGTTATACGCCAGAACTGTAGACTATAGAGTTATACGCCAGAACTGTAGACTATAGAGTTATACACCAGAACTGTAGACTATAGAGTTATACACCAGAACTGTAGACTATAGAGTTATACGCCAGAACTGTAGACTATAGAGTTATACGCTAGA
This sequence comes from Channallabes apus, assembly GCA_030522415.1. Taxonomy (NCBI): domain Eukaryota; kingdom Metazoa; phylum Chordata; class Actinopteri; order Siluriformes; family Clariidae; genus Channallabes; species Channallabes apus. The sequence goes on from CM060109.1 coordinate 1,642,773, forward strand.
ACCGTAGACTATAGAGTTATACGCCAGAACCGTAGACTATAGAGTTATACGCCAGAACCGTAGACTATAGAGTTATACGCTAGAACTGTAGACTATAGAGTTATACGCCAGAACTGTAGACTATAGAGTTATACGCCAGAACTGTAGACTATAGAGTTATACGCTAGAACTGTAGACTATAGAGTTATACGCCAGAACTGTAGACTATAGAGTTATACGCCAGAACTGTAGACTATAGAGTTATACGCTAGAACCGTAGACTATAGAGTTATACGCTAGAACCGTAGACTATAGAGTTATACACCAGAACCGTAGACTATAGAGTTATACACCAGAACTGTAGACTATAGAGTTATACACCAGAACTGTAGACTATAGAGTTATACGCTAGAACTGTAGACTATAGAGTTATACGCTAGAACTGTAGACTATAGAGTTATACGCTAGAACTGTAGACTATAGAGTTATACGCTAGAACTGTAGACTATAGAGTTATACACTAGAACTGTAGACTATAGAGTTATACACCAGAACTGTAGACTATAGAGTTATACACCAGAACTGTAGACTATAGAGTTATACACCAGAACTGTAGACTATAGAGTTATACACCAGAACTGTAGACTATAGAGTTATACACCAGAACTGTAGACTATAGAGTTATACGCCAGAACCGTAGACTATAGAGTTATACGCCAGAACCGTAGACTATAGAGTTACACGCCAGAACCGTCGACTATAGAGTTACACGCTAGAACCGTCGACTATAGAGTTACACGCTAGAACCGTCGACTATAGAGTTATACGCTAGAACCGTAGACTATAGAGTTATACGCTAGAACCGTAGACTATAGAGTTATACGCTAGAACTGTAGACTATAGAGTTATACGCCAGAACTGTAGACTATAGAGTTATACGCCAGAACTGTAGACTATAGAGTTATACGCCAGAACTGTAGACTATAGAGTTATACGCCAGAACTGTAGACTATAGAGTTATACGCCAGAACTGTAGACTATAGAGTTATACGCCAGAACTGTAGACTATAGAGTTATACGCCAGAACTGTAGACTATAGAGTTATACGCCAGAACTGTAGACTATAGAGTTATACGCCAGAACTGTAGACTATAGAGTTATACGCCAGAACTGTAGACTATAGAGTTACACGCTAGAACTGTAGACTATAGAGTTACACGCCAGAACCGTCGACTATAGAGTTACACGCCAGAACCGTCGACTATAGAGTTACACGCCAGAACTGTAGACTATAGAGTTATACACTAGAACTGTAGACTATAGAGTTATACACCAGAACTGTAGACTATAGAGTTACACGCCAGAACCGTCGACTATAGAGTTACACGCCAGAACCGTCGACTATAGAGTTACACGCTAGAACCTTCGACTATAGAGTTATACCCCAGAACCGTAGACTATAGAGTTATACGCCAGAACCGTCGACTATAGAGTTACACGCCAGAACCGTCGACTATAGAGTTACACGCCAGAACTGTAGACTATAGAGTTATACACTAGAACTGTAGACTATAGAGTTATACACCAGAACTGTAGACTATAGAGTTACACGCCAGAACCGTCGACTATAGAGATACACGCCAGAACCGTCGACTATAGAGTTACACGCCAGAACCGTCGACTATAGAGATACACGCCAGAACCGTCGACTATAGAGTTACACGCCAGAACCGTCGACTATAGAGTTACACGCCAGAACCGTCGACTATAGAGTTACACGCCAGAACCGTCGACTATAGAGTTACACGCCAGAACCGTCGACTATAGAGTTACACGCCAGAACCGTCGACTATAGAGTTACACGCCAGAACCGTCGACTATAGAGTTACACGCCAGAACCGTCGACTGTAGAGTCATACATTAGAACTGTAGAGTCATACATTAGACACTATCTCTGTCTCTCTCTGTCTGTCTCTCTCTGTCTCTCTCTCTCTCAGACAGAACATCCTGGTTGGGGCTCCTAAAGCCAACTCCTCGTCCTCGTCCTCAGTGATGGAGCGAGGTGCTGTGTATAGCTGTCCCTGGAGGTCAGGTGGGACGTGTAAGGAGATCGAGTTCGACAGCAGCGGTGAGCGGACAGCAGTGTGTCCTACAGGCAGCCGTGTGGGGTGTTGTGGGGTGATACAGGGCACACTGGACTGGGCGTGGTCATCATTTCATAATGATTAAAGCACAGTAAAATCAGGGTCGAGTCGACTCTGTCTCTCTCTCTCTCTCCCTCTCTGTCTCTCTCTCTCTCCCTCTCTGTCTCTCTCTCTCTGTCTTTCTGTGTCTCTGTCTGTCTCTCTCTATTATAATTATTACGGTGCCCTAAAGTCACACTTTACAGGCCGAGGTTTACTCTGTGTTTCTGTGGTACACCTGGTTTTATGAGTGTGTGTGTGTGTGTGTTCAGGGAGACGTTCCTCACAGGTTTAGACCTGACAATAACAAATCCTCCCTAAAATACCTGCCCTACAGGCACACACACACACACACACACTCTCTCTCTGCAACCGCTCGCTGTTCAACCTCAATAAGCTCCACTGTTTATCCACATTAGGTCAAAGTATTGGCCCCCTTTGGTCGCCTACTTGTGTCAGAGCCTGTGTCACTCGCTGTGTCTTTCTCACTCTCTGTCTCACTATCAATGTCTCACTCTGTGTCTCACTCAGGGCGTTCACATTGTGTGTGTGTGTGTGTGTGTGTGTGTGTGTGTGTGTATACATGTCAGACTCTGAGCAACATTCCACATTGTGTCACATCCTGAGTGACAGAACCCTGAGTGCTATGCAGAGTGAGCGGTACATGGTCCTATAGTGAACAGTAAGAGCAAGTCAGGAGGGAAAGGGCCAGTTATGTATTATTAGTGTGTGTGTGTGTGTGTGTGGACATGTTTGCACATGCAGTCTGAAATCATACAGGCACAATGGGATTTATGTTCATCTCTCTCATACACACACACACACACACACTCTCTCCTTAAATCAAACTATGTGGTGTGTATACTGCACTGTGATTGGTCAGGATGTGTTGATTAATTCTCTGTGACTCCTCCCCCAGATAACCGTGTGGAAGGCGTGCAGCAGATGGAGTTTAAGTCGAGTCAGTGGTTCGGGGCGACGGTTCGTTCAGACGGAGAACACATCCTGGTAACGTCAACTCACATCAACACACTCCTGTAGGGACTGACACAGACTGTACTCACTGTGTGTGTGTATGTGTGTGTATGTGTGTGTATGTGTGTGTGTGTATGTGTGTGTGTGTGTGTGCGTGTGTGTGTGTGTGTAGGCGTGTGCACCTCTGTACCAGTGGAGTACGTACGGCTTTAAGGAACGTGAACCTGTCGGGACGTGTTACCTGAAGAAAGACTCAACTGTGGTGGAATATTCTCCCTGTCGCTCCGGTAACACACACACACACACTACACATACACACACCCTACACTACACACACACACACTACACACACACTACACACACACTACACACACACATTACACACACATACCACACACACACATACCACACACACATACCAAACACACACGATACTATACACACACACTACACACACACACACATTACACACACACACACACACATACCACACACACACACACACACACACACACACACACACACACTACACACACACACACACACACACACTATACACACACACTACACACACACACACTACACACACACACACACACACACACACACTATACACACACACTACACACACACACACACACTACACACACACACTACACACAAACTACACACACAAACTACACACACACACTACACATACACACTACACACACACTACACACACACTACAC
>CM060109.1:1651640-1669140 GCA_030522415.1 Channallabes apus
CACACACACACACACACACACACTCTATACACACACACACACACACACACACACACTCACTCTACACACACACTCTACACACACACTCTACACACACACACACACACACACACACACTACACACACACACAGACACACACACACACTCTACACACACACACACACACACACACACACACTCTACACACACACACACACACACACACACACACACTCTACACACACACACACACACACTCTACACACACACACAGACACACACACACACTCTACACACACACACACACACACACACACACACACACTCTACACACACACACACACACACTCTACACACACACACTACACACACACACACACACACACTCTACACACACACACACACACACTACACAGACACACACACACACACTACACACACACACACACACACACACACACACTACACACACACACACACTACACACACACACTACACACACACTACCCACACACACAGTACACACACACACACTATACACTACACACACACACTACACACACACACACACTACACACACACACTACACACACACACTACCCACACACACAGTACACACACACACACTATACACTACACACACACTACACACACACACACACACACACACTACACACACACTACCCACACACACAGTACACACACACACACTATACACTACACACACACTACCCACACACACACTACACACACACACACTACACACCCACAGACACACACACACACTATACACTCTACACACACTACACACACACCCACACACACACACTACACACACACACACACACACACACACACACACACACACACTACACATACGCACACACTACACAGACACACTACACAGACACACACACACACACACACACACTACCCACACACACACTACACATACACACACACACTACCCACAGACACACACACACTATACACTACACACAAACACACTACACATACGCACACACTACACTACACACACACTACACACTACACTACACACACACACTACACTACACACACACACTACACTACACACTATACACACACACTACACAAACACTACACACACACTATACACACACACTACACACACACTATACACACACACTACACAAACACTACACACTATATACACACACTACACTACACACACACACACTACACACACACTACACACATACTACACACATAAATCCTCCCCTGTGTAGTGCACTAGCTGTGACCACAGGAGGTTCTGGAGATGTGTGTCACCCTGCATAGTGCACTTCCTCGTCCCTGGTTCCTCCTGTTTAACCCCTAGTCCCTAGTCCCTCCTCCCTAATCACTAATAAAGTGCAGTGTGTAGTGTATCCTGTAGTGACTAAACCCTCAGTGAAGTTATTACGTAGTGATAAAGTGTCTGCGGTGAGGCAGTGTCTCTGTCTGACTGACTTCCTCATACTGTGTGTGTGTGTGTGTGTGTGTGTGTGTGTGTGTGTGTGTGTGTGTGTGAGACAGGTACAGCCACTCCTGAGGGACAGGGCTTCTGCCAGGCCGGCTTCAGTGCTGATATAGTGAAGGTATAATAAACATCTCTATTAATGTGTTTATAACAAACGTCTACAGTTACACAGTCTGATACAATGTTTCCAGTTTATATTTAAATTCCTGATGAGGTCATTATGGGACTTACAGCATCTGACCAATCAAAAGCCTCGCTGAGAGGAACAAACGAATAAAGGAGAGAGCGAGAAAACAAGGAGGAGGAAAAGTGCGAAAAAAACTTTCTAATCATGAAAATAATGAAGAAAAGGAGGAAAAATAAACAAGAATGGAAATAAAGAATAGATTGGAGTGGAGTATAAGAAAGAAAGAAAATAAAAAAGTGAAAGTAAGGGACAGAAATCACACACTCACACACACACACACACTCTCTCTCTCTCACACACACACACACACACACACTCAAATGTTATTTGTCACATATACAGTCCTACACAGTACGAAATGCAGTGAAATGCTTATACGACCGCCAGTGACCTTAAGAAATAAAATAAAAACTTGTATATAAGGAATAAATATGAATAAAAAGAAATATAAAAATTTAACTATTTAAAAATAAATTTAACTATTAAAATAAACTGTACAAATAAGGGCATGATAAAAAAAATATTACAAAATATAGAAAGGGGCAATTTTTGTGCAAATATGCATAAAAAGTGACTTATTAAAGTGTCTTGTGCAATGGTCCAGATATACTGTATAAATATGTAGTGTGAGTGTGTATGAATGTGTCCATGATTGTCCAGTCAATGTTGGGAGTTTAAAAAGATGTTGTTAGTCCTGTGTGGTGGTGTGATTGTGAGACCTTATCGCCTGCAGGAAGAAGCTCCTCCTCATTCTCTCTGTGTTGGCCTTTAGGGAGCGGAATCGCTTTCCTGACCGCAACAGAGAGAGGACAGTCCATTGTTGGGATGGCTGAGGTCCTTCACGATCTTCCTGGCCTTAGTCCAGCACCGCTTGCTGTAGGTGGAGTGCAGGTCAGGGAGCTCAGTGCGGATGATGCGCTCAGCTGATCGCACCACCCTCTGTAGAGCTCGTCTGTCCTGCATGGTGCTGTTCCCGAACCAGGTCGTGATGTTACCCGTCAGGATGCTCTCTATGGTACAGGAGTAGAAATTCCTGAGCACCTTAGAGGGCAGTCTGAAGTCTCTCAAGTGTTTGATGTGGTAGAGACGCTGCCTGGTCTTTTTCACCACGGTGTTGATGTGACAGGACCATGTCAGGTCTTGCATGATGTGAACACCGAGGTATCTGAAGCTGTCCACTCTCTCCACTGGGCTCCTGTTGATGAAGGGGGTCTGGTAGTTCCTCTCCTGCTTTGTACTAAAGTCCACTATCAGCTCCTTTGTCTTGCTGACGTTCAGGAGGAGATTGTTCCTCTGGCACCAGTTCTCTAGATTTCCAATCTCCTCCAGGTAGGCCGACTCATCATTGTTGGTGATCAGTCCGACCACGACAGTGTCGTCAGCAAACTTGATGATGGCGCTAGAGTTGGTAGTGGCCACGCAGTCGTGGGTGTACAAGGAGTACAGCAGGGGGCTCAGAACACAACCCTGGGGGGCTCCAGTGCTGAGAGTGAGGGAGGCTGAGACATGTCCGCCCATCCTTACTGCCTGTGGTCTGCCAGTTAGGAAGTTGGAGGTCCACAGATACATAGATGAGCTGAGTCCCAGGTGCTCCAGCTTGGTGGTGAGTGTGGAGGGAATTATGGTATTAAATGCAGAGCTGTAGTCGATGAAGAGCATTTTAACATAATTCTCCTTCCTAGTGTCCAGGTGAGTGAGTGATGTATGGAGTAGATGAGAGATTGCATCGTCTGTGGAGCGGTTCTGACGGTATGCAAACTGCAGAGGCTCCAGTGTGTCGGGTAGTGAAGAAATGAAGTCTATGACCAGGCGCTCAAAGCACTTCATCACTACTGAGGTGAGGGCTACAGGGCGATAGTCATTGAGGGAAGCAGGATGTGGTTTCTTTGGGACACGAACAATGATGGACTCCTTGAAGCATGTGGGGATCACCGACTGAGATAAGGAGATGTTGAATATCTCAGTGAACACAGGTGCTAGCTGTTCTGCGCAGGATCTGAGGATACGGCCTGAGATGCCGTCTGGTCCTGCTGCTTTCCTAGTGTTCACTCTCCTGAAGGCTCTCCTCACGTCGTGCTCGGAGATGATGAGCGCGTTTCCGGTGCTGGCAGTGTCTTCCTGTCTGCAGCTGTTAGCGCCGTTAACATTAGCATTAGCATCACTAGCGTCTTTAGCTGCAGCCTCGAAGCGAGCGTAGAAAATGTTGAGCTCGTCTGCCAGAGTTGCGTCTGCGTTCGTCATACCGGATGTTGGTGCTTTATAGTCCGTTATTGTTCTCAGTCCCTGCCACAGGCTCCTAGAGTCACTCTGTTGAAGCTGTGACTCTAGTTTTCTCCCGTAGCACTGCTTCGCCTCTTTCACCGCCTTCCGGACGTTGTATGACGCAGCCTTGTATGGTTACAAGGATGGTTTTATCCACCCACGGCTTCTGGTTGGGAAACGTTCTGATAGTCTTTTTCTCCACCGTATCGTCCGCTAGCTTCCCAATAAATCCCACAACCGCTTCCGTAAACACGCTGACGTCATCATCGGATCTGTTTCTGAACATGTCCCAGTCTGCGTGATCGAGTGCGTCCTGTAACGCGGCCACCGATTGGTCCGTCCAGCGCGCGACCTCCCTCTGAACCGGAACTTCCTGTTTCAGCCTTTGTTTATATTTTGGCATGAGGAAGATGGCGGCGTGGTCGGATTTACCAAACACTGGACGAGATTGCGCCTTGTAACCGTCTTTGACCGTGGTATAACAATGGTCCAGTGTCCTTTCGCCCCTGGTGGGGCAGGTGATGTGCTGATAAAAGTTCGGCGCTGCGCATTTGAGTTTGGCGTCCCGGTGCTGTGTCTGGTGCTGTGTGAGTGCCTCATGCAGCTCGCATAAGGCAGTTTCAGTGTCCGCTTGTGGAGGTATGTAAACAGCGCTGATTATGACCGATGTAAACTCCCGGGGTAGATAAAAAGGACGACACATGATGTACAGTAGTTCCAGGTTTGGTGTGCAGGAGCGTGTAAGAGGAACAACGCTCGCGCTGTTGCACCAGCTGTTGTTCACCATTAAACACACGCCGCCTCCCCTTGACTTCCCCGAGTCCCGCGTCCTGTCCATGCGGTGAACCGAGAAGAACTCGGCTGGTTGTATGGCGTGGTCTGGCACCGCTGGGTCCAGCCATGTCTTGGTGAAGCAGAGACGGTTGCAGTCCCGAATGTCTCTCTGGAACTTTACCCTGGCCCTGAGGTCATCGAGTTTGTTCTCCAGTGACTGGACGTTGGCGAGCAGGATGCTGAGCAGAGGTGTGCGGTGTGCACGGGCTCTCAGCCTGTTCCTGGGGCTGGCTCGTTTCCCTCGGGGCCGCCGCTTCGCGTCGCGTCTTTTGTTCTCCCTCAGGATCTCACTCGGCCAGCTCGGATCCGGAGTTAAAAACGTCGAATTGTGAGTACATTGTATACCAATAGAAACAAGAGTGTCTCTATCATACCTAATGTACTCAATGGTGGTGATTTTGCCGATTTAAAGCTACTGGAAATTACTTTAAAATACACAAACAAAGAAAAGTAGGTCTGAGCAGCCGATCTCACCGGCGCCATCTCACACACACACACACACACACACACACACAAACACACACACACGCACACACTTATTAAACTCCTCCTTATCCTGTAAATCTTGTTATTTTCTCCTCACAGTAATGAGACGTGTGTTTTCACTTCTGATGTGTTTCTCCTCCATGTTCATTTTGCTTGCAGTCCAGCTTGGGTCCTGATTGGTCAGAAATAAGTAGATTTTGTGTGTGTGTGTGTGTGTGTGTGTGTGTGTGTGTGTGTGTGTGTGTTTTGTCCTGAACACCCTCTCCTGTTCTTCTTTCCCTGTTAGAATAAACGAGTGGTGCTTGGAGGTCCGGGGAGTTTTTACTGGCAGGGTGAGTGACTCCAGTCCCACTGTGTGTGTGTGTGTGTGTGTGTGTGTGTGTGTGTGTGTGTGTGTGTGTGAGAGATAAAGGTGTACTCTCTCCTCAGGTCAGCTGATCTCAGATGATATCTCTGAGGTCCTCAGTCACCTCACTAAAGAGTTAACCACCAAGTACAGTAAGCAGATGGTCACACACTCCGCCAGCGCGCAGTACGACGACAGCTACCTGGGTAACACACACACACACACACACACACACACACACACACACACACACACACACACAGAAGGAAAAAACATAAAATATAGTATTTAAGTTCAAATAGAGAGAGGAGAAAGATAAAGAGTGGAACTGTAAAGGAAGAAATAGAAAAAAGAACAGAGGAAGATGAAATAAGAAAAGATAAAATAACACTGTTGGGGTTAAAGGAGAGAAAACATTACAATTTTATTTGTATTGCGCTTTTAATAATTGTCATTGTCACAAAGCAGAAATTAAAGAGAAAAGAAAAATAATGAATTTAATTTGTTAATTACATTATATTTATATCCTTTTTTTTAAAATACAAGAATTATTAGAATAAATAGAGGAATTATTAAAAATATAGATTAGAAAGAAAAGAAAAAAGCATCAAGGTGAGAGAGAAAGACCCAAAGAAGTGTGTAAAGTGTGTGTGTGTGTGTGTGTGTGTAGGTTACTCTGTGGCAGTAGGAGATTTTAATGAGGACGGTGTGGACGGTAAGGACGTCACTGTGCTTCAGTTTGTGGATATTTATAATTTATATCAAATGATATTTCTAGTTTTGATGTTTGTGTTTATGTTTATGTTTATGTTTACTCTCACTGCGTGTGTTCTGTAGATTACGCCACCGGTGTTCCGAGAGGAGAGAAAGCTCTGGGCTACGTGAGTTCACTGTTTATTAATTACCTCACACTCTCTCTCAGTCCTTATATGGACTTCCTGTTGACGCCCCTTCACTTCCTGTCCCACAGGTGAACATCTTTAACGGGAAGAACATGGTCTCGGCAGTGAACTTCACCGGCCTGCAGGTGAGGAACAGACAGTCCGGTCTCCGGGGGGGGGGCGGGGTTATAGGGTGGACAGAAATCAGACAGGTAGAGTGACAGACAGGTGGGCAGACAGACAGACAGGTGGTGAGACAGACAGACAGGTGGTGAGACAGACAGACAGGTGGTGAGACAGACAGTCAGTTCAGTATTTATTGATAAACTTGATGGACTTGATGTTTCAGATGGCGGCGTATTTTGGAAACTCAGTCGCTGCAACAGACATCAACAACGACGGGTCAGACTCCTCCTCTTCCTCCTCCTCTTCCTCTCCCTCCTCCTCCTCCTCTTCTTCCTCCTCCTCCTCATCCTCCTCTAATTGTGTATTTTATTACTGAATGTTTTCTAATATATCTTCTCAGGTAACCAGCAGTAGTAACTGAATTGTGTGTGTGTGTGTGTACAGGAAGGTGGACCTGTTGGTGGGAGCTCCTCTGTTTATGGAGCGTGGCTCAGACGGGAAGCTGCGTGAGGTGGGTCAGGTCTACGTCTACCTGTCGAACGGCGGCTTCTCCTTCCAGCCTCCACTAAAACTCACCGGCTCTGAGATCTACTGTCGCTTCGGCAGCTCCATCACCAGCCTGGGGGACCTGGACGGGGACGGCTTCAACGGTGACACACACACACAAGCACGCACGCACGCACGGGGGGGGATCTGTAATGACTGATTAAATCTCAGTGTGTTGATGTGTGTGTGTGTGTGTGTTATTAATGTGTGTGTGTGTGTGTGTGTGTCTCCGGTCCAGACGTGGCGGTGTCTGCTCCATACGGTGGTTCCTCTCGACAGGGCCTGGTGTACGTGTATAACGGGGGAGTGGGCGGGCCCGACTCTCAGCCCTCTCAGGTCCTGGAGGGAAAGTGGGCGTCGACCTCACCACCTCCCAGCTTCGGTTACGCCATGCACGGTGCTATGGACATCGACCAGAACGGCTACCCGGGTACCACCCACACACACACACACACACACACACACACACACCTGATTTATGTTAATTAATTCCTGTGTAATATGTGCTGTTAATGTGTGTGTGTGTGTGTGTGTGTGTGTGTGTGTGTGTGCAGATCTTGTGGTGGGTGTGTTTGGAGCTGACAAAGCCATTCTTTACAGGTATTAAAGAGTGTTTAACACACACACACACACACACACGTTTTTCATTAACCCTCAGTGTGTCCTTTAACTTTACAGCCTATTAGTGCAGTTTTCTGTAGCAGTTATTGCTCATGTTAAAAGGAACACACCCTCACACATAGCCTCACACACACACACACACACACAAAGGCATATAAAAAGAAGCCAAGTGAAATTCTATCACACTAGGAAGCAATGCATATATGTATCTCTGTGCGTGTGTGTGTTTGTTTCAGGGCTCGGCCGGTGATCAGTGTAAACTCCACCCTGGATGTAACTCCACAGATCCTCAGTCTGGAGAATAAAACCTGCCCGCTTCCTGGAACCACGCCCGTCTCCATGGTGTCCTGGTCAGTGTCTCATTCACTCACTGTTCAACTCAATTCAATTAATTTTATTTGTATAGCACTTTTAACAATTGTCATTGTCGCGAAGCAGTTTTACACAATCAAAAGAATAATTGAATTGTGTATGAGGTGTGAGTGTGTGAGTGTGTGTGAATCAGAATGATCAGATCGTCCCTGATGAACGAGCCGAGGGAGACGGTGCTGAGGGAAAAACTCCCTGAGATGGTAATAGGAGGAAACCTTGAGAGGAACCAGACTGAACAGGGAACCCATCCTCATCTGGGTGATAACGGGTAGCAGGGATTGATCTGCACTCATACATGTGTGTTAGGAGGCTGGAAGTTCAGTATAACAGGAGATGTGGAGAAGTTCATATGGAGTCCAGTTCATTATTGGAGGCTCAGGTAGACTGTAGGAAACTCCAGTCCTGAACTATTTGAGGATTGCTCAACTTTAGTAAGCTGTTTTTTCTCATCTGGTTTTGCTGAGACATATAGCAAAACAATGAAAACTAATACCATGCTTACGAATTATGTTGCCCAAAGGAAGCATGTAAAGTGAAAAATGCAGTGGGCCTAAAACTGAACCTTGTGGAACACCAAACTCCACTAGAGAACATGCAGAATAATCACCATTTAATAGGGATGTAACGGTATCAAAAGTTCACGGTACGGTCAGAGGTGGAAAGTAACGAATTACATTTACTCGCGTTACTGTAATTGAGTAGCTTTTTTGTGTATTTCTACTTTTTAAAGTAGTTTTCAAAATCTGTAATTTTACTTTTACTTAAGTACGTTTTGTTTGAAGTATTGTAATTCGCTACATTTTAAATCATATTCGTTACTGAGTAAAAAAATAAATGAATGAAAATGATAAAATAATAATAAAAAAAATATTATGCTGTGTATAAATGCTCCGTTGCGCTCGCGTGTGTGTATCATGTCCTGGTCGCACGCCGCTCCAGACTCCACTCCAGGTTTTCTGACATCTTCCTGACCTTCCACACGGTCGTTTCCGCCCTAAGAGTGACGTCATCGACTAGCGCGACTAATGATAAACCGGAGAGAGACGCGGGAAAGAGGAAAGAGGTTGTGATTTTGGCGTTTTGACATTTGGTTGTGTATTCCGGTTTTGACTTTTTGCCTCCAATTGACTTTGATTATTGCTTTGTCCCTTTGGTTTGGTTGGTCTTTGTATATATTTGTAGATAATTTCACTGTTTTTGGTTTAGGGAGTCCGGGAAGGTACCTGTATTATTTATTTATTTATTTATTTATTTTTTGCAGGTAATCTAGCTACTAAATATAAATACCATTTTGGTTATTATTTTGTCCACCCTGAATCTGATCCTCCTCCTCCTCCTGTTGTGCGTGTGTGTGTATACAAACCTCATTATTTCATCAGTTAATGATTGGATCTAGTTCTTTCTGCCATATACCACCATTTCCATACAGTTTAAAATAGAACCCTGAACCATTCTTTTGCTGTATGACCCTAGACTGGGACGTAACACCATATTTAAGTGACCACTTTGATTTTCAAGCACGAGAAAGACAACAGCTTTATTATGCAAAGGTGTTCCTTCAGTTAAAAACAACTAGTTTGAGATTTATATCTGCTCATCTTTTTTGAACTACGCTAGAATGCCTCATCCCACCCCGCTGTTAAAAAAATTAAAAAGTAACTCTAACTTTTACTCTGAGTAAATTTTTTAATGAGCTACTTTTTACTTTTACTTGAGTAGATTTTTATAAGAGTAACTTTACTTGTACTTAAGTAAAATTTCACTGAAGTAACAGTACTTGTACTTGAGTACAAAATTTTATTACTCTTTCCACCTCTGGGTACGGTAATACCTCGGTATGAACGGCACGGTACAGTATTTATTGAATCATTTACAGGAAAAACAAAACTAATGAAGAGACTCGAAAAAAGTGCCAGAAGTGTTTATTAAACAGTATACATGAACGCTGAACATATCAATGGCATACAAATTAGCCATCTATCTGTAAACTTTGAAACATAAACATAAATTTTTCAATTTTAATAACAAAAAATTATTAAACCATGTAAAAAATTTAAGTTTCAATTTAGTATTCTTGAAAACTCATTGTTTTTCATACTTATTGCAGCTGGTCCATGTGCTGAATGAGTATTTGAGAAACTCACCTCATTCACTCACTTATTCAGACAGAGACAGGTTTTTTTTTTTTCCTTTCTCGTTTCTTTTCAGAGAGAAACCGAAATGACTCGATAAAACCATAGGTCTTCTGAGAAAAGTTTGCTCAGGCGAATGTAGCGAACGGGAGGTAGCGGGAACTACAATTCCCATCAGCCCAGGCGTGGCCATCATCCTTTGCGGTCTGTTGTTGCTACAGATCCAGTAATGCGGAAATGGCGGGTGCTGCTATTAGCGGCGAAGGAAAAGAGATGGAAAGAGTAATTAATTCAATTCAATTTCAATTCAATTTTATTTGTATAGCGCTTTTAACAATTGACATTGTCTCAAAACAGCTTTACACAATCAAAAGAATTATTTAAGTTTGTATGGAATGTGAATGTGTATGAATCAAAATGGTCAGATAGTCCCTGGTGAGCAAGCCGAGGGCGACAGTGGCAAGGAAAAACTCCCTGAGATGGTAATAGGAAGAAACCTTGAGAGGAACCAGACTCAACAGGGAACCCATCCTCATCTGGGTGAAACAGATAGCAGGAAATGATCTGCATTTATACAGTGTTAAGTGTTAGGTTCAGCTATAATAGTTGATGTTAATTGATGTTAAAATGGAGTCCAGTAGTTATTGGAGACTCAGGTAGACTTGTAGAAAGTTCCAGTCCTGAACCATCGAATTGTCAAGTCCTCAGAGAAACAGCTGCTAACACCGAGGGTGTTAACACGGCTGCTAACACTCGAGGCCAGAACCATCTTCTAAGTAGAGAGAATCATCTCCAGACACCAGACGCATCCCAAAGACACACACGGGGCATCCATGCAACGAGACCTCCAACCAGAAGCGGGGCACCAGGATGGATCAGACAGGTCCGGAGGGCAGAGGGAGTCTGGATCACTGGCAGCTCAGGAATGACATGTGTAGCTCGACAGAGAGAGAGAGAGAAAGCGTGAAAGGGGAAGACAGGGGGAGAGAGGAAAGAGAAAGAGGGGGAGAAAGAGAAGAAGAGGAGAGATGGCAGCTAGGTATGGTCACAGTCACAATGTCTAATGTGAATGTATATTTACTGTAGAGTGCATGCAGGGACTCCGGCAGGACTAACTATGACAGCATAACTAAAAGGGAGAGCCAGAAGGAAACAAACATGAGGGGGAACTGAGATGTAAAGCAAACAATCACCTCACCGTCAACAAACCTGAGTGATCAAATGAGACTGAGGAAGACAGCATCTAAACATACCAGTTCACCATAATACTCTACGTCCATGAGTCCCCCAGATCTGCTCCTTTACCTAAGGCTAATCTATTTATAAAAATGCTTGGCTAAATAAATAGGTTTTTAGCCTAGACTTAAACACTGAGACTGTGTCTGAGTTCCGAACACTATTTGGAAGACTATTCCATAATTTTGGGGCTTTTTAAGAAAAAGCTCTGCCCCCAGCTGTAGTTTTCATAATACGCGGTACTGATAAGCAGCCTGCATCCTTTGACCGAAGTAGGCGTGGCGGATCTTAAGACACTAGCAGTTCGCTCAGATACTGCGGCGCGAGACCATTTAATGCTTTATATGTCAAGAGTATTTTAAAATCAATGCGAAATTTCATGGGGAGCCAATGTAGTGAAGATAGGATAGGGGTGATGTGCTCATATCTTCTGGTTCTAGTGAGGACTCTCGCTGCTGCATTCTGGACAGCTGAAGCTTGTTTATGCACCTAACTCAGTGGTTCTCAAACTTTTTCTGTCATTCCCCACTTAAGGGGGTGAGCGAATTTTCAAGCCCCAGTTGTCAACAAAATAATAACGAAATCGGCCAAGTTTACTGTTTATTGAAATATCAATTTCTAAACCAATAAGATCAAACAACACCAAGTTAAAAACAGATAAAATACACGTGCAATTGTTATAAAAGGCTTACGTTGTCACTTATCTTTGCATAATTGACCCCATGTTTATTACTGTAGCTGCTCAGCAATCGTTTGTAGTTTGTTTTGCACTGGCCAATTCTGTATGCAACTTTGAATGAAGCCATTTGTGCTTTGCTGTCCACTGATTCAGATGTTACCATGCGATTCTCCTGCTGCCTGTATTCTGCCAGCTTTCTTTGAAAGAAGTCGAGTGGCTTATTGTGAGTGTGAGTGTGAGTGTGTTGTCTCTAAGTGTCTTCCTAATTTGTTGGGTCTCATGCGGTCTGCTGCCAGCGGTTTAAGACACAAAACACACACGAGCCTCTCTTCTGCCCCCACCATCCCCACCATGAATCCAAGCTCAAGATAGGCTTCATTAGGGGTGGGCGATATAACCAAAATCTTCTATCACAGGAGAAGCTAATTTCTACCTTGATAACAATATATATCACAATATAGCAATTTGTATCTAAAAATGCATAAATAAAAATTCAAACACAAAGAAACTGTTTTACATAATGTAATTTTATTTAAACTGTGAATTGCTGAGGTTTGCCGCATTTTTTGACTTTGGCCATATTCGTTTGGATGTTTGGATTTCAGATGATAGAAAAGGTTTGACGTGTTTCCACCACTTGTTAAAACAGTGCACTTGCGTACCTTACAAATCACCTTCATCTCATTCGTATCACTTTTCTTCTACCCAAACCAATTCCACACCACAGACGAGGCACCTTTTTTCTTTACAATCTCCTCGTTGTTGGTTTCGTCACATGTAAGTAAACTCACTGCTGCTGCACCGTCTTCTTCCATTGTCGAAGTGTATGTGAAGCCAAACACATCAAAAGTGGGACGAAACCGCGGCACCCGATTGAACCAAATATCTGCGCAAATACAGCGCAGCGCGACTATCTGGATAGCGCAGAGTTGATCTGGTTTATTTGCACAGCCCGGTGGATCGCGCAGCGCCGCTCGAATCACAAACCTGCGCGACCCACTGTGTTTTTATTTAAAAATAATTTAAAATGTCAGGACTGTTTAATATTGTCAGGACTGTTTCCGCCTTGCCATGCCTGGTTTGTACGTACGCGTCCCAGCGGGGATTGTCGGCGCTGTTTATTTCTGTCAGAGTGGCGCAGCGCTGCCCAGTGGGTCGCGCAGGTTTGTGATTCGAGCAGTGCTGCGCGATCCACCGGGCTGCGCGAGTTAAACCATTATTGATGCACTATATGGTTCCACTTTTTCTGCCGGCCCACAACTGATGTTATTTTAAATTTACTTGTATTAATGATCCATTTATTTGTGTGATTGTTTAGTTTTTTTCCTATTATTTTCCACTAATTTCCTCCCGTTCATTGCGCCCCACCTGTCATCTCTGTATTCCCCACTAGTGGAGCGCGCCCCACACTTTGAGAACCACTGACCTAACTGAACAACCAGACAGTAAGGCATTACAATAGTCCAACCTAGAGTAGAAGTGATAAAAGCATGTTATGATAAAAACTAGTTTTTCTGCATCGTTTAGCGACAATATATTTCTTATCTTGGCAATATTTCTGAGGTGAAACATCGCTATCCTGGTGATATTATCTACATGAGCTTCAAATGAAAGGCTGGAATCTATAATCACGCCGAGGTCTTTTACTGTTGCACTTTATGGAACAGAAAGGCCATCTAAAGTTACGGTGTGATCTAAGATTTTACTTCTAGCTGTATGCGGTCCTATGATTAGAACTTCTGTCTTATCCAGATTAAGCAGAAGGAAGTTAATTAGCATCCAATTTCTTATGTCCTGCACACATTGCTCAACTTTAGTAAGATGGTTTTTCTCATCAGGTTTTGTTGAGACGTATAGCTGTGTGTCGTCAGCATAACAATGAAAACTAATACCATGCTTACGGATTATGTTGCCCAGAGGATGCATGTAAAGGGAAAAAAGCAGTGGGCCTAAAACTGAACCCTGCGGAACGCCAAACTCCACTAGAGAACATGTAGAATAATCACCATTTAAGTCTACATACTGATAACGATCGGTCAAATAGGATCTGAGCCAGGAGAGGGCTGTACCCTTAATTCCTACTACATTTTCTAATCTGTGAAGAAGAATAGCATGATCAATGTTGTCAAAAGCTGCACTGAGGTCGAGTAATACAAGCATAGTTACACAACCCTGATCAGAGGCCAATAGGAGGTCATTTACTACTTTAACGAGTGCTGTTTCTGTGCTGTGATGAGGCCTAAATCCTGACTGATACAGTTCATGTATGCCATTTCTATGTAGATATGA
This sequence comes from Channallabes apus, assembly GCA_030522415.1. Lineage (NCBI taxonomy): Eukaryota > Metazoa > Chordata > Actinopteri > Siluriformes > Clariidae > Channallabes > Channallabes apus. The sequence goes on from CM060109.1 coordinate 1,666,119, forward strand.
GCATAGCTGCTCCGCTACTATCTTTTCCAGAATCTTAGAGATAAAGGGGAGGTTTGATATTGGCCTGTAATTGGACAGCTGACAGGGGTCGAGGTCAGGTTTCTTAATTATTTGTTTGATAACTGCTAATTTAAAAGATTTTGGAACATAACCAATGCTGAGTGAGGAATTAATTATTCTCAACAGCGGTTCTGTTATTACTGGTACTATCTGTTTAAGAAAATGTGTCGGTATAGGATCTAATATACAGGTTGATGAATTTGCAGAAGAGATGAGTGAAATTAGTTCATTCTCTTCAATGGGAGTAAGGTATTCTAGGTTCTGATGTGTTAGTTTAACATTTGTATAACTTAAATTGTCTGGTTTCAAAGCCTGGAAATTTTTACAGTGCACCACACTCTCACTTCGCCCTCATTCACTGCGCCCTCACTTACTCACTACACCCTAACTCACTACAGCCTACTCATTACACCCTCACTCACTCACTCACTATTTGAAAATTGATTATTCCATTTATTTGTTGGTTGGTTTGTTTAAGATAAACAATCAGCCAGTCGTTTTTAAAGATATATTAAAGATGAGTCTTATAATTTATTAAAAGGAAGAGTGAGCAAAATGATCGAACAGATAGTTGTGTTTATTAGGTTTTGGTATTTATTTGTATAAGGTCCAAATAAATACGGAGCCTAGGAATTATTTTATAAAAGAAATAGTCTACTAAAAAAGGAAAAACTAATTTTTTGGAAAGAAATTAAATCAGATTTTTTGTATTTATTCACAAAAATTCTATTTCTTTCCAGAAGAATAGAAAATACTTTGTTATAGGGCTGGGCGATTTGGCCTAAAATCAAAATCTCGATTAATTGAACATTTTAACCCGATTTCGATTAATAAACGATTTTATTTTTTTTTTGCCCTCATAGTTCACTGACAAGTTTTGTACAGTAAATATGCTCAAGTGAGAGATTTTTGAATGAAGGCTGCATTACTTGATTGATTAATTGAAGGCAACACACACTATCTACTATCTATGATTATTTATTGAACATCAATGTTGAACAACTTAAATTAAACTGAAGCCACAAAAATTAAAGGGTTCATTAAATTACATTTTAAAGTATAGTTTATTAACAAAAACAGATGACAGATTTGGCCTTAAAAATTAAGATACTACTATAGGCACATGCTCAGAATCTTTACAAGGCAAAGAGTTTTATTTTAAAAAAAAATACTTATATCTTATATATTCTATATCTTGTGATGATATATTACAATGTTTTGAGATTTTTAAACAATAATGAGAAACAACATTTAGACCACACACACTAGGGCTGTCTTTATCCCACAATTCAGAGTTAAATGAAGGCTATTTCACACGGCCCCAATAAACTGACATAATGGCTTAAACATGCAATGACAACAAACATGGAATGAATTATGCAGCTATCAATCTGGACCAGGACAATTTCACTTTTACTATATAGTTGGGTACCTGCTAGGTGTTGTATAGTTCATATTTGCTTGGCCAGAATGGTTTAAGCCACCAAAATAACGTTTTATTGATAAACTACGCAGCGTTCGCCAGCGTGAACACTCCCGTTAGTAACGAGGCGAATAAGGAGCTAAACTTCAGCAGCAGAATGAGACGCTGCGCAATAAGGAGCCAAACGAACCGGAAGATGCGAATAAGGAACTAAACTTCAGCCTCGTGTGCTTAGGGGCATCATATCTTTCGCTAGAAAGTTAGAAACGGCCCTGGTTATATCCTTGCTCCTTTTGGACACCTTTCATAAAGTGTAATGGCCACGAAAGATGACACGATGGATATCTGCTTTGGTACAGCCCCACTGCTAGCGCTGCTAGTTGACGGAGTAGCATCGGGCCGCATGTTCATGCTCTCAGTGTGGTCGTGTGGGGACGCGTTCATATAACGGAGTTCGTGCTGCCTTTTTTGTCGACAATTTCAACATCTTTGGATAATAACTCGAGGTTAGATTCACTTTCGTCGCTGCTTTTTTTTTTTTTTTTTTTTTGTCGTCCTGGTGTCAAGTTTGCTTCGCAAAATGCGGCAGGAAATTAACTTTGACCTGCACGGCACGCGCAAGCTGCACGCTGATTGGTTGTTGTCGTGTTGTTCTGCTGTGTGATTGGCTCTTAGATTAATCCATATCGAGCAAAAATGTCTAGAGCTTTTCATCGTTTTTAAAATCAAATAAATCGCGATTCGATATGATATCGTTTATCGGCCCAGCCCTACTTTGTTACAATAAAGTTTAATACTTTGTGTGAAAAAAAAATATCATTCATGACTCAAAAAAATGTGTGTGTGTGTGTGTATATATATATATATATATATATATATATATATATATATATATATATATACACATACATGAAATAATGATTTAAATATAAAATAAAATGTAATAATAATAATACTGTTAAAAGATACAGAGCTCCAGGACTCTCGCTGTCTGATGGTAAAAGTTTTTCATTTAATATTTTGTAGAATATTCATTTTAATATTTTATGTCTGACTTTCTGTCGTTAGTTTCATGGTGAAATACTGCCTGAAGGCCAGAGGAAAAGGAGCACCGTCCACTCTGAGTAAGCACACACACACACACACACACACACACATATATTTTCGTGTGGTTTAAAAATGTTCTTTGCAGGAGGGAGAGGATGTAGTAAACTGTGTCATGCTGATACCAGCTAAATATAATAGTCTCCAGACTCTAAACCTCACACACGCGTGCACATGCACAGTTTTATACTTGAAGCTCTTATTATATTGTGCTGGGTGAAGAGCTACAGTGTAGAGAGTAAATGAGAGTACACACAGGAAGTGTGATTTGTGAACGTATGTATATACGTATGTATGTACAGATGGTAGTCACGCGGTATTCTGTTTTTACCGCGGCACCTCACGGTGGCAGCATTTGGGTTTGTGCGTTTGCTGGCTTTTACCACTGAGTGGCGCTATATAACTATAGACTTTTTATTCTCTGCAGGATTAATG
>CM060109.1:1674140-1986640 GCA_030522415.1 Channallabes apus
CAGATACTGAGGTACACACACACACACACACACACACACACCACAACACACACACACACACACACACACACACACACACACACACACACACACACACACGCACACACACGCACACACACACAGGCGTGTTAGAGGTGTGTCAGCGCCCCCTGCTGGTTAGTCTCAGTCTCTCTGTTGTTGTTGTTCTCAGCTCCAATCAGTATAACAGCAGCAGTAACCTGGTTACCGTGGTAACGAAGCTGGCTGTGCTCGCTAAAGTGGAGATCCGAGGGTGAGACACTCGTACACCATCACTGTCGCAATAATAATAATAATAATATTACTAATATTAAGAAGTGTGTGTGTGTTTGTTGCCACAGTGCTTCTGCCCCAGAGCAGGTGTTCCTGCCCATCATTAACTGGCAGCCCAAAGAGAACCCCATGGTGGAGGACGACATCGGCCCACTAGTGCAGCACATCTACGAGGTGTGTGTGTGTGTGTGTGTGTGTGTGTGAGAGATAGAGGGGTACTTATGGGGAAGACTCTTGCCACAGGAACCTTTACAGGAACCCACAGACTGTTCATGAACTCGGGACCAGTTGTGACATTTACAGGGTGACGGGTTCTACCAGGAACTTTATCAATATCACACTCGGGGTCGTGCTGTTGTACTGTATATCAGCACGGCTGTGATGCGGTCGTAGACACGAGGACTCGAGTCTGAGTACTGTAGATGTCACAACCGTGCTGATATTCAGCACAACAGCACGACCTCGAGTGTGATATCGCTTTTATACAACAGTTTCACAAACACAGTTTATCATCGACTGATTACGATTTTATTTCTATATTTAATCAGTTAATTTGGCGATCGACAGTTATTACAGTAATGAACAGGAGGTGGGTGTGGTGTTAAACTCTGTATCCAGAAGGTGATGAGAATAAACCCTGGATGTGATGGACAGATTTACTGTATATTTAGACTAATTACACTTTAGAATATCAGCTCCGCTTAACTTCAGGGTTCTTCAGGAGCTAATGACCTGTTAGGAGACCTGACAGGAGGAGGTTAGGACGTATTCCAGAAAAGATTCTTCAGGAAAAATAAGAATTTTCGGACCAACTTTTGCACCATTGTTTTTTCAGGAAGCAGAAAACATTTCAGAAACTCAGGTAGGCTTGGAACTGAGGGATCACTGAGATATGCGTCATGTGGATGATTTAAATGTCCGTGAGTAAACTTGTCTAACAATGTGGACAGGTTAGGAACTCTTCACCAGAGAACATGTTTGAGGAACATTAAGGCATTTTTAATCATTAGGAGAGCACAAGAACTTCTCAAGAACTTAACGTGTTGAACATCTCTGATGGGTTTAATGTATGTTTCACTGAAAGAAGACCAACTGTTGTTTTGTTGTCAGATATGTTTAACTATAAGCTACAGTAAACACTGTGTGTGTGTGTGTGTGTGTGTGTGTGTGTGCGTGCGTGCGCAGTTGAGGAACAAAGGTCCGAGTGCGTTCTCCAAGGCCATGCTGGATGTGGAGTGGCCGTATCGCTACAACAACGGCTCTCTGCTCTACATCACCAAGTACGAGGTTGATGGAGCCATGAACTGCAGCACCGACATCGAGATCAACCCCCTCAACGTCACGGTACATCTCACACACACACACACACACACACACACACACACACACACACACACACACACGCTAATGTGTCTGTGTTATCATGTGATAATCAGTGGGCGTGGCCTGTTTGTTTCAGAACCCCATGTACTGGAATAAGAACACGAGTGTTTCGGCGGGCGACCGGACCGAGGGCCGAGTACGGAGCCATGTGCACCGGCGAGAGCTGCAGGAGCAGCGGGATGAGCAGGACATGCTCACACTGGTACGGCCATCGCCGATCACAGACAGTTAGCGCCACATGCTAGCAGACGCTACTCAATTTGACCTCCAGTCTGTCGGCTGCTCCTCCAATCAGCTCCAAGTTGTAGTTTCTAATAACGTGTCATCAGCCTGCAGCTTAAGGAGCTTGACTCGATTTGAGTTGACACCCATAACGTTTGTTTATTTACTTCACGACTATTATGAAAATGATGTTATTTGTTATTTTTGACTGAGATATGAAACGTACGTGGGTTCTGTTCCTCTTCCTCAGGACTGTGAGAAGGCGCAGTGCTTGAAGATTAAGTGTCAGGTTGGCCGTTTGGAGCGAGGTCAGAGTGCAATCCTCTTCATTTACTCCAGACTGGCCGTGTCCACCTTCCTGCAGGTAAAACACTCAAACCTCACCAGTCATACAGTTATACAGTGAACTAGGGAGGTACAGTGTCTGAGGAAACCATTGGATGTCATGATAGCAACATGTTAGCAACATGCTAATATAGTTAGCATAATGCTCATATAGTTAGTGTAATGGTAATATAGTTAGCATAATGCTAGCAACATGCTAATATAGTTAGCATAATGCTAGCAACATGCTAATAAAAGTTAGCATAATGCTAGCAGAGGCATGAGCAGGACATGCTCACACTAGCATGAAGCTAATATGGTTAGCATAATGCTAGCAACATGCTAATATTGTTAGCATAATGCTAGCAACATACTCATATAGTTAGCATGATGCTAGCAACATGCTAATATTGTTAGCATAATGCTAGCAACATGCTCATATAGTTAGCATGATGCTAGCAACATGCTAATCATGTTAGCATCATGATTTTACACTCATTCGGAGTCTACGACAAACTGTACAACCACCACAAATTATAAAACCAGCTTTACTGTCACTTACATCGTCAGTCACTGTGTGTGTGTGTGTGTGTGTGTGTGTGTGTGTGTGTGTGTGTGTGTGATGTATGGTTATGTGTGTGTTTGTGTGGTTTATGTACCTGGTATCACAAGAAGTATATGCAGTGTGTTAGTCTGTTTTACTTATTGTAGGTATAGTAAAAGCGTATGTGTGTGTGTGTGTGTTTTTCCCAGGCCGATGTTCAGAACCACTCGTACGTGGTGAAGTCTTCAGCTTCGTTCAGCGTGATCGAGATGCCGTACAAAAACCTGGACTTTGAGCTGCCGGTTAACAGCACGACTGTGAGTGTGTGATTACTCAGAGGAACTCTCAGGAGAACTCTCAGGAGAACTCTCAGAGGAACTCTCAGAGGAACTCTCAGGAGAATCTCACAGGCTCCGTGTGAAAGTTAATGAAAATATTATAGACCAGTTAATCATCTGACTGTTTAATCAGCAAATAGGCCACACCCACTCGTGATCTTAATCACATATTTTGAGTTCCTTTTATATACCATTATTATATAATTGTGGGCGTATCCATTTTTAAATGAACAGTGATGTGCACAGAAAAAACTGCTACAGCTTAGTTATTAATAGTCAACTATTAGCACATAACGCTGTGGTGTGTGTGTGTGTAGGCGAGTCTCAGCGTGGTGTGGGTGAACTCTGAGATGTCCCAGCCTGCCCCCATTTGGGTGGTGGTGGTAGCGGTGTTAGCCGGCCTGCTGCTGCTCGCGCTGCTAATCTTTATCATGTACAAGGTAAGCAGCTAACGTTAGCGAGAGTGTGTTTATGAGCGGGGACTTTGTGCTTATTGGTTAGTGTGTATTTGTGGGCGGGGACTGTGGTGGTTACTGTGGCTGCCATGTAACATTTAATGTGTGTGTGTGTGTGTGTGTGTGTGTGTGTGTGTTACAGCTGGGCTTCTTTAAGCGAGTGCGACCCCCACAGGAGGACGGGACAGAGAAGGAGCAGCTCCAGCCTCAGGAAAATGGAGACAAGAGCACTGAGAACTGATGTGTGTGTGTGTGTGTGTGCGTGTGTGTGTGTGTGTGTGTTACTGGCTTATTCCTCCCTGTACTGCACTGACATGTTGAACATTACCACATGCTGATTTAGATGTGTGTGTGTGTGTGTGTGTGTGTGTGTGTGTGTGTGTGTGTTGGCGGTAGAGCTCCACAGTGTCCACATGAATAATGGTGTAGAGATTTACACAGAATACTAACACGTACAGGTACGATGAACTTCTGATGATGTAACGATGTGTGTTTTTAATGAACTTTGCGTGATTTTCCTTCAGTACTTTGTGAAAGCAGATGTTACAGATGTTGCTGAGTTGGAGTGGAGCGCTGTATTAAATCACACCCCTTGGGGGGGGGCGATCTGGGGCAGGAGGGAGTGAGGTTAAGGGGGTGAACATACTAGCCAGTAAAGCTAGTTAGCGTGTTTGTTGTTAGTTGTTAGCGCTGAGGAGAGAAGTGTCGTGACTTACATGGTGTGTGAAAGCGGTGACTCAGGACGACCTGCGGCGTAGCATCTCATCACGGTTCAGTTTAATCAATAACTACATGGAACATTTCTCTAGAATTGTCTTTAGAATCCGTCTTGGCCGTAACTAAACCTCGTCAGATTTCTGTACGAGTCTGTGTCTGTTACCATAGCAACGTGGAGCCTTATTAAATAATTAACATTTCCGAAATTATAACGGTTACACAAATCGGCCAAAAAAATCAAACGATAGCCCGGACATGAGGCGTTTCTTAAATGGTTGTCATGGTAACGTGTGGTAGTTCATACATTAGTGTTGTTCGTTAAAACCTTGAATTTTCAAAAGTATTAAATGTCAGAACATAAATATTCAAAACAGCTGCAGTGAAAATCAAACAACGGCGCTTTAAGGATGCAATATGGGATTGACTTTACTGCGACACGCCCGCAATCTGCTGCCTTGAACACGCCCCTACATAGGTACCCTACTCCAGAATGGGGTGTGAATATTATATTATTCATTTTTAAATCTGTTACGCAGCTCTCTTTCTCTCCGCACTCCGATGTTTAGTCTTCAGTTTTTAATTGTTTTCCACAAAATCAAATGTGCAAAATTAAATATTTAAACACTGTGTAAAAACTACAGTTTAATGGTGTACTACTTCCTGTAAGCGTGTAGTCGCAGTGCACTATGTGTTTCCTGTTTCCTCCCCGTATTCGACCTGTAGATATGCTCAACAAATCTTTATACGAAAATTACGTCACAGAATTAAATATATTTTACTACAGATACCAGATTTTTCTTACTCTAATGAATTCTTTCTTATTAAATTTAACAACAATGTAAAAAATAATATGTCTGTCCACTGTCTGTGAGAAGTTTGACCAGCGTTCGTGTCTCCACCTGATGAATTACAGGTTTATGTTGGTCTTGTTAACAAGCTGTGTGCTGAGTTTGTAACTGTTTGTACCTGACGCTCCTGTACGACATGCTGACCTGCAATAACCCTGTCACCTTGGCCGGATGATTTCACCCATATTGGGTCACATTAACACTTCAAACAGTCTAATCATCTCCGCGTCACAGTATTCAGATTTTCTCAGATGTGTCTAAAGTACGATGTCAGTAACTACAACTCTAATCCTTACTCATATGTTCTTCACGCTCCACTGAGGATTAGATTTTTGTTTGTTTGTTTCTTTATTTTTTCCCACAAAGTGAGATTTTGATCATTTCTGTAACACTTCCACAAGTCTAAAAATAAATAAATAACGGAGTCACATTTGTGTGTGTGTTTGTGTCCTCATCAGTCTGTATCTGTCCAGATTTTAAACTGCTAATCAATTTAATTTAATTTGTTAACATATAAATTCATTAAGGTGTCCCACAGGGTTCTCCTCCAGGCCCGCTGTTGTTGTGTGTCAGTAATGCACAAATATCCAAAAGTTAAATCTGTTTCGGAACTGAAAACTTGAAGCTAACAGAGTTTAGCCAGGAAGATAAAATACAACAGACGTGTGTGTGTGTGCTCTTTGTTATTAATGTTATTTTTCTTCCCTGTTTAGCCGAGTAGATAATTATCGTGATTACCTCCTGAACGTTGTCGCCTTTATGTACATATTCTGTTTATGTAAAAACAAAACAGCAAATAAAATCATTGTGCAGCAGCAGAGAAACAGTAACATGATTTAACTTCTTGTAAAATGTACAGTATTTGTTCAGACTTCAGTGTTTAAAGTTAAATGTTGGTATCTACAGATCTGATTCTGGCCTAAATTCTATAAATTGTACAATAATCCTGTTGAACCCAAACTGAACACTATAACTAAGCTTCTTTTGTACATTGTTATATAATTGGGGGTTAAAAACTAATTTGTGACATTTAAAATAGATGTATATTAACATTTATAGACCTTATCATGCTTTATCGAGGAAATCGCTACAATTTATTTTATCATCAGCTCACGAAATGTCACTCCTGCAATGTTAGTGAAGTAAAATTTAAGGATTGTAATTAAAAATATTTCATTTCTATACAACATGCTGTATATTAGTGATTTGTTACATGTAAAGTAAAAGATTTTAAGTGTTTTTTTTATTATTATTACAGTTTACAGCTAATGAAAATCTACAGATCAACTAATATTCTAATATTCTTTATTTTGTAAATCACAAAAATATTTACAGTAAAGAAAGTCAGAAAATTATGGTAATTCACACACTCAGGGTTGATCAGGGCTCCTTTAGCGACATGGAGGTGCTGCTTGGGTGTTACTGAAGACCAGGTTGCTTTGATAGCAGCCTTCAGCTCGTCTGTACTGTTCAGTCTGGTGTTTCTTCCTCTGGAGAATAAGCCAGAGATTCTCTCTCATTTAAACTCGAAAATAAATATTCTAACAGTTTGAGGTACTGGATTTTTTATTTTCATGAGCTGTAAGCCATAATCATCGGAATTACAACAAAAAATGCCTGATATAACTTTTTGAGATGAACCTGACTAGCATTTACAAAAAAATACAGCCAGCAGTTTCCACACCACTGGAAGGAGCTCAGTATTCAGGTCATGGGTCTTAATGCACCGGTGCTATGCTAACTAATGTTATGCTAAGTGTCAGATTAGTCCATGTGTATTACCGCAGTGTTATAAAGTCTCAGTCACTTCATATCGTCATTAGTACTGATTCTTAACGTTAAGTAAGTTTGTGATGCTCGAGTAAAGTCTGTTTAAGCATTTATATTCTCAATTTAGTCTTAAATTTGTATTTTTATTCTTACAGCTGGCAGCAGGTTTATAAATCAGTTCTGCTCTTTAGTGTGTTACTGTGTGTCAGTCAGGAGGAAGCTCAGATCACATCCAGGCTGGTGTTCACTCGCCTCCTTCCCCCTGTGGGAAAAACACACTCAGTGGATTACAGCAGGTCATTACAGTCAACTGATATAATATGATATCTGTAGAACACATTTAATTATAAAGATAATGTAAATGTCAGTATTAAGGTGGTGTTTACAACACGCGCTAAAATCATTTAGACTAAATATGTGTTTGTCTCGTCCATCACAGACAGACAGACAGACATGTCATTCAATCATCTGATGCATGTGTTAAAATGACTGCATGTGAGTATAAAGTGTGTATGTCGTGTGTGTACAGGTTTGTGGTGTGTGTTAGCTGTAATCGTCACCTCTGGAAGAGTCGGGCGCTGGTGGTGCCGAGTAACCTGGCCGTGTTTCCTTCCACCAGCAGCATGGACCCTTCTCTCAGACCCTGAACACACGTCACACTGGGTTACTCCATCTGTGTGTGTGTGTGTGTGTGTGTGTGTGTGAGAGAGAGAGAGAGAATACTCACCAGCACACACGGTGTGTTCAGCTCCTCATGATACTGAGTTATTCTCTGCTCACGTGTTTCCTACACACACACACACACACACACACATTAAATACAGTGCACATACAGTGTTCCCAGAGTGGGCGTGGCTATACTGACCCCCATGTGCCTGCTGTGAGGGTCGGTGTCCACGTAGTGAGGGTTGATGTTGAACGGGACGAGGCCGATGGCGGAGAAGCTCGGCGGGTAAACGATCGGCATGTCGTTAGTGGTGTTTATACTCACAGTGGCCACGTTAGTACCCGCACTCGAACCCATGTACGGAACTCCATCCTGTAATAAACACACACACACACACACACACACACACACACACATATATATATATAGTACATGTGTATGTATACAGCAATGAATCATTTAGGATGAACAAAATAAACAGCACCTTTAAGAAATGATGAATCTGATCTAATTATTAATTTAAACATCTCATAAACATTGTGAGAGCATCTGATAGACGGAATCAGACCAGTCAGATCGGATCATAGTTATTATACACGTCAAATTAATCTGATCCCAAATCAATCAGGTGATTCATGAATCATTTAAACTACATAATCGGATAATTTAAATGAATCATACTTGTATAAACACAATGAACCAGATATCAGATAAATGGGTCGAACAAATCAAACTGTGACATAAAGAACATAAATCTTTAAATCCCACTGAATCAAATGAATCACAGAAATGAAAATGATTCGTATGAACTGCATGAACCAATCGGATAATTAAGATGAATTATTTATTAGACGAGTCCTCTGTATGGAGATCACACTGGATACGAATCACATCAGTCCTTCGACAAAAACTATTAGATGAATCAAATTTTACATTTAATGAATCAGATGCATCCAATAAACAGAATCACGATTCAGAATCAAATAACTGGAGACATTACTTTGAATCATTGGTTAAAAAAAAGGGGGAAAACTTTCACTCGTGATAATCAACACACACACACACACACACACATTTATACAGTATTTACCTGAAGAACTCTTTTTTTAATTTCCATCACCAGGTTGTTATCGTATAGGGCTTTGAGTAGACGGAACGTGTTTCCTCCACCTCTCTCACACACACACACACACACACACACACATTAGTGTGTTTGCTATAGTGTGTTTGAGATAAAGTGTGTATGATGTGACTCACCGATGAATATTGCCTCGGCTTTACGCACGGCCTCGACAGGGTCTGCAGCCTCGTGAACACTGTCCACCTCATAACCTACACACACACACACACACACACACTGTAGAAGAGAATCAGTCTCCTAGATGATGATGCGTGTGTGTGTGTATAAAAGCCCAGAGGGGATTCGAACCCAGACTGTTCAGCTTGTCCCGGGCCGTCTTGGTGTACTGGTCTCGGTCGTGTAGAGCGTACGGGACGAACAGGATCCTCTTAACCTGTCTGAGATACACACACACACACACACACACAGAAATAGAAAATCTTTACTTCTCGTTTAAACACTCGCTCCCATGATGTACTAAGATGTTTTACAGAGCATGTTTTACACTCGTGGTTTATTTAAAGGTTTTGAAGAACTTGACAGAACGTATGAACTTCACAAACAAGCCCCTCTAGAGGTCTTCAGATTCGTCACTTTGTTAAAGATAATTTTCTTTAACACTTGCTCCCTCACAGTCTCTCTTTAGGAGTTAATGAGATGAAACCCGCAGCGGGTCATGTGACTGATGAAACCATAACGTGTGTAAACTCGTCTGTCCTGAAGATCAACAGCTCCAGCTTTACCTCTGACTGTTACACAGCGCTCGCACTGGAGACTCCTTACACTCATGTTGCTCAAACTTCTCCAGAATCAGTAAAAGTGACAAGAATTTTAATTCGAGGTTTCAGACTTTCCGTCATCACAAGAAGCACAAAGAGTCAGGTCAAAGAGTCAACTCGGAGTCATTAAATTAAAGTCAGCTCAGTTATCTCAGAGTCAACTAAAAACAAACAAACAAACAAACAAACAAACTACTCAGGGACTTAAATAAAAGAGTCAGCTCAAAGGTCACTCAAAGTCAAATGAAAGTCAAATGAAACTGTACAATAACAAGAGTCATCTCAAAGAATCAATTGACAGTGAGCTCAGAGAGCCAACTTGAGACTCAATCAAGGAGTAGTTTAAAGAGTTTAATCAAAGAGTCACTTTAAGAAGTAAGCTAACAAACCGAGTGAATGAGTCGACTCAGAGTCAAATCAAAATCAGCTCAGTTCTCTCAGAGTCAAGTAAAAAAAGCAAATAAAAGAGTCAAAAATTGCAATAAAATAGTCAGTTCACGGAATCGAATCAGAGACAACTCAAAGACTCCAAGTCAAATTAAAGAGTCCAATACAAGAGTCAAGGCAAAGAATCACTTGAGAGTGAGCTCAAAGGCTCAACTCAAAGGGTCAACTCAAAGGGTCAACTCGGGATTGAATTAAGGGGTAGGTTTGAAAGAGTCAACTAAATGGGTTTAATCAAAGCATCAACTCAGAGTCAACTCAATGAGTCACCAACAAATCAACAGACTGAGTCAACTCAAATAAATGAATCGAAGAGTCAATTCAGGGTCAAGCTGAAGATCAGCCCAAATAATTGCATGAGACAGTCAGCTGAAAGAGTCAACTCAAACAGGTAACCAGTTAAACCCAAGAATAACATTAAAGAGTCGACTGTAAGAATCACTCGCTGGTGAACATCATGAGTGTTACGATGTGGAGGAGCAGAGACCCGCGTCAGAAACACTCAACGTAGTGACGTGTAAAAAAAGAGTGAATAAACAACTCTGAGCTGTGTGAGGAGGAGAGCAGCCTTCAGATAAGAATCAGCTCCAGTATGTTCAAAGAGTCGACTCAGTCATGAACAACATGTCCCCAGTGTTAGGACGTGAGACACAAACAACAACTTTAACTTTCCAGAATAAGTTCTGATCCAAACACTGTTACAGGTCCATGTTACACGATCACACTGAGTCGTCTCTCTGTCTGTCTCTCTGTCTGTCTCTCTGTCTCTGTCTGTCTCTGTTATCTCATTCACCTTTAGTCACTAAAATCAAATCATATCGGTGGAGACAGAGATAGTCAGGAACAACGTCCTGTACACACACACACACACACACACACGCACACACACACACACACACACGCACACACACACACACAGATCTGAGGATCTCTCTGCACACCTGGAGCATGCCTGAACTAGTGTAATTGTATGTTACAGATGCATTACAGGTGTGTGTGTGTGTGTGTGTGTGTGTGTGTGTGTGTGTGTGTGTGTGCGCAGCCTGAGGGAGCGGCGTGAAGAGACTTACTCTCCGAAGAAGTCAGTGATGTGACTCTGACAGTGCTGGAGATATCCTCCTCCTCCATACAGCGTGGAGTTGGACACCAGCAGCAGACGTCTGTTCATGATTAGAGACAGCGTGAGCCTGCGGGAGACAAACGTCTGAGTCAGAGGCACATGAGGCGAGGACGAGGAAGCGACGTCTACTTTCTGCTGATGCTGAACTTCTGCTGATCTTTACACGGACTGTGTTAGAGATTAGAATACAGTGTGTGTGTGTGTGTGTGTGTGTGTGTGTGTGTCACACAGATTAACAACCTAGGGGTCAAAGGTGAAAGCTAACATGTCAAAAACATAGTTTAATTTATATACAGTTTAATAAATGGAGGTAGACAAACTTTTTAAACTCTTTCATTAGTTTTTTATTTATTGATGAGAATCCAGAATTATCATTAATGCATAAAATAATAACGTATGAAGTTGAACAAAATGAAACAAAGATTCAAATGTAAAATGTTCTTATAAAATTTTTTACTTTCTATATGGTGTGTGTGTGTGGCTCAATAAACTTTAAAATATTTTTTAATATTAAAATAATTTACAAACAAAAATAATTTTATAGCAAAACTATAAAACATTTTATTATGAAGTTTTAAGTTACTTTTAAACAAAAAGTCAAGTTTATTATTATTTTTAATCTCTTATGAGTCACAAAATCACGTAGCATTGTTTACTTATTGTGTGTATTTGTTTGGTTTTAATATTTTATTCCATATTAATTTGTTTTTGTATTTAATGTTAAATGTAATTGGATTTTTAAAAATAAAAACAGATTAAATAAAATACTTCATATAAAATTAATGTACTGTATGATTTACGTAATAAAATACATTTAAAGAAAGAGTTAAGTGTATATATAATATCACGTAAATAAAAATCTTGGATTTGGATTTTAATTTTATTTTACTAATATTTTTGTTTGTTTGTTTGTTTTCCAGAGCTGCTGAATCAGCAGGAATATTACAATTAAAATCATAGAACAGCCAGTAACCTAGAACTACTTCCGCATTCCTTATCCGGAGGGTCCTGACCCCGTAGGACCCCTCTGTGGTGCCCTCACCATGCGCCTGACTTTAAAACACATCGATTTTATAGGGTAAATTATTAATTACATTGTGTTAATTGAACGTTAACACACTTAAAATGAAGCGCTTTAATTGTTGTTATCGCAGAATTCACATGTTGGTTAGTTTGAACGCTACTTATCTGCTTATTTATGAGTCTACTAGAAACGTACCGGCCACATAAATACCCACCTACAGCCGGTCGTACCGGAAGTTCCGGGGTGCAGGATTGCGCAATGTGTAAACTACCGCGCCACACCGGAAGTGAAAGTCAGACTCGGTTGTCACCGCGCGAGTTTTACACGTGCAGCAGCAGCAGCAGTGAGTGAGAGAGAGAGAGAGAGAGACATGGACACAGTGGACACGTTAATCCTGAGGCTGCACGAGCTCCAGGCCGTCAGGTTCGGTTCATTCACACTGAAGTCCGGCATCGAATCTCCGGTTTACTTCGACCTCAGAGTCATCGTGTCTCATCCGGACCTCATGAACCGGGTCAGAACCGGACTGTGTGTGATGATCTGACCTGGTGTGTGTGTGTGTGTGTGTGTGTGTGTGTGTGTGTGTGATGTTCTGACCTGGTGTGTGTGTGTGTGTGTGTGTGATGTTCTGACCTGGTGTGTGTGTGTGTGTGTGTGTGTGTGTGATGTTCTGACCTGGTGTGTGTGTGTGTGTGTGTGTGATGTTCTGACCTGGTGTGTGTGTGTGTGTGTGTGTGATGTTCTGACCTGGTGTGTGTGTGTGTGTGTGTGTGTGTGTGTGTGTGTGTGTGTGTGTGATGTTCTGACCTGGTGTGTGTGTGTGTGTGTGTGTGAGATGTTCTGACCTGGTGTGTGTGTGTGTGTGTGTGATCTGACCTGGTGTGTGTGTGTGTGTGTGTGTGTGTGTGTGATGTTCTGACCTGGTGTGTGTGTGTGTGATGTTCTGACCTGGTGTGTGTGTGTGTGATGTTCTGACCTGGTGTGTGTGTGTGTGTGTGTGTGTGATGTTCTGACCTGGTGTGTGTGTGTGTGTGTGTGTGATGTTCTGACCTGGTGTGTGTGTGTGTGTGTGTGTGCTGCAGGTGTCTGCGCTGCTGCACCAGCGTGTCCAGGACGTGGACGTGGTGTTTGACTGTGTGTGTGGTGTCCCCTACACGGCTCTGCCTTTAGCCACCATCATCTGCTGCACTCAGCACTACCCCATGCTCATCCGCCGCAAGGAGGCCAAGGACTACGGTAACACACACACACACACGCACGCGCGCGCGCACCTGTCCTCTGCCCCGCCCCTGACCAGTGTTTGTGTTTCAGGGACGAAGCGTCTGATCGAGGGCGCGGTGCGTCCGGGCGAGGTCTGCCTGATCGTGGAGGACGTAGTGACGAGCGGCGGCAGCGTCATGGAGACGGCGCGGGAGCTCCGGGCTCAGGGGTTAAAGGTCACGGACGCGGTGGTGCTGTTGGACCGGGAGCAGGGCGGAATGGGGCGACTGTCCGGCGAGGGCATCGCGCTCCACCCCGTCGTCTCTGTCTCTCGGCTCCTGGACGTCCTCCTACGATCGGACCGGATCGACCAGCAGACCTTCGACAGCGTGCAGAAGTTCATCCGGGAGAACCAGACGTTCGGGCCGGCGCAGGAGGAGGAGAAGAAGAAGATGGAGGAGGAGGAGAAGAAGGAGGAGGAGAAGAAGAAGGAGGAGGAGAAGAACGGGAGCGGAGAGATGAGTTACGGCGCCCGGGCTGCGCTGCCCTCCACACACCCCGTCGCCAAGCGTCTGCTCACACTGATGGAGGAGAAACGCACCAACCTGTGTGTCTCGGCGGACGTCACGCACACGCGTGAGCTGCTGGACCTGGCGGAGACGCTCGGGCCGCTCGTCTGCGTGGTGAAGACGCACGTGGACGTCCTGCAGGACTTCAGCAGCGACGCCATGGACAAGCTGAAGGAGCTGAGCCACAAACACAACTTCCTCATCTTCGAGGACAGAAAGTTCGCCGACATCGGAAACACCGTCAGACACCAGTATGAAGGTGTGTGTGTGTGTGTGTGTGTGTGTGTGTGTGTGTGTGTGTGTGTGTGTGTGTGAGAGATGGTTAAGAAGGGAAGGCAATGAAAAAGCAATCTGTTTATTGTGTGTGTGTGTGTGTGTGTTTCAGGTGGTGTGTACCGTATCTCCTCGTGGTCTCACATCATTAACGCTCACGCTGTGCCCGGCCCGGGCGTGGTCGCGGGGCTGAAGGCTGTGGGGCGGAGTCTCGGTCACGGCTGTTTACTCATCGCCCAGATGAGCTCGCAGGGAGCGCTGACGACTGAGCAGTACACACACACCACTGTGTGTAACACACACACACACACACACACACACACACACACACACACTTAAACCAGGAATGTTCTGAATTATAGCCTGTCAATGTTGAAGTGTGTGTGTGTGTGTGTGTGTGTGTGTGTGTGTGTGTGCAGGTAAAGATGGCGGATGATCATCCAGACTTTGTGTTTGGCTTCATCAGCGGGTCAAAGGTCAGCGCTAAGCCTGAGCACGTGCACATGACCCCAGGGGTGCAGTTACAGAGTGGAGGTACACACACACACACACACACACACACACACACACACACACACACACACACACACAGTACTGATGTAGTTTCAGCTCAGACCTCCAGATGGCGCTGTGTTCCTAAGTTTTGTTCATTTCAGAATAAAATGCTGTTCTGTGTCAGACATCGAGAAAATAAAATTTAATTAAATATAAATCTCTTATTAACCACACGGCTGTTTATGCATAATTTGCATTATTTTGCATATTTATTTGCTTTGTGCATTTTTTTTCATTTAACCATATTGTATTTAAATGTTAAATAAATAGTCATTTATTGTCAGTTATTTATTAATTTTTTTAAATAAAAATAAATATTATTAAATTTTTGTAATTATGACACAATAATAGCTTGTTTTATGAATTACAGAATATTTTATATAAAATTATATATGACGGAGCTGTTTAATTAGCATCATTAAGCTAGTTAGTTAGCATTTAGCTTTTGCCACTTGGTCATGTGACGTTTCTCTAATAGTGTGTGAATTATCCTGTGATTTATGATGAAAATAAACAGTGTGAACTTTATTTTGCTGAACTGAATTTGCACCGCGGTTATAAACTGCGTTGTTTGTCCGCGTGTTTTAGGCGACGACCTCGGGCAGCAGTACACCACCCCGGACGAGGTCATTCGCTCTAAAGGCTCTGATGTCATCATCGTTGGACGGGGAATCCTGTCGGCGTCGGACAGACAGGAGGAAGCGGAGAAGTACCGGAAGGCGGGATGGGAGGCGTATCTGAGCCGACTGGAGTCATCCTGATAACCGGATCAGAATAAATACTTTAATCCCAGTTTAATCCTTAATCCTGATTTTTGTAATTCTGATATGAATCCTGATCCTCAATAAAATCCGCTTCCTAATGCAGTTCTTTATTCTCCATCACACTGCTGCCCCTAACGCACCAGCTCCACTTCCCCTATACCCTCAGGAGTGTACACCAGGTCACTAGTGTGTCTAGTGTTTAGGGATTAATTATTCTAGGCTAATGTGCTAATGAACGATTTCCCAAATTTATATCACGTCTATTATAATCTGAGAGAGAGATGAAGCATCTCACACACACACACTGTATCATGGCTGACCGTGCACTCTGACCCCAGTCACGCTGGGACATTGTACAGAATTTCACTACTGTAATGTGTATGTGACAAGGCGTAACTAGCGGTGTCGCTATTCTGATATTGCTGCGATTCCGCAGTCTGATGAAGCAGCGCGTTATGAAGGTGATGATCCGTTCATTTACGTTTCTTTTTCCTCTTGACAGCAGGCGAACATGTTTGCTGTTTAAGCTAAGAGGTGACTAGCCGCCTTTTCCTTTTGAGCGAATACAATAAATATCTGCTTTTGCTATTGATCCATTTGTCCAATAATTTTCTTATTTACTAAATAAACAAGATCAATATAGAGCTTCTTAACTAACAGGGCTGATCTTGCTTGTGCATTATCACTAGCTAATCTGCTACATAGTTAGCATAATAACCATCATATTATTCATTGCTGGTTGCTGTGTGGCTAATTCTAACTAGCTGATTACAAATTAGCTAGCTTTCTGATTAGCTAAAACACACAAGTATATTAAACTAAGTAGACTAGTATGGAAAAAAATTTAGCTTTTTTTTTTTTATCTCTATCTCTCTCTGATTGTCTTGTTTGCTAATGAACCAGACTACAGATTTCGTGTAGTAGATTATTAGCATGTGGATGACGGCGTTTCCCCTAGGTACTGTAGTGACGCTAAGATAGTTAGCATGTCTTCTTTCTTTAGCGTGATGTGTGATGGCTAGCTGATTTGCTCTCTAGTTCAGAATAAATATCTAACCTGACTAGTATTGTGCTAATTAGCTAACAGGTCTGCTATTTGGAATTATCACTAATTAATCTGCCAGGTAACGCAGCTAGCGTGATTCAAATTCAAATTTTATTAGTCACATACACAGTATAATATGCAGTGAAATGCTTATACGACCGCCAGTGACCTTAAAAAAAGAAAATAAAAGCTTGTACGTAAAATAAATACTCAATAAAAAGGAAATACTAAAGAAATAATTTTAACTAGTAAAATTAACTACAATAAGGGCATAATAAAATACTGCAAAAATATAGAAATATAGGGTAGATAGAGTATATATGTATATAGAATTAAAGTGTCAGTGGTTGTGCAAATATGCATGAAAGGTGACATGTGCAATTGTCCAGATGTATGAGTATTTAGTGCAAGTGTGTATGAATGTGTCCATGATTGTCCAGTCAGTGTTGTGAGCTTAAAAGATGTTATTAGTCCTGTGTGGTGTAGTGATGATTGAGAGACCTTATCGCCTGCAGGAAGAAGCTCTTCCTCAGCCTCTCTGTGTTGGCCTTTAGGGAGCGGAATCTCTTCCCAGACCGCAACAAAGAGAACAGTCCATTACTGGGGTGACTGAGGTCCTTCATGATCTTCCTGGCCTTAGTCCAGCACCGCTTGCTGTAGATGGAGTGCAGGTCAGGGAGCTCAGTGCGGATGATGCGCTCGGCTGATCGCACCACCCTCTGTAGAGCTCGTCTGTCCCGCATGGTGCTGTTCCCGAACCAGGTCGTGATGTTTCCCGTCAGGATGCTCTCTATGGTGCAGGAGTAGAAGTTCCTGAGCACCTTGGAGTCTAAAGTCTAAAGTCTCTCAAGCGTCTCAGGTGGTAGAGACGCTGCCGGGCTTTTTTCACCACGGTGTTGATGTGACAGGACCATGACAGGTCCTGCGTGATGTGAACACCGAGGTATCTGAAGCTGTCCACTCTCTCCAGTGGGCTCCTGTTGATGACGGGGGTCTGGTAGTTCCTCTCCTGCTTTGTACTAAAGTCCACCATCAGCTCCTTTGTCTTACTGACGTTCAGGAGGAGATTGTTCCTCTGGCACCAGGTCTCCAGATTTCCAATCTCCTCTAGGTAGTCCGACTCATCATTGTTGGTGATCAGTCCGACCACGACGGTGTCGTCAGCAAACTTGATGATGGAGGTGGAGTTGGTAGTGGCCACGCAGTCATGGGTGTACAAAGAGTACAGCAGGGGGCTCAGAACACAACCCTGGGGGGCTCCAGTGCTGAGAGTGAGTGTAGCTGAGACATGTCCGCCCATCCTGACTGCCTGTGGTCTGCCAGTCAGAAAATTGGAGATCCACTGACATATAGATGAGCTCAGTCCCAGGTGCTCCAGCTTGGTGGTGAGTGTGGAGGGAATTATGGTATTAAAAGCAGAGCTGTAGTCGATGAAGAGCATTTTAACATAATTCCCTTTCCTAGTGTCCAGGTGAGTGAGTGATGTGTGGAGGAGATGAGAGATTGCATCGTCTGTGGAGCGGTTCTGACGGTATGCAAACTGTAGTGGGTCCAGTGTGTCAGGTAGTGAAGAAATGATGAAGTCTCTGATAAGGCGTTCAAAGCACTTCATCACTACTGAGGTGAGGGCTACAGGGCGATAGTCATTGAGGGAAGCAGGATTTGGTTTCTTCGGGACAGGAACAATGATGGACTCTTTGAAGCATGTGGGGATCACCGACTGAGATAAAGAGATGTTGAATATCTCAGTGAACACAGGTGCTAGCTGGTCTGCGCAGGCTCTGAGAATACGACCTGAGATGCCGTCTGGTCCTGCTGCTTTCCTGGTGTTCACTCTCTTGAAGGCTCTCCTCACGTCGTACTCGGAGATGATGAGCGCGTTCCCGGTGCTGGCAGTGTCTTCCTGTCTGCAGCCGTTAGCGCCGCTAGCATTAGCGCCGTTAGCATTAGCATCGCTAGCGTCTTTAGCTGCAGCCTCGAAGCGAGCATAGAAGGTGTTGAGCTCGTCTGCCAGAGTCGCGTCCGCGTTCGTCATACCGGATGCTGGTGCTTTATAGTCCGTTATTGTTCTTAGTCCCTGCCACAGGCTCCTAGAGTCACTCTGTTGAAGCTGTGACTCTAGTTTTCTCCCGTAGCGCTGCTTCGCCTCTTTCACCGCCTTCCGGACGTTATATGACGCAGCCTTGTACGGTTCCATGTCCCCCGACGCAAGTCCCGTGTTGTAGGCAGCGGTGCGAGATCTCAGAGCGTCGCGGATGGTTTTATCCACCCACGGCTTCTGGTTGGGAAACATTCTGATAGTCTTTTTCTCCACCGTATCGTCCACTAGCTGCCCAATAAATCCCACAACCGCTTCGGTAAACACGCTGACGTCATCATCGGATCTGTTTCTGAACATGTCCCAGTCTGCGTCATCGAGTGCGTCCTGTAACGCGGCCACCGAATGGTCCGTCCAGCGCGCGACCTCCCTCTGAACCGGAACTTCCTGTTTCAGCCTTTGTTTATATTTTGGCATGAGGAAGATGGCGGCGTGGTCGGATTTACCAAACGCTGGACGAGATTGTGCCTTGTAACCGTCTTTGACCGTGGTATAACAGTGGTCCAGTGTCCTTTCGCCCCAGGTGGGGCAGGTGATGTGCTGATAAAAGTTCGGCACTGCGCGCTTGATGTTGGCACTATTAAAGTCCCCCGCCACAATGAGCGCAGCGTCCCCGTGTTGTGTCTGGTGCTGTGTGAGCGCCTCATGCAGCTCGCATAAGGCAGTGTCAGTGTCTGCTTGTGGAGGAATGTAAACGGCACTGATTATGACCGATGTGAACTCCCGTGGAAGATAAAATGGACGACACATGATGTACAGTAGTTCCAGGTTTGGTGTGCAGGAGCGTGTAAGAGGAACAACGCTCGCGCTGTTGCACCAGCTGTTGTTCACCATTAAGCACACGCCGCCTCCCCTTGACTTCCCCGAGTCCCGCGTCCTGTCCATGCGGTGAACCGAGAAGAACTCGGCTGGTTGTATGGCGTGGTCTGGCACCGCTGGGTTCAACCATGTCTCGGTGAAGCAGAGGAGATTGCAGTCCCGAATGTCTCTCTGGAACTTTATCCTGGCCCTGAGGTCATCAAGTTTGTTCTCCAGTGACTGGACGTTGGCGAGCAGGATGCTAGGCAGAGGTGTGCGGTGTGCACGGGCTCTGAGCCTGTTCCTCACGCCAGCTCGTCTCCCTCGGGTCCGTCGCTTCGCGTGGTGTCCATTATTCTCCCTCAGGATCTCACTCGGCCAGCTCGGATCCGGAGTTAAAAACGTCGAATTGTGAGTACATTGTATACCAATAGAAACAAGAGTGTCTCTATCATACCTAATGTACTCAATGGTGGTGATTTTGCCGATTTTAAAACACTGAAAACTAACTTAAGGAACAAAAACAAAGAAAAGGTGGTCGGAGCAGTCGTGACGGCAGCCGACCTCACCGGCGCCATCTTGGATCTCAATCTTGGATTGATAAAGAGCTTATTACATTGCTGACTGGATAACTGTAACTAGCTGACGACTAAATAGCTAGTTTTCTCATTAGCAAATAGCAGAGTTACTTCCTGTCTAGCGTGACAGCTAATTTGCTATGTAGCATACACACAGGTTTGTTACTTTTAATTTAACCTAAAGATGTTCTTTTTTTATTACCTTTTATTTACAGACACAAAGCTAAAGCTTGTAAAAGTCCTTTTCGCTAAGACTTCTGAGTAACGAGCCGAAAGAAAGAGAAAGTGGAGATACTGACCGTAATTAACGACACAACGCTGGAACACCGCGAGTAAGAGGAAGCGTAACAGAGCCGTATAAACACAATTACTCTGTCAAATATAAAACTTTTCTTATACATTGATTATCTAATGTATCATACTGATGTCTACAATAAATTCATTCATTCATTCATTCATTTTCCATACCCCTTAATCCTGTGTTCAGGGTCGCGGGGGACCTGGAGCCTATCCCAGGAGACTTCGGGCACTAGGCGGGGTACACCCTGGACAGGGTGCCAATCCATCGCAGGGCACACACACATACACACACTCACACACCCAATCACACACTACGGGCAATTTAGGAACGCCAATTAGCCTAATCTGCATATCTTTGGACTGTGGGAGGAAACCGGAGTACCCGGAGGAAACCCACCAAGCACGGGGAGAACATGCAAACTCCATGCACACAGAGACGGGAATCGAGCCTGGCCGGGGAATCGAACCCAGACCCTGGAGGTGCAAGGCGACAGTGCTATGTCTACAATAAAAGACAATAAATCCTGTAACTCCTCACTGTGTCCTGGACACGTGTAACATGCGGGACGTGTGTTTTCCTGCCTCTTTAGCTATAGCAGCTGCAGGATGCTTCATTTCACAGGTTTATTTCTGTTTTCAGAAACTCATAGGTTAATATAAAACATCTTCACTCACTCGTTCTCTACAGCCTCGTCCTGTACATTGTCATGGGAGGCCTGGGTACAGGCACGAGACCACCGCAGGGCAAACACACACGCACGATCACACACACGCACATGATCACACACACGCACGCGATCACACACGCACACAATCACACACACGCGCACGATCACACACACGCGCACGATCACACACACACCCACGATCACACGCGCGCACGATCACAAACACGCGCACGATCACACACACGCGCACGATCGCACACGATCACACGCGCACGATCGCACACGATCATACACGCACGCGATCACACGCACGCAAACTATCACACACGATCACACACACGCACACGATCACACGCGCACGATCACACGCACGCAATCACGCGCACGCGATCACACACGCTCTACACCAATTAAAATAATCTACATGTTTTAGGACTGTGGGAGGAAACCAGAGTACCTGGAGGAAACCCACCAAGCACGGGGAGAACATGCAACGTGAGAATCGAACCCTCAACCCTGGAGGGCACAGTGCCGACCACTACGCCATCACACCACCATAAAAACTTATGATGTGTTGCAAGTCCACAGCCAACCCTCCTTCCTGATCAGGGTTACGGTCTTTACTCAAAAGCCCAACAGGGGCAACGCTGCAGTGACGGGGCTCGACCTCCCAACCCTCTGATCAGCAACCCAGAAACACAACCACCTGAACCTTCACTCCTCCATACAGTTTTACGTACACATACTTTTTGTATTATTTATCTTTTTGTTTACATTGTTGTTCACATTTGGGTATACTTTGTCTATTTTTGTTAGATTTTAATAAAATTTTGTTCACTTTTTGATATATTTTTTCCTTTTGAGCTATTTTTAGTTAACCTTATTTCACTAAATGTATTTTTTTGTCCCTTTTCAGTTAAAATCTGTCCACTTTTAGGTATAATGTGTTGTTTAGTTAAAGTTTAGTTAAAGTTTTGTCCACTTTGAGGTTTTTATTTATATTCTAGTTAAAACATTGTCCAAGTTTAGATATCATTTCTCCATTTTTATTATATTTTTGTCCACTTGTAGAACTTAAAACAGAAAAAGTATAAAATTTTGTCTGTGTTTAGTTCAGTTTTTAACTAATTCTTATTATTTATTTTCTCTTTACCTGCTTCCTCTGGGCAACATAATCCGTAAGCATGGTATTAGTTCTAGTCATAGCACCGCATACAGCTAGGAGTAAAATCTTAGATCACACCGTAACTTTAGATGGCCTTTCTGTTCCATCAAGTGCAACAGTAAAAGACCTCGGCGTGATTATAGATTCCAGCCTTTCATTTGAAGCTCATGTAGATAATATCACCAGGATAGCATTCTTTCACCTCAGAAATATCGCCAAGATAAGAAATATATTGTCGCTAAACGATGCAGAAAAACTAGTTCATGCTTTTATCACTTCTAGGTTGGACTATTGTAATGCCTTACTGTCTGGTTGTTCAGTTAGGTGCATAAACAAGCTTCAGCTAGTCCAGAATGCAGCAGCGAGAATCCTCACTAGAACCAGAAGATATGAGCACATCACCCCTATCCTATCTTCACTGCATTGGCTCCCTGTGAAATTTCGCATTGATTTTAAAATACTACTCTTGACATATAAAGCATTAAATGGTCTCGCCAATTAATTCTTCTGATTGTGTAAAGCTGCTTTGAGACGATTGTTAAAAACACTATAGAAATAAAACTGAATTGAATTGAAGTTTTAATGTGACATTTTTCAAATTTTAGGTATAACATTTATACTTTTATGAATAAATTGTCCATGTTTAGTTACATTTCTGTCCACTTTTTGTATACTTTGTTTATATATATATATATTTATTTATTTTCAGTCTCTGCACTTATCTGTCAATCATAAGTCATTATTTGTAGATATTGGGACATTTTACTGTGATGTCGGAGGTATATGTAACTCTTTGTAGGTCTTCAGAAGAAGCTGAAGTTGAAGCAGGACATATAAGAATGATGTCCTCCATCAGCTGTACAAACCAAGTGGCATGAAGTCTTAACGTCCTGTGTCTCTACAAACACACAACCTGCACCACATCACCTGCTATTAACACCTGATCATCACGTCTGTTATAAAAAGGCTTTTTTCACACTGTTTAAACACGGTCATGCAGACTGACATTGGCTCCACCCACTTGTTGGAATGGGCATTGTTATTGGATGAGAAGGAATCCAGGTGTGTCCTGCGCGCTGTTCTCCATTTAGACACGATGCAAACTACATGAAGACACACTCACACTCACACACACACACTCTGCGGTCCTGTTCCTGTGGAGAGGTACGTCCAACACACACACACACACACACACACACTCTTCTATTCTACCTGTAGTGTCCACTTTCGAGCATTTCTCATGTACTTGTGTTTTATTTACTTCTTTACTTGTTTTACATTTATTTACGCTTCCTAATCTCTTCATATTATTTTTGTCCACGTTTCTGCATCTTATTAAAAATATATATTTATAGTCCATAAATTCAGTATTTTCTCCATTTTCAGTATCTATTCTCTGCTTTGTCATTTTGCACTTTGTCCACTTGATGATGTTTTCTGCTTGATGTAAAAGTACCCTTTGTTCCTGTTGAGTACCAGACCTTCACCTCATACAGCTCTTCATCACTTCATCCATCTTTCAGCATCCTCTAATTCTAATTCGCCGTGACATGTACATTTTATTTTAAGGATTTTCATCACGTCTCGTCCACTTCTGTCGTTTTTAACCTTTAAAGTATCAAATATCCTCTATATTACATTGTGTAAATTATTGTGTAAATCATTAAGAAGAACCTAAAAAGAAGTAAATATAAGGTAGATTAAGATGTACATTACGTTTTAATATAATTTTCTATACCATGTGTCAATGTTGTCCACTTTTAAGTGCCTTTCTTTCTCTTTTCAGCAGTTTTTTCTCTCTTTTAAGTTCCCTTTGTCCATTTTGTCCATCCCTTGCCTAACCTTTCTGTGCCTTAGGTCTGTTTTTCCTTCTTTAATGCTCCTTTTTAGAAACGTTTGACCTTTTTCTACATCCCCTTGAACAACCTTTGGCCATTTCATTTATTTTATTTCCACTTTTGTTGATTTTATTGAGATTTTACCACTTTTTGTTCCACTTTTGTGTTTTTATGTTCCACTTTCAGCACCTTTTGGCTCTACAACTTTACTACCCCTTTATCCAATTTACCCATTTGGAGTTTGTTTAATTTACGTGACTGTGTATCTTGTCTCTAGGTGCTTGGCTGTACAAGAACCCGTACGGTACCGTCCCTTCTCTCTCTCTCTCTCTGTATCTGTATCTGCTTAACGCTGAGCCACACGCACAATACCTGCAGCTGGAGTTTTGTTCGTTCGGCTCGCGTTACGCAGGTACAGGTGTGCTCCGGACACACAGCCTGACTCATCCTCACATGGCTCACCACTTCCTCTTATTATAATCTTTTACACACACTCTGTCTGTGTGTGTGTGTGTGTGTGTGTGTGTGTGTGTGCCCATGTACTGTATGTGTGAGTGTTTGTGGAAACCTTTACTTCACGTCAACTGACCCTCTCATTTAAAGGACGCATGGAAATCAAACGTCAGTTATATATAGTAATAATAATGATAATAATAATAGTAATAATAATAATAATAGTAATAATAATAAAGAGATAAAGGCTGTTATTAGATATGCAAAACTTTAACAACACACATGCAAAATTTTCAACCGACTCGCTGCCTTTACTGTACGAAGCTACAAACCCGAGTTCTCTGTACATTTACTCATGATAATAATAATGCAGTAATAATGCAGTAATAATGCTAAAGTGTATTTCAGTACAGCGAATCTGTCACACTTGAACATCTGTAAAGTCTATAAAGCATAATTATTCAATTATACATTTTTATTTAACAACATATAGTGTTTGAAAATTCTAAACACACAAAGTAAAATGTAATGAAGCTGATTTAATAAAATAATGTACCATATATGTATCTACTGTACGTAACATCACGTCAATCATATGTCACGCTGACGTAAAAACACTTGACCTAAGCTTCCTCCTTCATTCACAGAGCTTGTGGAATAAACACCATCTAATTATATTCACTTCTTCATTTAAATTAATAGAATGAATGGAAAGATGACTTGAGGTGATTTAATTATCTTGTTATATATTATTGTATTGTTCTAATTATATATATTTGGACATCAGAAGGTGAAGTTTCTTTTATAAAAGTTGATGGTTTCCTTTCAAAGTTTATTTGTATATATAAATATATATGTTTTTTTTTTATCTTGTGTGTTTGTGTTTTAATTCTGCTGTAAATCATTTTAATTACATTTTAATTTTAATTCGTGTTTAGAATTTTTTAACAGTATAACAATAAATATAAAATATATAAAGCATAATAGGTTAAAGTAAAATATTTGTATCTTTCACAAATCTGAGTGTTTGTAAATGTACTTTTTAGGATTTTAACACACTGTATTGGTTTATTTTGTTTACTTGTTAAATTTCCCTTTCATTAGTAAATTTAATTAAATGAAACTTTATTTGTAAAGCACTTTTAACAATCATCATCACTAAAGCAGCTTTACAGAATTAAAAAAAAACTATAGAAATGTGTGAGACTGAATCATAATGATCAGGTGGTAAAGAGAAACAATTCTCATTAATGACTTTAATAAAAGTAAACAAATCTTACAAAACCAAAAAAACTGTTTTTTTTTTAATGATGTATATGTCTTGTAATATAGTGTGTGTGTGTGTGTGTGTGTGTGTGTATCATTGTACTATCTGACTGTAATGATGGCGGAAGTAAATAAGCAGGTGACGGTTAATAACCGCAGCAGTGTAAAGGCGTGTGATCTCTCTCTCTCTCACACACACACACACACACACACACATAGAGATCTACACTGTTAACTGTACTCACTCTGTCTGTCTCTCTGTGTGTGTGTGTATGTGTCTCTGTGTGTGTGTGTGTGTACAGTTGGACCCTGTGGCTATGTTCCTGTACATATTGACTTTAGCTCAGTAAGAGAGATGCAACAGCTTGAATCCTGCTCAGAGCCACGCCCCCACACAGACACTCCTCATTTGCATAATGACATCACCTATTGTTCAGAGCACACAGCCCACTTTCTTTCTATCCTTTTTTAAATTGTTTTCTTACATTTAGCAACTGTGTGTTTCATTTTATAAAATTTTAAAGTTTTCCTCATTTTCTTCACTTATAAAATAATTTAAAATAAATAATAAATGTTGTGTTAATTTGTAGCTTTTGTTCTAACATTGTGTTTATTGTTTTTGTTTGAAAGTAGCTCAGACTTTTGCTTTTAGCTTTTTATAACCTTGTCTATAAATGATCACTTTCTATTTCAGTGTTTTAAATTTATCAACAAAATCGATGTAAATATATTATATTTATTTTAAATTTAGCTTGTTTCTAAATTTTGTCAGCTTTTTTTTAATTAAACTTAATTTCTTCACATTATGTATTCAGTGTTTTAAATTCTATTAATAATAATAATAATAATAATAATAATAATAATAATTACTAAATGGAGAAAGAATTGTTCTTTTTCATTTGAGATTTTTGTTTAAATAAAGCACTGGCACTTACTGCTGAACGGAGACTGACACCTGTAATGAAGTGTGTGTGTGTGTGTGTGTGTGTATGTGTGAAAAGGCTTTATTGAAAGGACAGCTGAAAATGAGCAAGAGTCAGCTGTCCTTTCACTAAAGCCCTTAATGGACACACACACACACACACACACACACACACACGGGTGTATAAAGGTCACAGGAGCAGATGTTAGCAGAAGATACCTGAACGTGTTACTGGATTAGTTTCCATGGCGACACGCAGCACTCACTGTTTATTCATTATACACTAATGTCAGAGCTCAGGAACATCACACACACACACAAACTGCCACCAGACAAACACACACACACGACCCTCCACCAGACACACACACACACATGACCCTCCACCAGACACACACATACATGACACTCCACCAGACACACACACACAAACAAACTGCCACCAGACAAACACACACACACACACACACACACACATGACCCTCCACTAGACACACACACACACACACATGACCCTCCACCAGACAAACACACACACACACACATGACCCTCCACTAGACAGACCCTATGGTGTTATATTCCCGCCACAGTTCTGAGCGCGCGGTTTGACACTGTGAGAGCAGATAAACTCTATGCGCGTGCGGTGTCTCCACTGCTCGCTCCACGTGTTCTCCGCGCACGCGCGACTTCTCGATTCTGTGCGCGCTCAACATTGTCCAGCATTACAACACTGTCACAAAACCAGCCAATCACAGACTTCCACACGCTACTGCTGATTGGCTGTTTCTCCTCTGATCCAGTGCCGCCACTATCGACCGCTTAACGGAAGCCGCGTGTAAATAATGTTGGATAAGTAAAGCGAGCGCGTGTCTTCTGTAAGTATTTAATTACTTATTGAATTATGTATTAGAATTGAATTAGAAATTCCTGTTTCGTTTATTGGAAGTTTGTCATGAAACAATGTGACAACATGAAAATATAATAAATGAAACAGTTATTTCTAATTAAATACTCACCTCAGTTCAACTCGCTCGCTTTACTTATCCAACTTTATTTACACGGCGTCCGTTAAGCGGTCGATAGTGGCGGCACTGGATTGGAGGAGAAACAGCCAATCAGAAGTAGCGCGTGGATCAGCATAGAGCACTTTATCTGCTCTGATAGTGTCACACCGCGCGCTCAGAACTGTGGCGGGAATATAACACCATAACACACACACACACACGTTAAGCTGTGAGACTGCCTGTAGAGTTGAACACTGTGTTATAGATGAATAATTCTTCCTGATATGAAAATTAACTCATTTACAAATCAAATAATTTCACCTTTTATGAAATCTTTTGCCTGAAATACATTCCTCTAATTTCTGACTTACACACACATTTCAAAATTAAAACTTAATTAATTTTATTCCTTAGGCTTTTTTGTTGCATTTATTTACATTTTAATGCTTATTGTTATTAAATTGTTGAATAAAATATATATTTAGTTTATTATAGTATATTTAGTTTAACTGTATAATGTTTATTCCATTAAAATTCTGCATAATTGTTTTGTTATTAGTATTATTCTGAAAATTTTTGCATTAGTTTTTTTTTTTTTTACATTTTTGATTGAATATAATTTTTAGATTATGTGTGAATAATTTATAACTGAATCTGAGAAAAACAGACAAATTAGAAAAAAGTCTCTTCTGATGGGGTTTAGTTCGAGTCTGATGGTCTCAGATGGTCTCTTTTACACACTTGCGGCACCACCGGACTGATTTACTAAAGTTATATAACGCAGTCCCTCTCACACCATCACTGTGATGTCACTTTATTATAATAATTATGATAATTAGAATCGATGATGTCACACTTTAATGGCCTGAGCTGTAACAGTGTGACGTGTGCGTTGGGAAATGTTCCTGCACTTCCTCTCTGCAGTGTGTCAGGCCTGCACACACACACACACACACACACACAGGCGGTTTGAAACGCAGCCATGGTGAGATGGAAATGAGCGTTATTATTTTCCAGGGAAATGAGGAGATGAGATCCGTGTCAGAGCAGGAGGGCAGCAGCTGTTCACCATTTTCCTCTCGCGCAGTAACACACCTGCCTTTAAGCAAACACACACACACACACACACACACACACACACTGAGCAAACAAACCCAATGAAACTCTCTCTGTGTGTGTGTGTGTGTGTGTGTGTGTGTGTGAGAGAGAGAGAGAGAGAGAACAGGTTTGTCTCACTCTGTTTCATGTTACTGCTTTTTATTCTGTTTATTAAAAATGTATACTAAACCTGTAGCACACAGTAAACACACACACACACACACACACACACACACTCACACATACAGTATACACACACACACATACAGTACACACACATACAGTATACACACACACACACACACATACAGTAAACATACACACACACACACACACACACACACACACACACCCTTGTATTAAACACCTGTAAGCGATTATCGCCTACATGTGTGTGTGTGTGAGTGTGTGTGTGTTTACTGTATGTGTGAGTGTGTGTGTGTGTGTGTGTATTCTGTATGTGTGTGTGTGTATACTGTATGTGTAAGTGTGTGTGTGTGTGTGTGTGTATACTGTATGTGTGAGTGTGTGTTTTCACTGTTTATACACTGAGCGTTTATTATTCTAACACACACAGAATGATATTGAATGTTATTAATGTGGCTCTGGAACTGAAAACCTTCGAATGTGACACGATTCAGCTAATTAACCTCATTAACATTTTAATTAAGGCTTTAAAGAACTTTATTTACTTATTTACATGTATTTGGGAAATTCTGGTTTATTTCTTGCTTTAATTCGAAGCCTCGTGTTAAATCTCTCTGCTGCAGGTTCTGACCATGACTGTGTGAAAGTGTGTAGTGACGCCGCACCAGCAGAGGGCGCCTCAGATCAGACACCACCATGACATGAGATGTTTGATAAGCACATGGATCAAAGCTCCAAATCAGGAAATCCTTCATTTACTGGATATTATTTTAACTAGAAATTATTTAAATCAATTCATAATATCTTCAGATTCATGACTCAACCATGGGAAAAGAATCATAAGGCGTACATTGCCTGCACATAACACGTACTAAATACAGTTTATTTATACAGTTCTTACTTTTTACATTCTTACATTTTTATGTACTTTGCCTATACCTGATACTATATTTTATTGTGACAAAAGAAGAAATTTCATATTATTGTTCCAATAATATGCTGTAGGTCTCTGGATGACATCTTTGGGGTTGAGTATCATCAAACAGCATTTTGACACTTTTTAAACCGGCCAGCTTTAATAATGACCTTCGATAAAAACTTTAAAACAAACACAAGTCATTTAAAACAACATCATCTGAGGGTCCCAGGTTTAGATCCCAGCACCACTAAGCTGGCATTGTTGGGTTCTTGGCCCCATTTTGACCACTGACAGTTAAAGTGAACAACAAAGACCAAATGTACACCATTGAACTGGTGACAGGATCACGAGCACCCGAGGCAAGGGGCCAACACGTCCGATCACACAGAAATCAAATGTAGCAAAAAACACTGAAAAAGTCAATGTTGATCAGGACAGAAATTCACCAGAACACCCAGTGCACCACCACCCGCTGCATGTTGGAAGAGTGAAGAGTGACGTAGCTTGATGTTTTTGTATCATTGCCCCTAAAGTTTTGTGTTTGTATCAGCATTTAAATTATATAGCTTTTCCATTTATACAATAATAATATAAATAGCAACTACTTATGTTTTCATACCATACTTATTAGAGATAAGAAACTTCCTCCCTGGTACAACGATCACACGCGCACTTTAAAACTTTAAAGCATCCTGAACTATAGGAAAGCTCTTAGTGTAGCTAGATCAACGCATCTCTCCACTCTTATAGAAAATAACAAAAATAATCCTAGATTTTTATTTAATACCGTAGCCAAATTAACCAGAAATAAGACCACTGCAGAAATCTCCACAACAACATCATGCAATAGTGAGGACTTCATGAACTTTTTTAATAATAAAATTGTAAATATTAGGCAAATAATTGAGGCTTTGAAACTGATGTAACTGATGCAGATGTTAACCTAGCCATGTCAGATTCAAACCTAGAATACTTTACTCCTCTTGAAGAGAATGAACTAATTTCACTCATCTCTTCTGCAAATTCATCAACCTGTATATTAGA
Organism: Channallabes apus; assembly: GCA_030522415.1. Taxonomy (NCBI): domain Eukaryota; kingdom Metazoa; phylum Chordata; class Actinopteri; order Siluriformes; family Clariidae; genus Channallabes; species Channallabes apus. Next base: position 1,704,892 of record CM060109.1, read on the forward strand.
TCCTATACCAACACATTTTCTTAAAACAGATAGTACCAGTAATAACAGAACCACTGTTGAGAATAATTAATTCCTCACTCAGCATTGGTTATGTTCCAAAATCTTTTAAATTAGCAGTTATCAAACCAATAATTAAGAAACCTGACCTCGACTCCTGTCAGCTGTCCAATTACAGGCCAATATCAAACCTCCCCTTTATCTCTAAGATTCTGGAAAAGATAGTAGCGGAGCAGCTATGCTCATATCTACATAGAAATGGCATACATGAACTGTATCAGTCAGGATTTAGGCCTCATCACAGCACAGAAACAGCACTCGTTAAAGTAGTAAATGACCTCCTATTGGCCTCTGATCAGGGTTGTGTAACTATGCTTGTATTACTCGACCTCAGTGCAGCTTTTGACACCATTGATCATGCTATTCTTCTTCACAGATTAGAAAATGTAGTAGGAATTAAGGGTACAGCCCTCTCCTGGCTCAGATCCTATTTGACCGATCGTTATCAGTATGTAGACTTAAATGGTGATTATTCTACATGTTCTCTAGTGGAGTTTGGCGTTCCACAGGGTTCAGTTTTAGGCCCACTGCTTTTTTCCCTTTACATGCTTCCTCTGGGCAACATAATCCGTAAGCATGGTATTAGTTTTCATTGTTATGCTGACGACACACAGTTATATGTCTCAGCAAAACCTGATGAGAAAAACCAGCTTACTAAAGTTGAGCAATGTGTGCAGGACATAAGAAATTGGATGCTAATTAACTTCCTTCTGCTTAATCCGGATAAGACAGAAGTTCTAGTCGTAGGATATTTGTCATATATATATATATATATATATATACATTATAGCACAGTGAAATTCCTTCTTTGCATATCCGAGCATAACTGGGGTCAGAGTGCAGGGTCAGCCATGATACAGCGCCCCTGGAGCAGTTAGGGTTAAGGGCCTCGCTCAAGGGCCCAACAGTGGAAACCTGGTGGAGCTGGGGATTGAACTGCCGATCTTCCGGTCGGTAACTCAGTGCCTTAGCCCCCTGAGCCACCACTGCCCCTAATGATGATCATATCATCCCTATCTTATCTTCACTGCATTGGCTCCCTGTGAAATTTTGCATTGATTTTAAAATACTCCTCTTGACATATAAAGCATTAAATGGTCTCGCGCCGCAGTATCTGAGCGAACTGCTAGTGTCTTACGATCCGCCACGCCTACTTCGATCAAAGGATGCAGGCTGCTTGTCAGTACCACGTATTATGAAAACTACAGCTGGGGGCGGAGCTTTTTCTTACAAAGCCCCAAAATTATGGAAAAGTCTTCCAAATAGTGTTCGGGACTCAGACACAGTCTCAGTGTTTAAGTCTAGGCTAAAAACCTATTTATTTAGCCAAGCATTTTTATAAATAGATTTGCCTTAGGTAAAGGAGCAGATCTGGGGGACTCATGGACGTAGAGTATTATGGTGAACTGGTATGTTTAGATGCTGTCTTCCTCACTCTCATTTGATCACTCAGGTTTGTTGACGGTGAGGTGATTGTTTGCTTTACACCTCAGTTCCCCCTCATATTTGTGTTTCCTTCTGCCTCCTCCCTTTTAGTTATGCTGTCATAGTTAGTCCTGCCGGAGTCCCTGCTTGCACTCTACAGTAAATATACATTCACATTATACATTATGTGACTGTGACCATACCTAACTGCCATCTCTCCTCTTCTCTCTCCCCCGCTCTCTCTCTTTCCCTCTCTCTGTCGGGGCTACACATGTCGTTCCTGAATCCCTCTGCCCTCCAGACCTGTCTGACCCATCCTGGTGTCCCGCTTCTGCTTGGAGATCTCGTCACATGGATGCCCCGTGTGTCTCTTTAGGATGAGTCTGGTGTCTGGGGATGGTTTCACTCTACCATGAACATGGTTCTGGCCTCGACTGGTGTTAACAGCTGTTTCTCTGAGGACTTGACTTGGCTGCAGTTGCTCAATCGTTCAGGACTGGAACTTAGTACAAGTCTACCTGAGTCTCCAATAACTACCTGAACTCCATATTAACATCAATTAACATCAACTGTTATAGCTGAACTGCTGCCACCTAACACACTGTATAAATGCAGATCATTTCCTGCTATCTGTTTCACCCAGGTTAGCACTGTCGCCTTGCACCTCCAGGGTCTGGGTTCGATTCCCCGGCCAGGCTCGATTCCCGTCTCTGTGTGCATGGAGTTTGCATGTTCTCCCCGTGCTTGGTGGGTTTCCTCCGGGTACTCCGGTTTCCTCCCACAGTCCAAAGATATGCAGGTTAGGCTAATTGGCGTTCTTAAATTGCCCGTAGTGTGTGAGTGTGTGTATGTGTGTGTGCCCTGCGATGGATTGGCACCCTGTCCAGGGTGTACCCCGCCTAGTGCCCGAAGTTTCCTGGGATAGGCTCCAGGTCCCCCGCGACCCTGAACTGGTCTGGGTCCTCTCAAGGTTGAACCTGAGTCTGGTTCCTCTCAAGGTTTCTTCCATGTCAGGGAGTTTTTCCTTGCCACTGTCGCCCTCGGCTTGCTCACCAGGGACTATCTGGCCATTTTGATTCATACACACTCACATTACATACAAAATAACACTTTTGATTGTGTAAAGCTGTTTTGCGACAATGACAATTGTTAAAACACTATACAAATAAAACTGAATTGAATTGAAATTGAATGTGGGTCCCAGCAGGCAAGGACACCGACCCGGCCTTCAAACTCCATAGATCACAATCCGATCGATCCCAGTGGTGTGCAATGAACAAATGAATTTGATCGACGGATGCCCCACCCACACAATCAACATCAGCCAAAGGATCCAATTCCATGTCTGGCACCAGGACTGCCCATGTTCTGGTGTCAGACATCACAGCGCCCCCCAGAGGCCATGTGAAGTCAAGCCCCAGGGGGTCAGAGGGGGACCCAAATCCTAGGTGGTTTTATTGTTAATGGTTTTAATGTTATGGCTCATCAATTTGTAATGAGACAAAGGTAAGCTGCTCTGGTTAAGGGCATCTGCAAAACACTGTTAGTGTAAATGTAAATGACAAAGGAACCTGGTAAAAGCTTACCAAGCCGTCCAAGCAGAAGACTTCTCACACCGAGTGATAAAATCTACTGGAGTCCTGAACCAGCTGAGGCATTATGGGAACACTGGAGAAGGCATTGAAAGTAAGCCACGGATAAATTAATCCTGGTATTCAGTGACAAGATGACAAGATGTTAATCAATCTCTGCCAACGATCCCCCTTATTAACAGCAGATGATATATTCTCAGAAAGGGACTTTCTTTCATTCCTTGAAATGATCATATCTCATGCAGATTTACTGAAATAGCCGAAGACATCACGGAATACCAGAGGAATACCGCAGAGTCAAAATAAACACTGCTTTATTGGGAAGCTCCAGTGATACCACTAATTGTAGGTGGTAATTGTATATTCCACCACCTAATCCCCTCAAAGTAATGTATAAAGCTTTCCTTATTTTATGGTCTAAACAGACAAACATGTACCTAAATATTACAATACCGAAGGAGAACAGTCTTAACAAACCGCCCTTAGTCTTGTAATAATGCAAAATAAATGAGGGAACAAAGTGAATTTAATTCAATTCAGTGTTTATTTCTATAGCACTTTTAACAATAGTCATAAAGAGCTTTACAGAATAAAAGAATTAGGGAAATTCGAAATGTGACAAAATGTGTATAAATGATTAGGTGTAACAGGAGACGTATATAAGTTCATATGGAGTCCAGTTTGTTATTGGACACCGGTGTTGGAAGCTCAGATGGATAGTGACTGAGTAAGATAAGGGTATCATTAATCATATTTTTTTAATACTAAGGTTGTAAGAGAGATGCGAGTCTGAAGGCGCCGATGGCCACGCCCAGCTGACTGATAAAGAACACTTGGTTCTTGGAAACCAGTGAGCAGTTCCTGGGAAGCTCATCACTTTATTTTCCTGATCCTGACCTTCTCCAGAGCGAGAGCAGAAAGCACACATTCAGTTTAATTTAGACCACACACCAGGACATGATCGTCTCCTGTCTTTTCAACACTTGGGTGAGATGTTGGTCGTGTGCATCACTCTGTACTCTAACATTACACAACCGTTTCACACACGGAGGTGTAGAGGAGCACGCGAACGGACCGTGTGTCCAAGGAAACAACGAGGTTTATTAGAACAATTTACAGCCGAGAGAAACCGCAACTCCTGCTTTAGCTGTGTTAGAGATGAACACTGTACACAACTACACAACCTGTTCAGTTACACACAACACACACAATTAGGCCAGTTTACACAAACCTCATAAAGTATCACACATTCTCTATTTAACACATTAAACACAATAGAGACACGGCTACACAAACATATAACTATTAAAACACACAAGCACATACTTACAGCACACACGGTTTACACACATCAGCATGCACAACACACACACACACACACACACAGGTTGTGCTGAGTCGGTGAGTGTGATTGTGTCCCTGAAGCTCTCAGTGTTGTGTTTTGAGTGTGTGTGTGCTGATTCGGCAGGTCTGTGCCTCTCGCCCCGGGGCTCCAGCGGGGGTCAGTGCTGTATATAAACACCCCGGGGCAGAGCGGCGGCGCACTGATCACACACACACACACACACACATACACACATACAGAGAGCAGCGGACATGAACCCGGAGCAGCAGATGGAGCAGAGGGGGCGGAGTCAGTGGAGCGTCACCGTGTTCCAGGAGGAACAGTTCCAGGGGAAGAGCTGTCACTTCAGCTTGGAGTGTCCGAACATCCTGGACCGGGACTTCAGGAAGATCCGCTCCATCAAAGTGGAGAACGGACCGTGAGTGACCTCTGACCCCTGCATTTACATATCGATCAGGGAAGGAGCCAATCAGAGCACCAAGGAGATTTGGGTTAGGGGCGGGGCAAACTGGTATTATTCGTATTATTTTACTCTTTAGAGGTATTTTGTGTTTTTTAAACTCAAATACAGTAACAAGCAGCGATCAACGGGGTCCAAGCACTTTTACAGACAGCGCCATCTAGTGGTCAGTCCTTCTGAACTAAATTAGGAAAATGTGATGCTCGCGGTGTGAAATCTTCACTGAAACCCGATTGGCTATGAGCTGCCGTGTTTATAAAGAAATAACAACAAAAAAACTCACAGTTAATGAGATGCAGACGTGAAGGCAAAACCCTGTGCTACAGCGCCACCATCAGGACAGTGCATGTCTTTATTTTTTAAGAGACGAGTGAAACGTTTTGTAAAATTCATTCACTTACCTTAGAACAGGGGGGCCAAAACTTTCCCCCTATTGCACTAAGGTCCAGATTCGACTCCGTTTAAATACTAAAGTATTATTTCACCGCACAGATACAGTGCGTTTAATTTAGAGGATTAAACTCAGCTGTAACTCAAGATGATCTTCATGAGTTTGAACTTCCTGCATCAACTAGTTTAGTTAAAGACTCTTGAAGGATTCCTGAAATGTTCTTCATTCCTAGAGGCTTAAACTGATCACCATCTGTTAGCTCTAGTGAGGTTCTGCTTGATGTTATGCTCGTGCAGGAGCTCTAGGGTTCTCCAGTTCCTCTGAAACAGCTCGCTCTCAAAACCTCGAGATGAAGGAACCTCGAGTGGAACCGGACTCAGTAGGGTTCGTCTGTTAGTGTCTGTAACTCAGTTTCAGAGCCACGGAGTGTTAAACACAACCGTGAAGAAGATCATCCTTCAACTTTCAGTCTCTGGTATCCTCAGATCCTCAGACTCTGAGTGGAACGTTCTGGATTGAAGAAGAAGAATTATTAGATATTAAAGATGATATGATTTGATTAAAAAGAGAATTCATAATATTGATGAGATAGTTAGAGAAAACAAATTAATGAAAATAAAATAAAAGTCAATCGATTAATCCCACTGAAGTACATTAGAATGTATAGAGTGTGTGTTACACACAGGCGCATACAGGCAGTGTGTATGAAGTGTGTGTATGAAGTGTGTGTATGAGTCTGAAATGTGAGACCTGATGTGTAAGTTTATTATTGTAATTTAATTTCTAATAATAAGATAGCTCCACCCACTTTCAGTCTCTCCGTGAATCACAAAAAAAGAAGAGATCAGACCATGATAAATTCATTGTGTGTGTGTGTGTGTGTGTGTGTGTGTGTGTGTGTGTTTTGGGTATGAATGAGCAGCAGTGTATGGTGATAAAAACGCCAGCAGCTGCCACACTATCAGTGCATGTGCACACACACACACACACACACACACACAATTAGAGATGGTTTCCTGTTTCACATCGTCTCTGTTTCTTTGTGTGAATCTCTCTCTCTCTCTCTCTCTCTCTCTCTCTCATACTTTCCCCTGAATGTTCCTCTCTACGTCTCTTTCCTTCTCTTCCTTTGTTTTCTACTTTCATTCATTCATTCGTTCGTCTTCACTGCTCTCTGTTCCTCTCCATCACTGAGATTAAGATTTATTTGTCACATGGAGTGAAATGATTTATTTCCACATATCCCAGTTAGCAGGCTGAGCCAGGATACAGCGCCCCCTGGAGGAGACAGGGTTAAGAACCTGCGACCTCGGCGTTATTGACATCAGCTGAGCCGAAACAACAACCTCTGTTTCTCTCTCTCTATTCATTCTGTCACGCTCTCTCTGTTCTCTTTATCCCTGTGTGTGTGTGTGTGTGTGTGTGTGTGTGTGTGTGTGCAGGTGGGTGGGTTATGAGTACCCTGAGTTCCAGGGACAGCAGTTTGTGTTGGAGAAGGGAGATTATCCGTGCTTTCAGGCCTGGAGCGGAAACAGCAGCTACCGCACTGAACACCTTCTGTCCTTCAGACCCATCCAGTGTGCTGTATGTCTCTCTCTCACACACACACACACACACACACACACACACACACACACACACACACACACACACACACACACACACACTCCTGAGCCCTGTGTCTTCCTCCGTCCTACAGAAGCACAGTGACAGTAAGGTGTCCCTGTTCGAGTGTGAGGATTTCCAGGGTCGGAGGTTCGAGCTGTGTGATGATTATCCGTCGCTGCAGGCCATGGGCTGGTGTAGCAAGGAGGTGCCGTCCATCAAAGTCAACTCCGGAGCGTAAGCACACACACACACACACACACACACACACACACACACTGGGACTAAACAGCCGTGTGTCCATAAGAAAACCACTTGTTATTGAGACTCATCAGTTTGTTCGGGATCATAAACACTGGACTTTGGAGTGATGTGGAAAAAGGTCATGTGACCTGATGACCCCAGACTGACCCTATTCCAGAGTGATGGGCGTGTCAGGATAAGGTGTGGAGGACATGAAGCGATGCTCCATCATGTATAGTGTCCACTGTACACGTCCTCAGGAGACAGTGTTATGATCTGGTGTTGATCAGGTGATCAGGTCGAGACTCAGTAACATTATGGGGCAATAAAATGAAGTCAGCTGACGACCTGAATGTACTGAATCACCAGAGTATCACATCAGTGGGGGTTTAATTCCCTGATGGCACGCGGCGTATTCCAGGACTGTGTGTATGAGAGTGTATCTGGAGGAATCTACACACATGAACTGGACACCACAGTGTGTGTCTAATCAAATCTACAGGACATTTCCGGCCGACAGAGAAACAAAAGTGCTGTGAAGTTCTGGGTTAATAATGTAAATCTCTCTCTCTCTCCCTCTCTCTCTCTCTCTCCTGTAGCTGGGTTGCGTACCAGTTCCCAGGTTATCGCGGTTATCAGTACATCCTGGAGAGAGACCGGCGCGAGGGCGAGTTCAGGAACTACAACGAGTTCGGCACTCAGGCTCACACCAACCAGATCCAGTCGATCCGCAGGATTCAGCACTAAACACACACACACACACACTCACACACACACACACACACACACACACACACACACACACACACACACGCAAACATTTACATTTATACACACACATACACACACACCCTACACATATAAACATTTACACACACACACACACACACACACACACACACACACACACACACACACACACACACACACACACACACACACTCCTTTCCTCACCACATACTTCCTTGTGTTTCCACAAACAGAGATTAAACAGAGTGAAAATCCTCTCTGAGTCCGTGTGTGTTTTTTGCTCTTGACACTGAAGACGGCGTCTGTTGGGACACGGACACGCTGCGGACTCGTCTCAAGACATGACGGTACACTAAGCAAATATTTCCACGGAGATCAAACACTAGACATTAAACCCTGCATGCTGTACACAGAGGAACACCGCTGACTTCAACACACTTCATTTAGAGGAAAAGTTCAGTGAGAAACCAAACACACACCAAGTGTAAAGAAAATAACCTATTTCAAAAACTTTAGGCCACGCCCCCTAGCTGAGTCCTGATCTATGGGCTATAACGTAGAAACCTGATTTGTCTTGAGGTCCTAGACTAAACTGTACTATTGGACACACCAGTGTACCACCTGACGTCCCAGTGCTCCCAGTACGATCCTCCCCTGGCGCTCCATCTGTCTGTCAATACGCAGAACAATAACCAGCAGAATTTACTATAAATAAAGAAAAATTATTGAACTAAAAATACAGTATATCAAATGGATTTATATCACACACTTGCGAGCTTGAATGCTGTTGTTGCCTAGCAACGATACGATGTTAGAGATGTCATGTTTTTATTGTAACACTGTGCAGTGGGTCAAGCAGGAAACTTTTAAACTGAAGGAAACCTTTGTTGATTTTTATTTTTAAATTTTCAACTACACAGAGACAGACGCTGGACAATCATTATAGTCTCATATATAAATGATGAGGAGCATCATCTCATCCATATGGTGTCTGCACTGACTCTAAACGAGCTGAAAGTATGTGATCATACATGACCAGTCAAAAGTTTGTACACCCCTTCTAACTCCACAGACGTTTCTGATGTTTATTTCTTTCTACACCATAAAACAATACTGAAGGCGTTTATTATCCAAAACACACAATAATCTCCTTTGAACAGTTGATATTGAGATGTATATCTGCTATTTCTGCTCTGTAAAGCTTCATAACGGCTCTAATCTGAGGTGCTGTTTGTTAATTGGTGATTTCTGAGGCTGGTGACTCTAAATGAACGTCTCCTCTGCAGCAGAGCTCAGTTTTGGTCTAAAAATAATTTTTTTAAAGTACCTGCCACTGTACATTCACCTGCATCCTTTGACCGAAGTAGGCGTGGCGGATCGTAAGACACTAGCAGTTCGCTCAGATACTGCGGCACGAGACCATTTAATGCTTTATATGTCAAGAGTAGTATTTTAAAATCAATGCGAAATTTCACAGGGAGCCAATGTAGTGAAGATAGGATAGGGGTGATGTGCTCATATCTTCTGGTTCTAGTGAGGACTCTCGCTGCTGCATTCTGGACTAGCTGAAGCTTGTTTATGCACCTAACTGAACAACCAGACAGTAAGGCATTACAATAGTCCAACCTAGAGGTGATAAAAGCATGAACTAGTTTTTCTGCATCGTTTAGCGACAATATATTTCTTATTTTGGCGATATTTCTGAGGTGAAAGAATGCTATCCTGGTGATATTATCTACATGAGCTTCAAATGAAAGGCTGGAATCTATAATCACGCCGAGGTCTTTTACTGTTGCACTTGATGGAACAGAAAGGCGTCTAAAGTTACTGTGTGATCTAAAAACTTGCTTCGAGCTGCTTGTGGTCCTTTGACTAGAACTTCTGTCTTATGAGGATTAAGCAGAAGGAAGTTAATTAGCATCCAATTTCTTATGTCCTGCACACATTGCTCAACTTTAGTAAGCTGGTTTTTCTCATCAGGTTTTGTTGAGACGTATAGCTGTGTGTCGTCAGCATAACAATGAAAACTAATACCATGCTTACGGATTATGTTGCCCAGAGGAAGCATGTAAAGGGAAAAAAGCAGTGGGCCTAAAACTGAACCCTGTGGAACGCCAAACTCCACTAGAGAACATGCAGAATAATCACCATTTAAGTCTACATACTGATAACGATCGGTCAAATAGGATCTGAGCCAGGAGAGGGCTGTACCCTTAATTCCTACTACATTTTCTAATCTGTGAAGAACAATAGCATGATCAATGGTGTCAAAAGCTGCACTGAGGTCGAGTAATACAAGTACACCCTTACCTGATGATACACCAAGTACCCTCCTACCTGTCTCCCTGATCAAATATCTAACTGTAGTTTTATAAAACCACCATCTCAGGTGGGTTCTGAGTTAGAACTGTTATCCTGCAGGATGAACCTGAAATTGTTATTGAATATATGAGTATAATAAGCCGAGTGTGTCAGAGAGGCCAGATTGAGGTGGTTTGGACATGTTCAGAGGAGAGATGGTGAATATATCGGTAGAAGGATGCTGAGGTTGGAACTGCCAGGCAGGAGGTCTAGAGGAAGACCAAAGATGGATGCAGTGAGAGAGGACATGAAGTTAGTTGGTGTGAGAGAAGAGGATGCAGAGGATAGGGTTAGATGGAGGCAGATGATTCGCTGTGGCGACCCCTGAAAGGGAACAGCCGAAAGACAAAAGAAAGATAAGAGTTATTATAAGTGTTATTATACGTGTTATAAGGGTTATTTTGAGAGTCATTATGAGAGATATCTAACAGTCTGAATGATGGAGATCAATAACAGCTCTAGAAAACATGTTTCAATTTATTACATTTATTTTCATGACCATTTACATGTTGTCTTACAACCTTTATTCAACACTTTATTTCACACATGTTCACACAATGATCTTTTTTTGTGATTGATTTATTTTTATTTCTATGACTTGTTTATTTTTACATCTTTGTTATAAGATTTAAATATGTTTTTGGCATCTGACAAGATTTGCTTTCCATGTTTAATTTTTTTAAATTAAAATTTTCACACAATTTGAAATGAACATTAAAGAAATTAACAATATTTTTTTCATATTTCATATATTATATTTATTTATGGTTTAATGACATTACACTGTATATGTGCACTTTCACACGTGATCATAGATAAACACACAGACAGGCAGGAAGACATATACTGTAGATAGACAGACAGACTGATATACTGACAGCCAGATACACCAACACCCAGGCAGACAGATACACAGACAGGCAGACAGACACCAACACCCAAGCAGACAGACACCAACACCCAGGCAGACAGATACACAGACAGACAGACAGACAGACCAACAGACAGATATAAATCAAATTCAAATCAAATTCAAGTTTTATTTGTCACATACAGAGTCATACACACTTTATGTATGTGATATGCAGTGAACTGTTTATACTGTACGACCTTATATGACCTTAAAAATGTAAAAACAACTAATAAGTAATAAATAGTGGAATAAAATAAGAATAAGCTTAGCTATAGAAAAAAAAAATATATATATACATAAGTATAAAAAAATTGTCTATACAATTTAGAAAAAATATATAAAGATACATTTAAATGGAAATAAATGGAAATGTTCATAAATGTCCATAATCTGCAATGTGTGAAAGTGAGATAAAGTTAAGTGTTAGTGCAAATGTGCATGAATGTCCGGGGTATGTGTATTTGTCCATGAGTGTCCATTTGCAGTGTGCAGAAATGGTTAGTCATGATTAGTCATGTATAATGTCCATAACTGTGCATTGTGCAAAGATGCAGAGATGATTTAGTCCTGTGTGTGAACCTGGTTGAGAGACCGTATCACCTGCAGGAAGAAGCTCCTCCTCAGTCCCTCTGTGTTGGCCTTCAGGGAGCGGAATCGCTTTCCAGACCTCAACAGAGTGAACAGTCCATTACTCGATGCGGATGATGCACTCGGCTGATCTCACCACCCTCTGTAGAGCTCGTCTGTCCTGCATGGTGCTGTTCCCCAACCAGGTCATGATGGTTCCTGTCAGGGAATACAGACAGACAGACAGACAGACAGACAGACAGACAGACAGACAGATAACCAACTATACAGACAGACTTTATTAATTCCTGAGGGTAGTTGTATCGTCTCAACAGCAAATAATTTCAAACATAACCCATGACATTACAGCACATCTCACACTTATAATGAGTAATAATGGGTAATAATAGGTACTAATAGGTAATAATGGGTAATAATGAGTAATAATAGGTAATAATGAGTAATAATAGGTAATACTCTTCCACGATCAGGTGTATTATTTTATTTTAGTGCTGTACCGCTGAGCTCTGAGACTCTGAAAATTCAAAATAATCAGCATCCGGTTCCAAGTCCGTCTGTTGGTTTGTTTGTTGAGGAACCTGCAAACACACACACACACACGTTTACACATTGCCATAGCTGGCTGAAAGCTCGACCTCCACACCCAGACCAGGATCTCCTAATAAATGTATAACCGTACACACCTTTCACAAACACACATCTCAGGTGTGGAGTATTAAAAGTGGTGTGAAGTCTCTGGCTTCCGCAGAACCAGTGTGTGTGAGAGTGTGTGTGGAGAGGACAGGCTGTTCTACAGAGACTTTTGAGTGTGTGTATACAGTACGTGTGTGTGTGTGTGTATGTGTGTACTCTACAGGACATGGTGAGTAACCTTTGTTCTTCTGTTCTGGAAATGAGACGAGGGTTTAATCAGGAGTCTGGAGTGATTTAGGACTCGACGCCGCACTAGCCGAGCCCTGGTCTAGCATCCGAGGCTTGTTTTAAGTTGCCTGCGATCGCTGTAGAAGACTCAGGCAGCTAAAGCAAGTCTGGGACGCCACAGACACCACCACTGAGACAGGAAACAGGAAGTCCATATATGGTCATCTCTTCACTAGATTCAGGTTTGATGTCTAGACCTGAAGTGTTATTTAATTGTTCATTGTATTTTCTTTTTTTCTTTATCCTTTATTTCTTTGAGTTCTAAATTCATCCATCAATCAAACTAATGTGGACGTCTTATTAAGTCTGGTAAAGTGTTTAGTAAGTAATGAGACACTAATTTTATTCCACAGCAGTTTACAGTTGAACGTCAGGATTTTAATTCTCTGTGAAACGATATTAATTCCAGTTGTCGCTTACACTATAGCAGCTATAAAACACATGTTTCGCTTCCTTACAGTTATTTAGAGGAAAATAAACTGCTGTTTGTCATATTAAAGTGCAGATGAGTGTACACACCTCTGTCCTGAAGATTATAAACAACTTAAAGTGACAGCTTTACTTCTCATTGTGACACTGGAGATTCCTTACTTACACGGTACACTGACTTATTAAAATGATTTAGTTAATTAATTGATTTAAAAAAATAATCCAGAGCTCAGCACCACTGTGGTGAAACTGCAGAGTAATATGTGATCATCAGGATAGAGGAGGTGTCTCTGGTCTCCTGTCAATCAACTCACAGAAGATTCCGGAATGTACAGTCCGATATTTTGTAGGTGTGGTTTGAAAACAGCAGACTTATTAAACATGTTCTAATGAAATGATTAGTTACACGTAGAAGCAATAAAATAACTCACATGAGTCCTAATATAAGGTTCTATGTAGAGTTCTGCTGAATATAATAAACATACTGTTGATCAGAAGAAGGTCCATGTCTCATGCGAGGAATTCTCCAAAGAGCCCGCGAGGAACATGTTTTTCTGTTCTACATGTCATTAAACTATATACAGTATCTTTTATTTAATTAGGAGGAAAACAGGTTTATATTTGATGTTTAACGTGTAACCTACTGATAAAACAGGAAAGAAGGAGAGATCAAAGGAATGAGAGAGAAATAATGAACATTAGACAGAACTTGCTCATATATAATCCATTAAAAGTGGGCGGGTCATGAACAGGAAGTAATTACATGAGTGATAACGTGGCTATATTTTAAATATTATTATGTGCTCTACTCATACAGTACTAAACCTCTGTGTAGGCCGTGTGAGTGAACCCGAGAATCGTGATTCCCTTTGAAAGACTCAATAAGCTGAATGAATCACTGTCGGTCCCTGAGGGTTGAATTTATTTATTATTTATCCAGAATTCATTTAAGGTCATTGACTTTTGTACAGTTCATTTATTTTCACTTTCTTAACCCCATAACTGCTTAAATTATGTTTTCATTGATTTGTTTTATATTATTATTTTTTATAGTTTTCTTTTTTTTGAACAAAAAATATGAAATGAAAAAAAATATGTTATGATTTTTAATTAGTAAACATGATAATTATATATTTATTTTTTTAAATAAAAGTATTATTGCGGCAATTTTTGTGATTTTTACATGATTATTTTTTCTCTGTGTGTTTATGTCACGTCCTGCTATGATGTTGGACTGTGGGCTTGGTGTGGAGGCATAGACGCAGAGGGGATGCAGTGAAACATTATTTAATAATAATATTAAACTAAACCAAACTTGAACAAAGGAAGCACTAAGGAAGTTGGCATGAACTTTGGCGCATAATATAAACAGAACTCAAACATTAGACATCAGACTAGGGATTGCACAACTAATAGATAATACAGACATGGGGACACAAACTGGACGAGACAAAACATACTAAACAGACTAGAGGACTAAACACTAGGGACTATACATGCAAGGGATAAACACACACAAGACAGGCTTGGCTAGGCCTACTAGCTGTGCTGCACATTAGCTGCTAAGCTAGCTCATAGCTAATCAGACTAATGGCTACACAGGCCAGTAGCCTGAGACCTAAGGACTGAACAGACAAGGTGCACAGCAAACTAGGTATGAAACAGACTAAGAACTCTAAAGGTTAGTGACTAAAGATGTTAGTACCTAAACAGACTAAGAGCTAAGCAGACAATGAGACTAGACAGACACGGAGACTAGACAGACTAAGATCTAAACATGTTAGTATCACCCTCATTAGTATTTAAACAGACTAATAACTAAACATGCAATGGGGGAAACTTACACATGAGGGTAAACACAAAAGGCTAATCCTGCTAGAGGCTAATCCTGCTAGAGGCTAATCCTGCTAGGAGACACAGAGACAAGGACATCTTAATATAGACAAACTTAACTTAAAGAGCTCCAGAAACCAAAAGGCCAACCATACTGTTAAACTAAAACAGAACAAAACCCACATAACAGAACAGAAATTATATTACTTTAATGCTCGACCCAGAACAAACAGGTATTTATGCTAATGCTAATTGCTTCCTCGGTTCAGCTGGGCATCCGCGTCAGCTGACCGAGGTGCCTTCTGGGAAACTGAGTCTACAACAAAAACTACAAACTCTAAACTCTGCCCTCTAGTGGGCAACCCTCACAGCATGTTAAATCTGATTAATGATCTCTGAGTCGGTGAATCGTTGTGTGAATCGTGACACTGAATCATATCAGCCTTCCATCGACTCCTCAGTGAATCAGTGAGTTTAATGAAAGTGTAAAGTAAGTGTTATTGTCCATGTCTTAAAATGCAAGTTAGTCCTCATGTCATGTGCAGATAAGCAAACAATAAAATGTACAACAGATATAATTCACTGGGTTAATAATAATTTTTTTTTTCATATTTACAATTGCACATGTTTCATGTTAAGTTCTTCCTAGTGTAGAGCACCGGATTAGACACATTACATATACAGTATAACACAGGCCTCAGCTGATACGGACAGCTGTTTCTCTGAGGACTCGTGACTGCAGTCGCTCGATAGTTCAGGACTGGAGTTTCCTACAGTCTACCTGATCCTCCAATAACCAACTGGACTCCATATGAACTTCTCCACATCTCCTGTTATACTGAACTTCCAGCCACCTAACACACAGTATAAATGTAGATCAATCCCTGCTATCCGTTATCACCCAGATGAGGATGGGTTCCCTGTTCAGTCTGGTTCCTCTCAAGATTCAAGATTCAAGATTCTTTATTTGTCACATGCATATTTATACAAGTACAACACGCAGTGTAGTTTTCTACATAGGTTTCTTCCTATTACCATCTCAGGGAGTTTTTCCCTCAGCACCGTCACACTCAGCTCGTTCATCAGGGACGATCAGGGCCCGGTTTCTCGATAACGCACACTATTCACGCTAAGAAGACTCTCAAGATATATCTTACGTAAAGTGATAACTTTTCTAAGTGTATTTCTCGAACTGTCTCTTAGGAGTCTTCTTAAGTCGCTGCCTCTTACGTCCGACGTTACGCGGCGCTGTCTACAGTGAAGGTCCTGAATTAGCGGACATCGGTGGCTCAGGAATCGATTTTTTACTCCTTTTGCATGACAGCATTAAGAAAGACGGCACTTTCTATGCAAATTAAACATTGCACTAAATTCTTTTAATAGCGTTTATTTCGACATGGGTTAACTTATCAATAACATGCCATAATAGACAAATATATAAATTAAATCTCCAAACTTTCGCTAATATTTTCATGTAACCTGTAGTGGCGGTGAAACGAACTGGGTATACAATCATAGTTGATGGACAAACAGCTGATAACACTCTTCACCAGCTTCAGAAACAATGTGAAACATGTTAGTTGTTGGGGTTGTATAGCGCACTTATTGAATGAATATGATGAGATGACAGAGTGGAGGTTTAATACCCCTATCTCACCTCCGCGTTTTCGTGCGGTGGCCGGAAATACGGTTCATTATGATTCACTGCGAGTTTTTGCTGTTGTGAGTATGTTTCCATCTTTCCGCGCGAAAATTTATTTTTTGCTGGGCCTTGCGGAAGTTTGCGGACCTTGGCGAACTTCGCGGAACGTCAGCGGAACGTCGACGGGCAATCACGGCAACTTAGGGTGCCCGACACCACATCTCACCGTGAGTCAAACCGCACAGGTGAGATAGGGGTATAATTTTTCACGCGGAAAGATGGAAACATAATCACAGCGCAAAAACTCGGGGTGAATCATGATGAACCCTACTTATGGCCACAGCGCGAGACCGCGCAGGTGAGATAGGGGTATAACACACCGCATCTCACAGCGAGTCAAACCGCATAAGTGAGATAGGGGTTTTACGCATTACAATCACTCAGAAAAATGAATGGATGCGGGTTTGAACTCATAAGTTTATTTTCTCATTTAACTAAATCAAATTTCATTAAAATAAAACGTGTTAAAAGAAAAGCCCGTAAAGTTATGCATAATGGCTAATGATCAATGAAACATATTGTAGCGTTTTACCGCCGGAAAGGATGTTGGAGAGACAATTGAGCTTTATGCAATGGCTTTATCCAATTCAATGGCTGGGAGTATTTTATATATAAGTCTCACAGCACTGTATAGCATGACCAGCACATTCACACGAGAACCTCATCCAATTCAACCTTAGCATGAACCAGAGCACATTCAACAGGTCACACACACATAACAGACCCGTGGCCGAAGCCACTAACCCAAACACCCTTCCCCAACATGGTGGACACATAGAGAACCCCCGCAAGGCATGATGGTCGTCAGCCGCCGCCCCGCCCCACCCCGCCCACGCCACAATATTTTAAACAAAAAGAATCGAGCAGCTGGACATCGGGACGGGGAGTGTAAGTACGACGCGTTGGTCTGGCACGCGCAGGTCTAAGCAGGTCAAGAAGCTCCATAATCTGTTGCTTTGGAAGACAAAACCTTTTTTTTTTTTTAAATAACGACCACGGGGAAAATATGAAAAGGGCTGAAGTTTTGCCTAAATGAATAATGTACATGACCCACACGGCTCCACGGACCGCACCGTCTTCAGTTTAACACAACACCACGCTGTATCGCTGCCTAATTGTTCGCCAGCTGTTTAATATTAAAAGTGATGGCCAATTTTAATGCATTAGTCACATTATGAAATAGGATAATTAAAAGTCACATTAAAGTCAATTATTAGTTCTGATATCAAATAAAATAAAATTAATAAACAGGCCTACAGTATATTCCATCATTAATATGACTTCCATACACCGCTGGTTCATCAAGTCTGCTGCTCAGGCCACTAGTGTCTCGAGCTGAAACTACGCTACGAGTGAGTTAAGGTTGGTCCAGACCAACCTTACGAACGTGTGACTTAGCTAAGAGATACTTAGCGTAAGAATGTTTCGGGAAATGCACCATAACGTTAAGAGAGAGGTTAAGGTACAACTTTAGAACTATTTTAAGAAGCTTTCGAGAAACCGGGCCCAGAGCATTACGATTCATACACATTTTATACAATTTTCCATAATTTTCTTTTGATTCTGTAAAGCTGCTTTGCGACATTGACTTCTGTTACACTCAAAAAAATAAAACTGTGCTGTACTCAATTTTTTTGGTGAAACATTTTTACACTTAAAAATATCAATATCAATCTAAAAATTTTAAAAATAATGTAAAATATACTTCATGAATGAAGTACAAGTCAGTAAAAAAATAAGTAGACCTGAATAACTTTTTGTAGTAGGTTACCCAAGTGAAAATGAGTAAAATAATTGAGTAGATATGATTGAAATGGAAGGTAGAAGAAACTGAAAATTTGACTATTATTTAACAAACAAATGTGCTACATTTACTTGTTTTAAATACATTTAATTCATACTGGTCTATCACAGAATTAAAATCTTACACTATTTTTTTTAATACTGTATATTTAGCTTTTAATCAAGTTTTTTTTTTCAATTTAGGTCAATGTATCTAATGACATATCTAATTATAAACAAAGACACAATACACACATTACCATTTTAATTAAACATTTATTTGCCAAATTTGACAAGACATGACGTCTAAACTCAATCTGGTTTACTTTGCAAATGACATGTAACATGATCATAAACAATGAGCTGAATTGATCTCATTATTAAACAGTCTGACAAACAATACTTCTGTCACAAGTATTATACAGTTAATATGTGGAAAGTAGACTTTTGTATTAGAATCGAATCACAGTCACATTTTACATCTGAAAGACTGCAGACCTTCACACTTCAGTTTCCTTCAAACTGTGGAAAGTTGTATGGACAAATGTGTGTGCAGACATTCCCAGGTCTTAAAGAAGCAATGACAGTCTAAATGAAGACAGGACACTGAATATCATTGATCATCAGTACCATGCTTCACTCCATAATGATCGAAATTCCTTTTGTTGATGCGACAAATGTGCAGAGCTTACACCGCCATCCCATAAGCTGGCACCTAAAAAAGGAATTATAGTATACAAGTAAGTACAAGTGTGACTGTTACTATATGCATCATCACACTGATCTATAAGTGGTGTTCAAGTCAAAGCGGGACTTGTGATGAAAATTCTCTGAAACGAAGACGTAAAACTGATTTGATTTTACAGAGACCATTGCTGGTAAAATTCCGGTGAACATTTCAGTGGAATGCTTTTACAAAAAACAGACTGCTTTGATCACCAAAGGCGTTTTGCTCTTGCAGAACAATGCACAACCTCATATATAGAGACAGAAATATAGAGAGAAATAAAGGGAGCTTTTACTCTAATAAGTGTGTTGTTATTCTGCACAATTAAAAGTCCCGCTTTGACTTGAATGTCCCTTGTACATGTCTTTGTCCCTTGTATAAAAATGATACAAGAACTTTATTTACGCATTACTATCAACTATATAATTTTTTTACTTTAGTTACTGGAAAATCTTGTATATTCTAGTGGATTCGATATATTCTGGATTAAAAATAGGTAAAGTGAAATATTTCCAGCCTTGTTTCAATTTCTATCTTGGATTCAATGGTTACACATTTAATACTTCTGAAACATTGACATTGTCAAACAAAAGTTGACATTTACCTCATGTTTTATCTCCATTCAACTTCTCTTCTTTAGTGGTGTTGGTGCTGTGAAAGAGATATTGAAAATATATAACGTTTCACGAAAATGATTTAAAAATCAGTTTTAGTTTTTTTTTACTTACATATTACAACACACATAACATATTTCACTTCAATATTTTAATTTTATATTATTTCTCCCAATTATAATTCTGAGAGAAATGTTGTAGGCCTACTTTTACTTCCTTTATTTCATCAACTGCCATTTTAATAATGTTTAAGTACACGGTTATGTTTGTGAAGTACTTGTAGTACTTTTGTACTTCAAATACATTAGAAGTTTAGAATGGCATGTGCTTATGACTTTAACTTGAGTAAAAGGTTTGAAGTTCTATTGTTTTAAACAAAGCTATACACCATTATACTGCTAATCAAACTGCCTGTCTGTAGTGCTGTACATCATGACTGGAGCTGTGCTGGACTCAGAGCTGTTGCTCTCCCGGTGTGTAAACAGTGCCAGAGTCCGGACACTGCACCTCATTTCTGCTGTTTAAATCTGCTTTGTTCTGCGTTTCCTCCTTAAAGTGTCGGAGTGACCCGAGCAGACTCGCGGTTCAGTGTGTGAGGTGGACCCGGTACACACGCGGTAATTATGTGAACACGCTAGTTTTATATCATCGCCACAGTGACGGTTGGCTGCGCAAAATCACCGCATTCGGCGGGAGAAATTCAAATATTGCGGCACAACCGCGGCCGGTTACACCGAGAAACCCGGACATGCACGCGCACGCGGCTCGGTGTTAAATCTCTCCTTTTACACCAGATTTTAAGTGTCTGTATTAACGCCGCTTTACCTGAGCAGTTCGGTGGTTGGAACAAACAATTAAAATGACACTGAACCCCAGGACTGACCTGTTGCTAGCTATCGTTAGCTATGTAGCTCGGCTGTGACAGGATTCAGAACAGTAACTTACACACTATAAAGTTGTGTATACAGACAGACAGAGGCATTATTTCAGTAACTTGTGTTAGCTGTTTACTCACCAGGATTTATAAGGAATGTTCCAGAATGTTCCAGGAGCTTCATGTCCATCCTCACAGCCTTCTGGTCTCTGATGTTACACCAGATTTCCCATAAGCACTTGCGCAGGGCAGTTTACTCAATTATTTAAGTTTTTCTTGTTAAATATAAAGAATATTGAGATGGAATGAGTGATGATTGTAATTCTTGAAACTAATCAGCATTAATTACTCCATTACCAAATATTTTGATTGAAATGTATCAAAAATATTAAGTGCCTGTTAAAAATATAATTCAGTTAGTCAAATACTAATTTCTATTTGTGAAATAAACTTAAATTCTAGTGTAAATTTAAGACAAACAGAAGAGTAGTTTTTTTTTAGGCATTTATTTTGATTTGTCTAACTCAAACAATCATGTATGTGACTTTTAGAGATTTTATTAAGGTAACATAACCTGTTTATTACTGTGAAATTTACAAGACCACAGAATAATTTTTTTAGAGTGATACAAGCGCTATACAAATGAAGCTGAACTGAATTGAATTACACCAGTTTATTTGAAATCATTTATTCCAAAAGAAGCATTGTCAAATCTACACTTTGTGAGTTCTTTCGCCTCTTTTTTGTTCTGAGTTTAACAGTTTCTGCTATCTTTATATTCTCAGAGTGTGTATTAAACCTGTACTCTCTCAGACATGTTCATCTATTTAATATGTTACCTCCATAACACTGATAAAACGCTGGATATTTTCAGGATGTTATGATTACATGAAATTTGAGGTCTTATGTTTATTTGAAGATATTAAATTAAATACAAATGCAAATTACTTCTCTTATCCTAAGTGTGTTTGTACTAAAACGGGTCCAAATGTCCCTGGAGCTGCTCATATACATACAGGAATCAGAAGATGGCGCTAATAACACTGTAATCGAACAGTATGACAAATTAACATGACTATTTAAATCATTTCACTAACCCGTTAAATACCTAGAGGGAAAAATGTATATAATTGTTTAAAATAATAAATTGATAATTATTTGTTATGTGTGATCAATAAATTTGCATCCATCCACGCAGTACAACAGTTACCTATGACATACATATATATATATATATATATATATATAGTACATACAGTATACTGTGAAGCTTGAATATATTATTTTTTATTGAAGCCAGTGCATTTGGTTTAATAAAAAACAGCTCGTCATAATGATATAATTATACAGAGAAGCAGTGTTAATTATTTATATGTATTATATTATATCATATTACAGCATATTATATTATATTTTATAGACACGAGGCTGTGTGTGATGCAGTCTGTTTCTGTTTGGTTATAAACTGGTTCAGCTTTTAACTTTATGACCCCATGTCCATGTCCATGTCCTGTGCACGTGCCAGATGTCCGGGTAAATGTTCCTGTTTGCAGAGACGCAGTGAAGCGCGTGCGCTAAAAATACAGAAACTAGACTGAGAGGCCTGTTTACTGAGAGAGAGAGAGAGAGAGAGAGAGAGATCAAACACCGCATGTCACACACTCCATGTCTCCATGGGAACCCCGCGTGTGCGCGCAGGAGCTTTATTAAAGGCAGATAGCGGAGTGATAAGCGGCTCTCTCTCTCTCTCTCTCTCTCTCTCTCTCTCAGTGTTTTATGGTGCTGATTGCTGAAGGAGACAGGGGGATAAACTGCTCCTCTAATTAAAGCGCTGCTGCAGCGGAAATTGTCCCGGTGAGTCCGCGCGCGCGGAGAGATCAGACTCCAGACTGTTGCCTGGAAACTCCGGTCCGTCTCGCGCTCACTGCTGATCTGAGTTCTGAGATAAAGTTTAATAAAAAAATCTGCTGTCCCATACACACACACACACACACACACACACACAGAGTGTGAATGAAAGCCTGCTCTCCGACAGCAGAGCGCACACAGAGCTGCAGGACAGAACCTGGGCTTTAAGATGTATCTCTCAGGTACTGCGTGTGTGTGTGTGTGTTTCCGAGTATTTTATATTTATACCGATGATGAGAGTGTGATGTGAGTGAGGAGTGCGTGTGGTGGTGCTGATGCTGCGTGGTGCTGATGCTGCGTGGTGGAGCTCAGGCTCCTCTGTGGTCGGATGGCGGAAATCCTTTTTCCTGAACGCGCTTCCTGACTCCAGGAGAAAAAGTCCAGAGCGCAAAAAATCACAACAGAAGGGCGAACTTTCGAATCTCCCACTGCACCTCAGCATCTTCAAACATCATTAGAAAAAAAACCTCGATAGATTTAAATATTTAATATTTTATTTGTCTTTTTATTTATTTATGGGATCAAGTTTCTTGCTTTTTAAATTTGTAAATATTAACCTTCTCCTGCTTTAACCACATTTTAGCTGTTCCTTTTTTCACGTTTTGACAACAATCTGCGAATGTACTAGCCTGAATTAGAAAATTTATTTCTATTTGTTTACTTTTTAGATCCGACAGAAACTGTGTTGAAGGAAAGTAAAAGTTCGTCCTGGAGCCCCATCAATGCAGGAGTACAGAAAGGTAAGACTTACTGTAATAATAATAATAATAATAATAATAACAACAACAACAACAACAACAACAACAACAATAATAATAATATTTATTATTATTATTACTACTACCGCGTATTGCATTAAATATTGTATACTGAAATAATAAATAAATAAATAAATAAAGTACTACATTTATTTATACATTTTAAAATTTAAAACAGTTTGAGCATTATATCTGAAAATGACATTTAAGTCTATGTGAAGACTCGCTTGCTTCGGTATACGGTTTGCTTCGGTTTTACACCCATATTTCAGTGAAATACTTCTGTAAATATTTCTGTCTTTTACAAATCGTATACTGATTTAAAGTAACTGATTTAAAATTCTTTTTTTATTTTTAAAGCAAAGTCTGCAAATTAAACTGACAGAAATGTGTAATAAAACATTTCGGATATGTATATACGGTGAAAACTATTTTCTATTTTTCTCCACCGATCCTTTATTACTGATAAGTAATCCATTTAAATTAAACACATTTAGATTTTATTCGAAACATCAGATTTCTGAACTGAACGACAGGATTAAATAAACGCCTTTTATTTCTTTCGATTTGTAATAAAATGTAATTTTTTAAGTTAAATGTTTTATTAGATGCTCCTAATCTTTTCGATCACTTCTGTCGTCATACCATTTTTTTTTGCATTTTATGCGGACAATTCCGATCATAACAGATAAAAAAAATGCGAAAAAATTTTTTTTTCCTAAAATGTCGTTTATCAATTTTGAAATAGAAATCCATAACATTTATTTTACACAATCCGTAATTGAATATAGCCTATATTTAATAAAGCGCATGCGTTTCCGGAAAATGAACATCAGGCCCAAAACAACACACACAAGAATATAGAATAGATTGTGTTAATATTTTGGGGGCAGTGTGTGTCTGCGCAGTCGGGGAGAACAATGTCCCATTCTGGAGGTGGTGTGTGTTTAGTGTTTTAGTGGCTGATACATGGACAGAATTTACTGCTTAAATATTCGGGGAGACACACAGCTACAGTATCAGTCTATTCGTAACGACTTTATTTCACTGATTTATTTGAAAGCAGATTTCATTCGCAATGTGAATCAATCCTGCGTTTACACTCCCACTATCTAATTATTAACTATCATAAATAATAATAATTTAAATGAATAAAACAACAACAACAACAATAATAATAATAATAATAATAATAATAATAATAATAATAAACGTAATATAAACATAAATACGCATTACTGAAAACAATAATTCAGTACACATGACTCCAGTGTGTGCTGTGTATCGGCATGTCAGATCTAAATCCAGAGAGACATTAATAAGTCTAACAGAGCTTCAGATCAGACAGTTTTATTGGGGTCATTTTTAGCGACTATGATGTTTAATTAAATTACATTTCATAAAAGGAGAGCAGCATAATAATGCAGTAAATAATTTTATAATTAAAAAATAATGACATGAAATCTCTTTTTGTACATCAGCATATATTAATTAATATTCCGCTTTATTGTGGGAACGTAAAAAGCTATACACGCAACTTCATAAAACATGCACTAGATAGATAGATAGATAGATAGATGTGAAACATCTTCTGATTACTGATTGTCTACTGATTGTGATTACTGTCAGTCATTACTAATCGTGAAGTCATCAAACACACTGATTACTGAGCGAAAATCGTAATAAATAAATAAATACAGGTTTAGATCGGATTATGGAATAAACCTTTAAACTCATGAGTTAATAATCACAGGATTATAGTTCTGTAAATGAATATGCAACATTTAATACCAAACGAAAAAAACAAAAACTAAAAACAATAATCTTTTTCTTTCTTTAAATATTTTAACAACGTTAATGTTTTCACATCTCTCTCTCTCTCTCTCTCTCTCTCTCTCTCTATTATATGGAGAAAATAGTATACAAGAATAAAATCTACGTTTGTTAAATTTAAAAACATTTCTTAAATTAATTTAGATAAATCCAGAGTCCCCGCTGATCAGCTCCACTATAATTCTCCTACAGATGTGTTTTGTACATGTACAGGGGCGGTGAGTGAGAACAATCAGGAGTGAAGCAGCAGTGTCCAGGTGTTAGTGTAATACAGCAGCATGGTGTATTCCTCATGGTGAGAGGGATGGGAAAGGCTCAAGGTCTTTTTTATTTCATTTGTTTTCACATCAGAGCACAAAATCTTGGTTTTAAAAAACGGAGACAAAAACAAAATTTTTGTTAAATAAATGTTTAAAAACATTTATTTTACAGCTGTATCTTACTATAATGTCTTAATAATAAGCATCATCATTTTATGTTTTTATTTTAGGGTTTTAGTAAATAAGCTTCCTATTAGGAATGTTTTATTATTAAATATGAATTAAAATAAATGAATAAAGCAAAACCCTGCCAAGTATTTAAGATTAATCACAACATAATAATGTCTAATAACGTCATGATAATGTCTGACCTGAGATAATAAAAAATGTACAGTACAAATTTTATAAAATATCATCAATCAACATCGCTATTAACCAGAACACCTACACATTTCCCCAAAGCCAACCCTCCTGCACTTGCTGTGATGAGACAGAACTCACGGCCTTCATCCTGTGGTTCAGACAGCGATGTTTCTCTTTTCTCAGCTCAGCAGTGCTGTGTGTATCGTTTTAACCCAAAATCTAATAAATATCAATATTTTTGAGAATTTTGTTATAATAATATTAAAAAAAGGTTTAGTTGGATTTTGTCTGCTAATCGTCCTGTATCCAGGGGATTCATTTCTAATTATGATTCATTTCCAAAGACTCAGACTTACAGGTACATTCTCTCAGTTCATCGAATGAAAACAGTTTTTCAGAAGTGCACACACACACACACACACACACACACACACACACACACACACACACACACCACCTCATCACCCAAGCACTAACTCACATGTGGGTGACCTGGTGATTTTATTTTATTTTGGACATTCTGAGATTTGGAGTCTTCTCTTCTTCCTCATGTCAGTGCCTGCTGATGTCAAAGTGTAAAAGTTCCCATCAATATTTCTGTAATCAACTGATTATTGTTTTTGGCAGGAAGCGGTCAGATCCAGCTGTGGCAGTTTCTCCTGGAGCTCCTGTCGGACAGCTCTAATGTGTCGTGTATAGCGTGGGAGGGGGCGAGCGGTGAGTTTAAGCTGACCGACCCGGATGAGGTGGCTCGACGCTGGGGGGCACGCAAGAGCAAACCCAACATGAACTACGACAAGCTGAGTCGCGCGCTGCGCTACTACTACGACAAGAACATCATGAGCAAAGTCCACGGCAAGCGCTACGCCTACAGATTTGACTTTCGCGGCCTGGCGCAGGCATGCCAGCCCTCTTCCACTTCCGCTTCCTCCTCCTCTTCCTCTGAAGCTCTTTACACGCTCCACACCAACTTCACTTCCATTCCGTTCTCAGGAATCTCCAAGCTGAACCTGGTGGCTCCTGGCGTCGGCCCTCACGGCTTTCCATACTGGACCGGATCCGGCCCGGCGCTGTATCCGAGTCACAGCTTGCAGCCGTCTGCGCATTTCAGTGCAGCGCACATCAGCTGTGTGAACAACATCAACCACCTCAACAACATCAACAATCACTATAACTAAGGGGGCGGAGTCATCTGTTGTTGAGGATTTCTAAAAACAGCTAGTCAATGTGACTGGATTTGTAGCTAAACCGTAACAATGTTCAGAGTTTTTGCCATATTTCTGATCTTGTCTAACTGACTTGCGCTACTGCTGTGCTAATATATTATTATTATTATTATTATTATTATTATTTAACCTGTGTCACCAGAACCAGGGTTAGTATGAACTCAGAACATTAGCTAACTGCAAATCCAACCTCACTGTCACAGGTTTCATGAACAATTAACAGTTTCAGGATATTTAGCAGAATAATTTATACTAAAAATGTCAGACTGTTTTAGTAGCATAGCATTTTGGATGTAGCAGCATGCTGTCGAGTTAAACTATGTAAAAACATGCTCTGTAGCTCGGTTAGAAATGTAATTATAAAAGCCTCATGCACATTCGTCTGAACAATATAAACCAGAAAACGAAAAAAAAAAATAAAATCTGTCTTCATTAGCATTTTTAGTGGCTAAAGCAGTTTTAGACAGTTGCATGCTAATGAATGTAGCCTTGTTTCAAAAACTATCAATCTGTTGCTATGGAAACTGTCTGCAGGTTGGTTGTAGCATCATGCACTGATATTATAAGCGCGCTAGTCCTAGCTGTGGAATTAAGATCCGGAACAAATGAAGAATTGTAACTGAATTATAAACAAAGATCTAAAGCTGATGCACTGCTGCTTCTCATCGAATTCTACATTAATGATGTTTGACTTTCTTACATTTTTTCATTTATGCTAACATGAATTAAAGTTCTTCAGTTTGCTAAGTAATGTGTGCAGAATTAGATTTTTTTCTTCCTTTATTATATTACTTTATTTCAGTAATAAATAAAACATGGGTCAGTAAAGATGCTCATGATGATGATGATGATGATGATGAGATTGTGAGTTATGGAGTAAAATAATAATCACAATGATGCAAAAAGTTCTAAATAATCCCTCCAGAGTGTTTTCTTTTAAATTTGAGGACAATCAAATCACCAGTGCTGACAGTCAGTAATCTACCCTACTTGTGCATGGCCACACCCATTTTCATAAAAGAATCACCTAAAAATGACCGTATATGGTAAACACTTCCCTTAAATACAGCAGAATGTAATGATAGCAGTTCTGCTGGATGATGTAGAGGAAATGTAGAAGGTACAAGGAGAGGAACTGACAATCAGGCCGAGATTCTCTTACAGAAAATATTCTGTTCAAGACAAATGTAACTTATGTTTTATGGTAAAATATTTCCTGAATATTATCCAATTTATTTTATTAGAAAAAGGCTTCAAAACGACAGGATTTTTACACATGGGGGGCACGCAAGAGTAAAGCCAACATCAACTACTGCTGCGCTACTACTACAACAAGAACATCATGAGCAAAGTCCACGGCAAGCGCTACGCCTACAGATTCGACTTTCACGGCCTGGCGCAGGTCTGCGACCAAATTAAAGTGGTTCCGGAAGTTTCTACAAACAAAAATGATCAAGACAGTTAAATGAAGGAGAGAAATGGATTACCTATTCCCATGCTCCTGTATTCCCATGCTCCTGTATTCCCGTGCTCCTGTATTCCCATGCTCCTGTATTCCGATGCTCCTGTATTCCCGTGCTCCTGTATTCCCGTGCTCCTATATTCCCATGCTCCTACTGTATATTCCCGTGCTCCTGTATTCCCATGCTCCTATATTCCCATGCTGCTGTATTCCTGTGCTCCTGTATTCCCATGCTCGTATATAAACCTGGAGACCATAGGACCCCTGGAACAACGGGGCAACAACGGGGACCATAAGGATTACCCGATAAGTGCTCCAGGAGGTGGGTTGTGTATCTCTGCCGCATTAGTGCATAAAACTTTAAGGAACAATTTCATCCATTGTAATTTGTGACAGAGAAGAGCAGTGCTTTATTTAGAAAGAATTAGTACTTTATCATCATTCTAAAAACTACAATGATATTGCACATTCAGAACAAAATAGAATAAATTTTTTATTTTTTTTTTATTTAAACATTTATTTTAACATCTGTTGTGTAATAAAATTTACATTGCAAACTAAATGTGACTTTTTCTATTCCCTGTTAGAAAGTCATCAGACATCAGATCTGAGATCTTTGGTGTGTGTGTGTGTGGAGTCTTCAGTACCGGAGAAACAAGAGTAAATAGTCAAAAGATTCTGCTGACACTCAATTAACAAACAAACTCAATTCCACACTAAGAAATTTGTAGGTTATTTTCAAAACACCCACCAACTAAGTAAAAAGGCCTAAAAATATAAATATCAGCTAGAATGTTTGATTAGCCCTCAGCAGCCACCTCATTTCCCCTCTCGTCTGTTCCACCCACTCAGCATCAGCAGTACGTATACAGGATACAGTATACAGTATACAGGATACTAACCACCGGCCTGATCATGTGCACCGGTTTCTCACTGGTTCATGCCTTAAGATAAATGTTTTTTTATGTTTATGTTTGAATGATTCATTGATTTTCTCTAAATCCTAAAGAAGGTTGTGTGTGTGAAAATCTGTAACTTAAATCTCCTTTCTTTCCCTTTCTGATGCTCAGTTTAAACTCCAGCACATGATCTCTAACGTCTCTACATGTGTCTAAATACACCGAGTGGTTATGTGTCTTCACCATGTGCTTAGCATGCGTTATCAAGCAGCTGAACAGGTGTACCTAATGAAGTGGCCGTGAGTGTATGATAAGGCATGTTGGACAGTGCTGTGCAAAAGTTTTGAGCCTCCACTCATTTTATTCAAATTCAAAACATTTTATTTATTCCAGCTGGGAATCTGACCCACTTCACAAGAATGGGCACTGGGCACATAGCAGGACGCCACCCTGGGTAAGACACACGTCTCTCTCACACACACACACACACACACACACACACACACACACACACACACACACACACACACACACACACACACACACACACACGTCTACAGTGTTTAAATGACTCCTGATCTGAGGTCCAATGTTGACCCTGAGCTTTAACAGTCTTAAACTGTTTCCTGATCATTAGCACTAATCTGTACTCGTCTGTACTAATCCAGAATTGTCCTGTTATGTAACTCACTTGCAGGCTCAACCTTTCACTGACTTTCTTTAATCAACTTTAACAAATGAGCAATCAAATATTAAAGCATTGGAGTTCCCAAATCGGACAGTTTCACATTAAATCTTCCGCCCCAATAAAAACACAAAGTCTCCCATCTTATCTATTTGCTTTTTTTTTCATTTAAGGTTAATTTTGGAGCTAAAAAATTGTATACTGATGCAAAATAAACTGATTCTGTCCTTATCTGCTGCTAACATCTTACAGAAGAAACAAAGATCTTTGAATAAATATAAACATTTACAATTCCCAAGTTTGTGCTTTAAGAAAAATAAATGACTGCACACAGACCCGCCTTATAAGAAATTGTTGTCACAAGAATGATGTATAATGGAGCACAGTTTTCAGACAAACAACAAAAATTTATGTATTTTTTTTCATCCTATATGGATCAATAATCTGGAACATCAGTGGTCAAGATCATTCCTGCATGTCACCTCGCCTTCATTTTTCAGCTCCTGGAAAACCTCAGTGAAGAACTGTGGGTCCATGTTGATCCTCAGCATTTCAGAGCTGAGTTTATCAATCACCCTCAGAGCCAGCTGCCAGAACACATCCTTATTGGTCTCGGTAACGAAGGGCTGGAGCGGGTACGAGATCTCCGCACCCAGGTAGGCGTAGGTCAGGTACAAGCAGGTGAGAAAGATGCCTTGGAGGTCACCTGAACTTGTAAGGTCCTCGCTCACGGTGTCCCGGCACAGCAGGTAGACGAAGACGAGGATGTGTGATGTTATAAAGTTTTCCTCCTGCCATCCCTGCATCAGGAGAGTCCTGTCTACATTCCTAACCCAGCCGATGGCCTGGTTTGAGGTGAGATCAGAAATTTTAAGGCAGCGACGGCGCAGGAATCGACCCAGACACAGCAGCAGCTCATCTGTAGAGGTTTGGATGATAACGTGGACTGGAGATGTGAAGGACTGGTGGCTTGATTGGTTCTTCTGCACGTCTCTAAGCTGTTTGGTCTGTTCCAGTTTTTGGGATGGTGTCCTGAGTTCTCCAGACTGGGCTGGACAATTTTTGGTGGATTCTTTCAAATCTTCCTTGACATTGTTGCTCTGAAATTGTTGAAGATGTGGGTCAACTTTCTTTCGACTTTTGTGCTTATCTAGTTTGAGACCGAAGGCTGAAACGATCAACCTGGGTTTGACCAGGATTTTCCTCTTGCGTTCATCCTCTTCATCCCGCATCATCGGGGAGACAGAAAGCGCCGTTCCCATTATTGATTCAGCATATGTTAATTCTACGACAAGGAAGCAGTCAGAAAATGAACAGTGCAAAACCACACACACTTCACAGAAACACCTCCACGTCCACACCACAGAATAATCCCATCAGGTCTGAGGAAGATTGGAGAACACTGGCAGGCTGATGGGCCAATCGTAATCTGGCTTTTAGAGCTAAATTTAGTGTGTTTGTATGTGTGTACGTGTGTCTCACTGAGGTCGAGTGTCTTGATCCAAATTCAAATTCAAATTTTATTGGTCACATACACAATCATACACAGTATAATATGCAGTGAAATGCTTTATACGACCGCCAGTGACCTTAAAAAAAGAAAATAAAAGCTTGTACGTAAAATAAATAATCAATAAAAAGGAAATACTGAAGAAATTATTTTAACTAGTAAAATTAACTGTGCAATAAGGGCATAATAAAATATTGCAAAAATATAGAATATAGGGTAGAGTATATATGTATATAGAATTAAAGTGTCGGTGGTTGTGCAAATACTGTATGCATGAAAGGTGACATGTGCTATTGTCCAGATGTATGAGTATTTAGTGCGAGTGTGTATGAATGTGTCCATGATTGTCCAGTCAGTGTTGTGAGCTTAAAATATGTTATTAGTCCTGTGTGGAGGTGTGATTGAGAGACCTTATCGCCTGCGGGAAGAAGCTCCTCCTCAGTCTCTCTGTATTGGCCTTTAGGGAGCGGAATCTCTTCCCAGACCGCAACAAAGAGAACAGTCCATTACTGGGGTGACTGAGGTCCTTCATGATCTTCCTGGCCTTAGCCCAGCACCGCTTGCTGTAGATGGAGTGCAGGTCAGGGAGCTCAGTGCGGATGATGCGCTCGGCTGATCGCACCACCCTCTGTAGAGCTCGTCTGTCCTGCATGGTGCTGTTCCCGAACCAGGTCGAGATGTTTCCCGTCAGGATGCTCTCTATGGTGCAGGAGTAGAAGTTCCTGAGCACCTTGGAGGGCAGTCTAAAGTCTCTCAAGCGTCTGAGGTGGTAGAGACGCTGCCGGGCTTTTTCACCACTGTGTTGATGTGACAGGACCATGACAGGTCCTGCGTGATGTGAACACCGAGGTATCTGAAGCTGTCCACTCTCTCCACTGGGCTCCTGTTGATGACGGGGGTCTGGTAGTTCCTCTCCTGCTTTGTACTAAAGTCCACTATCAGCTCCTTTGTCTTACTGACGTTCAGGAGGAGATTGTTCCTCTGGCACCAGTTCTCCAGATTTCCAATCTCCTCTAGGTAGTCCGACTCATCATTGTTGGTGATCAGTCCGACCACGACGGTGTCATCAGCAAACTTGATGATGGAGGTGGAGTTGGTAGTGGCCACGCAGTCGTGGGTGTACAAAGAGTACAGCAGGGGGCTCAGAACACAACCCTGGGGGGCTCCAGTGCTGAGAGTGAGTGTAGCTGAGACATGTCCGCCCATCCTTACTGCCTGTGGTCTGCCAGTCAGAAAATTGGAGATTCACTGACATATAGATGAGCTCAGTCCCAGGTGCTACAGCTTGGTGGTGAGTGTGGAGGGAATTATTGTGTTAAAAGCAGAGCTGTAGTCGATGAAGAGCATTTTAACATAATTCCCTTTCCTAGTGTCCAGATGAGTGAGTGATGTGTGGAGGAGATGAGAGATTGCATCGTCTGTGGAGCGGTTCTGACGGTATGCAAACTGTAGTGGGTCCAGTGTGTCGGGTAGTGAAGAAATGATGAAGTCTCTGATAAGGCGTTCAAAGCACTTCATCACTACTGATGTGAGGGCTACAGGGCGATAGTCATTGAGAGAAGCAGGATGTGGTTTCTTTGGAACAGGAACAATGATGGACTCTTTGAAGCATGTGGGGATCACCGACTGAGATAAAGAGATGTTGAATATCTCAGTGAACACAGGTGCTAGCTGGTCTGCGCAGGCTCTGAGGATACGGCCTGAGATGCCGTCTGGTCCTGCTGCTTTCCTGGTGTTCACTCTCTTGAAGGCTCTCCTCACGTCGTGCTCGGAGATGATGAGTGCGTTCCCGGTGCTGGCAGTGTCTTCCTGTCTGCAGCCGTTAGCGCCGCTAGCATTAGCGCCGTTAGCATTAGCGCCGTTAGCATTAGCATCGCTAGCGTCTTTAGCTGCAGCCTCGAAGCGAGCATAGAAGATGTTGAGCTCGTCTGCCAGAGTCGCGTCTGCGTTCGTCATACCGGATGCTGGTGCTTTATAGTCCGTTATTGTTCTCAGTCCCTGCCACAGGCTCCTAGAGTCACTCTGTTGAAGCTGTGACTCTAGTTTTCTCCCGTAGCGCTGCTTCGCCTCTTTCACCGCCTTCCGGACGTTATATGACGCAGCCTTGTACGGTTCCATGTCCCCCGACGCAAGTCCCGTGTTGTAGGCAGCTGTGCGAGATCTCAGAGCGTCGCGGATGGTTTTATCCATCCACGGCTTCTGGTTGGGAAACGTTCTGATAGTCTTTTTCTCTACCGTATCGTCTACCAGCTTTTCAATAAATCCCACAACCGCTTCCGTAAACACGCTGACGTCATCATCGGAGCTGTTTCTGAACATGTCCCAGTCTGCGTCATCGAGTGCGTCCTGTAACGCGGCCACCGATTGGTCCGTCCAGCGCGCGACCTCCCTCTGGACCGGAACTTCCTGTTTCAGCCTTTGTTTATATTTTGGCATGAGGAAGATGGCGGCGTGGTCGGATTTACCAAACGCTGGACGAGATTGTGCCTTGTAACCGTCTTTGACCGTGGTATAACAGTGGGCCAGTGTCCTTTCGCCCCTGGTAGGGCAGGTGATGTGCTGATAAAAGTTCGACGCTGCGCGTTTGAGGTTGGCACTATTAAAATCCCCCACCACAATGAGCGCAGCGTCCCGGTGTTATGTCTGGTGCTGTGTGAGTGCCTCATGCAGCTCGCATAAGGCAGTTTCAGTGTCCGCTTGTGGAGGTATGTAAACGGCGCTGATTATGACCGATGTGAACTCCCGTGGAAGATAAAATGGAGGACACATGATGGACAGTAGTTCCAGGTTTGGTGTGCAGGAGCGTGTAAGAGGAACAACGCTCGCGCTGTTGCACCAGCTGTTGTTCACCATTAAGCACACGCCACCTCCCCTTGACTTCCCCGAGTCCCGCGTCCTGTCCATGCGGTGAACCGAGAAGAACTCGGCCGGCTGTATCGCGTGGTCTGGCACCGCTGGGTTCAGCCATGTCTCGGTGAAGCAGAGGAGATTGCAGTCCCGAATGTCTCTCTGGAACTTTATCCTGGCCCTGAGGTCATCAAGCTTGTTCTCCAGTGACTGGACGTTGGCGAGCAGGATACTAGGCAGAGGTGTGCGGTGTGCACGGGCCCTGAGCCGGTTCCTCACACCAGCTCGTCTCCCTCGGGTTCGTCGCTTCGCATCGCGTCCATTGTTCTCCCTCAGGATCTCACTCGGCCAGCTCGGATCCGGAGTTAAAACTGTCGAATTGTGAGTACAATAGAAACAAGAGTGTCTCTATCATACCTAATGTACTCAATGGTGGTGATTTTGCAGATTTTAAAACACTGAAAACTAACTTAAAGAACAAAAACAAAGAAAAGGTGGTCGGAGCAGTCGTGACGGCAGCCGAACTCACCGGCGCCATCTATCCATCCCCCAGACTATCAGTGTCCACAGTTGTGTCTGTCTTATTGGAGGACTGTAAAGATGCTCCAGCTCCATCAGAAGTGCGTAAGATGGCTGAGGGACGAGGAAGCCAGAAGCCAGGACAGTTTAAAAACAGCTGGCATTTATACTGATCTTCTGCAAAAGGACACACTGACACACTCTACACTCAAGGCCAAGAGAAGAGAAGAGGGATGTAAATAAAAACCACAAGCACATGACTAATCAAGATATTTAAATCACTTGCTTGAACGGTAGCCAGTAAACTTATCTAAAAGGAATCAGTATAAAGCAAAAATATTGCCACCCTAAAAAAAAAATTATAAAAATGAACAATTACTATAATGTGTTCATGTAACATTACACAAAAGTATCTGTTTTACAAAGAAATTAAACGTGATGTCATTAAGAATTAAATAAATAACAGCTTGAAATGAAATTCTGAATTTTTAATACACAGATCTAGTGCTTCCCTGAGAGGCGAGGGGAACATGGCGAGGGGAACATGGCGAGGGGAACATCGCGAGGGGAACATCGCGATGGGAACATGGGGAGGGGAACATGGCGAGGGGAACATGGCGAGGGGAACATCGCGAGGGGAACATGGCGAGGGGAACATGGCGAGGGGAACATGGCGAGGGGAACATGGGGAGGGGAACATGGCGAGGGGAACATGGGGAGGGGAACATGGGGAGGGGAACATGGCGAGGGGAACATGGCGAGGGGAACATGGCGAGGGGAACATGGCGAGGGGAACATGGCGAGGGGAACATCGCGATGGGAACATGGGGAGGGGAACATGGCGAGGGGAACATCACGAGGGGAACATGGTGAGGGGAACATGGTGAGGGGAACATGGCGAGGGGAACATCGCGAGGGGAACATTGCGAGGGGAACATGGGGAGGGGAACATGGGGAGGGGAACATGGCGAGGGGAACATCGCTGCTTTGTCTCTCTCGCTCTATTTTCCTCTGCTTTTCACTCAGTCACCTACTGGCCAGGAAAATTAAATCTGGGAGGATGGAGGTCTGCCTGTACCAAATTTCAAATATTACTTATTTTGTCTTTTGTGCTTTGTCCTCTCCTTCTATGGTGTGATCCTCATACCCAGTATCTTGGTGTGAGCTGGATGGAAGTATGGTTAGACCATTGGGTTTGGAAGATGTCCATCACTGATAAACAGTGTCGATTACACTTTGGCTTCATGATGTTAAATGTTATCCAGCCATGGCCTTTAGTTGAATCAGTATGCTTGTAAACATCACACTTTTCCAGTAATTCATCGATTAGATGCAGGCCTATACCCCCTTTGTTTTGGCATTACAGTGAGATCCGTTATTGACACTGCTTTACACTCTTTTCAAGATCTGCCAGATTATTTTAATGCACAGATTAGATCAGCCCTCTTCCTTGGCATCAACCTTTACCCATTCACCCCTTTATAAATTCATCACAAAAGGCAAAATATATATGTATATGTGTATCCTACAGTCTTCTTATCCTGATTTACCTGATGACGGAAGGTGGAGGCAATATTACCTGGATCTGGATTTTGACCGGAAGACTGTTTGGGTTAGTATAAAGGCGGCTTCTCACAACCCTAACAATCAGCTACTTTAAGAAAAAAAAAGGATGTTGAAGATTCCTGATAGAGAATAATATGAAGCATAGCAGAGTCAAAAGAAATATTTCCCAATATCTGGAGTAAAGCATTTATACTGTTTCTAAAACAAACCCTCCCACTCGTCATGTAAACACGGCTTGTTTTAAATACAATATACTAAACCCAATTATAATGAAAATCTTTTGATCAGCTGCATTTGATGGTTTTTGATGACTCACTTCCATCTCGCACCATCGGAGAGATACGATTCACATCTTACTGACACCAGGTGACTAATTAGATCATCCTTTGAACATGGATGATTCTCGATGGTCCACTGTGTTACCCAGCTGTAGATGATAGTCGGTCACTGCACTAGTAAGATTCACATCGTACTGCATTCTGAATGGATTATCTCTGAGAATTGAACCATTTGGAGGAACTCTTTCTGAGACGTTCCCACACGTGTGAATGGCCTCCGGTTTCACAGTTCGGGGCTGATGCTATCGTATCTGGTTTCAGTATCAGTCCCAGTAAACATTCTAGTCATGGAACTTAATTAACTAAATAGTCAGATGCTAAAACAGATCATCATGATGTGATGGAAATCCTCCCAAGCACTGAATAATATCACACAATGGAGTCTCACTTTCTTTGATGCGGTGTACATGCAAGTGTCAATGGTTCAGGTTCACGTGGCCATGGAGCTGCTAATTATCTTACTCGAGTTCAGTGACCTCTTTTTCTCAATTATCATCCGGTGGGAAATTCTTCTTCTTGTTTATTATTATTATTATTATTATTGTTATTATTATTATTATTATTATTATTATTATTATTATATAATTCTATATATATATTGATTGCCTCTGTGTTTGTGTGTCTGCATCCCCTTGCCTTTGGGCGAGCGTGCATGGGTTGATTTAAACCCCCTCCCCCACCTTTATGCGTGTCTGCTGGGTTACACGTGAACTGGGTGCGTAGGCGTTTGTATATAACTGTATTCTTTTGTTTATTAAATTTTTATAATTTGTGGTTTTATAGAAAAGTTTACTGCAAAACAGAAGATAGAGACAACGGGACTATATGTTCAGGTTGGTGTGAAATTACGAGTGTGATTGACAGGTGAGGGGAACATAGCTGCTGCTTTGTCTCTCTCTCGCTCTCTTTTTCTCCCCAAGTACATTAATTCTCTCTTCCTAATGCCATCTCAGGGAGTTTTTCCTTGCCACCGTCGCCGCCACCCTTGGCTTGCTCATCAGAGACATTTCATTCATTCGTCTCATTATTATTATCTGCACATTTTTCTCACACATCCACACTTCCAATTATTTTCTTTTCTATAATTATTATTAATCTGATCTGAAGCTAGGATTGTTAAATATTAGATCTCTCACATCAAAAGCTGTTATTGTTAATGAAATTATTACAGATCAGGCGTTTAATATACTCTGTTTAACTGAAACATGGGTTAAACAGGACGAGTATGTAGCTCTAAATGAAGCTAGTCCTCCTGGATACAGCTACATACACCAGCCTCGGTTAACTGGTAGAGGAGGAGGCGTCGCAGTTATTCATAATGATAATCTGTCTATCGTACAAAAACACGGACACAAATTTAACTCATTTGAAATTCTCTATAGTAACATAAGTGTATTTAAGTATATTAAGTCAGCTCAGTCGATTCCACTAATTATAATTTACAGACCTCCAGCACCGTATTCTGAATTTCTTAGTGAATTTGCAGATTTCATCTCAAACCTGGTCATTTCTGTAGACAAAGTGTTAATTGCTGGAGATTTTAACATTCATTTTGAGAATCCAGAAGACCCTCTGAGAACAGCATTTATGTCCATACTGGACTCCGTAGGCGTAAATCAGTGTGTAGTAGGACCCACTCATAAAGCAGGTCACACTTTAGATTTAATAATATTCTTCGGATTAATTATAAGAAATGTATTCACAATTCCACTGTCTGAAATTATCTCAGATCACTATCTTGTCTCCATTCAAGTGTGTCACAGTGATAATGTACGCACAGCACCGCGCTACCGTATTAAACGTACATTCACATCAACTATCACACAGAGTTTTATCAGTAATCTCCCAGAGTTACCAACTTCGATTAGGCCACCGTCTGACCCCACAGAACTCGATCAGGCGACTGAATATTTAGAGTCATCATTTTGTTGTACCTTAGATAATGTAGCTCCAGCTAAAAGAAAATTTATTAGAGATAAGAAACTCGCTCCCTGGTATAACGATCACACGCGCACTTTAAAACAGACTGCTCGGAAATTAGAGCGTAAATGGCGTCAAACTAAATTGTTAGTATTTCAAATAGCATGGAAAGAGAGCATCCTGAACTATAAGAAAGCTCTTAGTGTAGCTAGATCAACGTATCTCTCCACTCTTATAGAAGAAAATAAAAATAATCCTAGATTTTTATTTAATACCGTAGCCAAATTAACCAGAAATAAGACCACTACAGAAATCTCCACAACAACATCATGCAATAGTGAGGACTTCATGAACTTTTTTAATAATAAAATTGTAAATATCAGGCATAAAATTGAGGCTTTGAAACCAAACAATGTAATTGATACAGATGTTAACCTAGCCATGTCAGATTCAAACCTAGAATACTTTACTCCCCTTGAAGAGAATGAACTAATTTCACTCATCTCTTCTGCAAATTCATCAACCTGTATATTAGATCCTATACCGACACATTTTCTTAAACAGATAGTACCAGTAATAACAGAACCGATGTTGAGAATAATTAATTCCTCACTCAGCATTGGTTATGTTCCAAAATCTTTTAAAGTAGCAGTTATTAAACCAATAATTAAGAAACCTGACCTCGACCCCTGTCAGCTGTCCAATTACAGGCCAATATCAAACCTCCCCTTTATCTCTAAGATTCTGGAAAAGATAGTAGCGGAGCAGCTATGCTCATATCTACATAGAAATGGCATACATGAACTGTATCAGTCAGGATTTAGGCCTCATCACAGCACAGAAACAGCACTCGTTAAAGTAGTAAATGACCTCATCACAGCACAGAAACAGCACTCGTTAAAGTAGTAAATGACCTCCTATTGGCCTCTGATCAGGGTTGTGTAACTATGCTTGTATTACTCGACCTCAGTGCAGCTTTTGACACTATTGATCATGCTATTCTTCTTCACAGATTAGAAAATTTAGTAGGAATTAAGGGTACAACCCTCTCCTGGCTCAGATCCTATTTGACCGATCGTTATCAGTATGTAGACTTAAATGGTGATTATTCTGCATGTTCTCTAGTGGAGTTTGGCGTTCCGCAGGGTTCAGTTTTAGGCCCACTGCTTTTTTCCCTTTACATGCTTCCTCTGGGCAACATAATCCGTAAGCATGGTATTAGTTTTCATTGTTATGCTGACTACACACAGCTATACGTCTCAACAAAACCTGATGAGAAAAACCATCTTACTAAAGTTGAGCAATATGTTCAGGACATAAGAAATTGGATGCTAATTAACTTCCTTTTGCTTAATCCGGATAAGACAGAAGTTCTAGTCATAGGACCGCATACAGCTAGAAGTAAAATCTTAGATCACACCGTAACTTTAGATGGCCTTTCTGTTCCGTCAAGTGCAACAGTAAAAGACCTCGGCGTGATTATAGATTCCAGCCTTTCATTTGAAGCTCATGTAGATAATATCACCAGGATAGCATTCTTTCACCTTAGAAATATCGCCAAAATAAGAAATATATTGTCGCTAAATGATGCAGAAAAACTATGGAGGTGATTGTTTGCTTTACATCTCAGGGAGCCCTCATGTTTGTGTTTCCTTCTGGCTCTCCCTTTTAGTTATGATGTCATAGTTAGTCCTGCCGGAGTCCCTGCTTGCACTCTACAGTAAATATACATTCACATTAGACATTGTGACTGTGACCATACCTAA
Organism: Channallabes apus; assembly: GCA_030522415.1. Taxonomy (NCBI): domain Eukaryota; kingdom Metazoa; phylum Chordata; class Actinopteri; order Siluriformes; family Clariidae; genus Channallabes; species Channallabes apus. The sequence goes on from CM060109.1 coordinate 1,745,364, forward strand.
TTGCAATCTCTCCTCCTCTTTCTCTTTCCTCTCTCCCCCTGTCTCCCCCTTTCACTCTTTCTCTCTCTCTCTCTCTCTCTCTCTGTCGAGCTACACATGTCGTTCCTGAGCTGCCAGTGATCCAGACTCCCTCTGCCCTCCGGACCTGTCTGACCCATCCTGGTGCCCGGTTTCTGGTTGGAGGTCTCGTCGCATGGATGCCCCGTGTGTCTCTTTAGGATGCGTCTGGTGTCTGGGGATGATTCTATCTACTTAGAAGACGGTTCTGGCCTCGACTGGTGTTGTCAGCTGTTTCTCTGAGGACTTGACAATTCGATAGTTCAGGACTGGAACTTTCTACAAGTCTATCTGAGTCTCGAATAATTACTGGACTCCATTTTACATCAAGTATTATAACATCAATTAACATCAACTATTATAGCTGAACCTAACACTTAACACTGTATAAATGCAGATCATTTCCTGCTATCTGTTTCACCCAGATGAGGATGGGTTCCCTGTCGAGTCTGGTTCCTCTCAAGGTTTCTTCCTATTACCATCTCAGGGAGTTTTTCCTTGCCACTGTCGCCCTCGGCTTGCTCACCAGGGACTATCTGAACATTTTGATTCATATACATTCACATTCCATACAAACTTAAATAATTCTTTTGATTGTGTAAAGCTGTTTTGAGACAATGTCAATTGTTAAAAGCGCTATACAAATAAAACTGAATTGAATTGAATTGAATTATTATTTTATTATTATTATTATTATTATTATTATTATTATTATTATTATTTTTAATTTCTTTAATTTTTGTGAAGCTGCTTTGAGACAATGACCATTGTTAAAAGCGCTATATAAATAAAATTGAATTGAATTGAATTTGTTTTTCAGGCATTCTCTACTTGCGTCACTCTGGGAGTATTTTACAATGTTTGACTCCATGAGAGAGTTTTAGAATTTCCTTCACCGCTGAATTCACATTTTGGAGGAGTCTGAAATCGGTCTCAGATATAAAACATTTGTTCTTGCAGAAGCCACTGACCTGAGATTTTGTTTAATTATACAAAAGTTTATGGCAGCTAAGGATTGAACAAGGGTGCAAGTGACAGCTGAAGTCCAAGCTCTCGGAGAAGCAAAGGAGCCTGGGACAGACACATGGCTGTGACTCCAAACAACAGCAGGAGAAACATCAGTCCTGGACACAGACAGAACACATCCTTCTGTCAACCCAAACAAGAGATACTTGAAACATTCCACAAAAAACTTGCATCTTTTTTTGCGAGTTGGCTCTGCGCCCACCATGATTGTTGTTTTAAAGAAAATTATAACGAGGTCTCAGGCCTGTAGTCTCAGTGCCACAGAAGGGAGGTTGGGCCTAATTAGTATATATTAGTAAAATATAATATATATATATATATATATATATATATATATATATATATATATATATATATATATATATATATATATAGATAGATAGATAGATAGATAGAAGTCCAAGGCCAATACAGTAATGGTAACTCTCATCATTTTTATGAATAATCTTCTTATTTATTGCGTAAAGTTGTTTACTCTGAATCGATCTGTAAGTTTGAATAAACTGTGTGACAGATATGTAATCTTATCTGGTTGCAAATTGCTAAAGATTCTGTAAAGAACAGGGCCTGCATTCACAAAACTTCTTAGAATTATCTTAGAGAGCTCCTATCTTAGCTTAAGAAGTCCTAGCTGGGAGTCCTAGACTAAAAGTGATTTAGGAAACTTCTCAGAGCTACTCTGAGGAAGGAAAGTACAAAAACTTTTATCTTAGTGAGGGGGCGGGGTCGACCCCGTTTCTAGGGATGATGCAGCGATTCAAGGACTGTGATTGGTTAATAAAAAATAACCTCTGACCTGCAGTAAAGGTCTTGAAATGCGCTTTTTGTGAAAATAGAATATATGATAATAGAACAGACAGTGAAATCAAAATGTTTGTAGATAAAGAAATTGTATAATCATGACTACAGGCTACTTAATGCAAAGTTTCTGTTATAGACTGAATATCTTAAAGATAATTAAACAGGCAAATGTATACTACATTTAAGTTCTTACATTTATTTATAATAATGATTTTATTACTTTTAATCTATTTCAGATTGATGGGAGCAAAATGGCTCAGCTTTTACTAGTTTACATGATTACAGGACAGACAGTCAGTTTAAGTGGCACATTTGGATGGTTTGTAGCCAACAATCCAAGAGAGATGGAAGGAAGTAAAACAAGAAAATCAAATTGGACAGAAGAGCAGTGTTTACTTTTAGCTTTACGTTCAGTGTTTGGAGAATATTTCTTCTTTCCACCATTTTGTCCTCAGCTATAGAAGCTCTCTTAAAGTCCTCCTCTCTACTCTTAACCATTTTTATCTTAGGAGCTGTTTTTAGGGCTAAGATATTTTGTAAATAATTTTTATCTTTACTAAGATTTAATCCTAAATTTAAGGGGAAATTCTAAGAAAATGTCATAATTCTAAGAATTTTCTTAGAATTTCATCACTAGGAGCCACTTTTAGGCTTAAGAAGCTTCGTGAACACGGGCCCAGGACGCCATGCACAAATAGCACTTTTCTGTTTATGACTCAAAGTAAAAACTTCAGTTCTTCATTTTTTGCAAGACTCTGTGGAGCTTTAGAAACAAATCCTTGAGATGAAGGAACAGCACAGGGCTTCTCCTGAACATGTTCACACATGGATAAAGGATAAGCGCATCTGCCACATGCCTAAATGTGAATGTACACACACACACACACACACACACACACACAGTGAGCAAAGTACACCGGTCCTGAAGTTGAGTAAAAGTAGAGAATCTTCCTGGGGAAAATATTATACTGAGTAAAAGATCTGAAGTTATCATCTTCAAATTAATTTAAGTATCTGCAGTAATTCAGTAAATTAAGTAATGCACATTCGCACACACCACGGACATTTATATTAAAATTTTATTAAAATTTCCACAACAACGTTTTCTAAATTTTCTATTTTTGTAAAGTTTTTTAAATTTAATATTTTGTTCTTATGCTCTATAACTATATTCTCCATAGCTAGAGTTTTTCTATATTTAATTTCTCATTAATAATCTTTCTTTAAGGTCACTGGCGGTCGTATCAGCATTTCACTGCATTTCGTACTGTGTAGGACTGTGTGTGACTGTGTGTGACTGTGTGTGTGACTGTGTGTAGGACTGTGTGTGACTGTGTGTGACTGTGTATGTGAGAAATATAATTAGAATTTGAAGTATTAAAGGTACACTGCTTGTACTGTATTAGCTCACAGTAACCCCTTTTCATAGTAAAGACTCTCTATAGTGCTCCAGTTGCCAGTTAACATATGTAGCTTGAATAGAATATTATATAAATGTTGTAAACTTTAAAATATCATGTGTATAACAATATAAAATATTGTAAAAGTTATCTTGTAATGTACACAATTCTACAGCAAGCTGAAGATCCTCCACACAACACAGGGTTACACTACATGATGTATAAGGTAATAAATCCACAAATGTATGTGTATTTTGCATACATGATCGAAAGCACCAAATTCCTGGGTGTCCACCTGGAGAAGGACCTCAGCTGGTCCCTCAACACCAGCTCCCTACACAAGAAAGCCCAACAGCGTCTCTTCTTTCTGAGAAGACTGAGGAAGGTCCAGCTTCCACCACCGATCCTGACCACCTTCTATACAGGAACTATCGAGAGCATCCTGAGCGGCTGCATCACTGTCTGGTTCGGGAATTGTGCCATATCGGACCACAAGACCCTACAGCGGATAGTGAGGACAGCAGAGAAGATCATCAGGGTCTCTCTCCCCTCTAATGAGGACATCTACACCGCACGCTGCATCTGTAAAACCACCAGCATTGTGGCTGATCAGACACACCCCTCTCACACACTCTTCACACTCCTGCCATCTGGAAAAAGGTACCGAAAAAAGGTACACACACACACACACTCAGCTTAACTCAACTACTTCAAAATATTGAGACTGGACTGACATATCAACACAACGCTCCATTACAAGCTCCATTTTTTTCCACACGCCGCCAGAAGTGGAAGTAAAAAAGCTTGCTGAGAAGTGATGATGTTTCATACACTGTTCATCGTTCCCTTTGACCTGAGCAGAACCTCAGGTTGAACACCCAGTGTAGTGAACTTTGATGGGAACGCAGCTGATAGGTTCCTCATTGTAAATGTTCTCACATGGAAGACACAGAGAGAAGGATGAACTGGAGAACGACAGATGTGAGGAGGTGATGTAATGGAGAGAGTGGGTGGACCAACGTGGCGCAGTTCTGGATCAATGTCCATCATGTACTAACTGTAAATAGTTGAAATGACAATAAAAGCCTTTGAACTTTGAATGTCCTTGTCCAGGTTGTCTGATCAACACAGTGAATGACTCCATCCTCATCCTCTCAACAGAAAGACGAATGAGCTGACCAGTGAGATGACTCAGGGAGGATGATCACTGTTCTTCTGCCCCATGACTAAACCCAGAACTCATCCCTCGGCCTATCGTTAATATACATAAAACCAAGGTTTATAAAATGAGAAGCTGCCTGAGACTAGAGAAATGTTAAGTTTAGAGCTTTTATGCCCTCTGGTGGTGACTTCAAAGAACTGTCTCCCAGGTGAGCATGGGTTTCCTTAATGAGTCTGATTAATCTCATGGTTTCTTCCTCATGTTGTTCCAGGGAGATTTTTCTTAACCATCACCTCCAGAACTGCAACCAGTGGTGTTTATGAAACTGGATCTTTTTCCGGTTCCATAAACACGGGCTGCGAGAAGGTTCTGATCTGGAGGAGTCACTGTGGTGATGCAGCTGAAAGCAGAGGCAAAACCTCCATGAGAGATGAGCTCTGTGATTAGCACTTCTACCTGTAAACCTGGTGATACTGCACTCCATGGTTCTGGAGATAGGCTTTGGGTGGGTGGAGCCAGTTTAAACTGGGCTGAGGTGCAGAAAATCTGCGTAAAGTTTGTTTTATAAGCAACACTTGATATTTTTTTCATAATAAGACAAAAATCAGCACAACCAGTAGACTGCTCCATAATCAGACCAGAGATACCTGAGAGTTCTGTTAATATACCAGGGCACAAACCTTTATCTTAGTGAGGGGGCGTGGTCAACCCTATTGCTAGGGATGATGCAACAATTCAAGGACTGTGATTGGTTGATAAAAAATAACCTCTGACCTCTTTAAAGGTCTTGAAATGTGCTTTTTGTGATAATAGAATAGACAGTGAAATCATAATGTTTGTATATATATTGAAATTGTATAATCATGACTACAGGTTACTTAATGTAAAGTGTCTGTTATAGGCTAAATATCTTAAAGTTAATTAAACAGCCAGATATTGAAAATGTGTCGACTTTTGAAGCAACCAATTTCCACACAGTAGTTACTACATTAAAGTTCTTACATTCATTTACCAAACTGATTTTATTACTTGTAATCCATTTCAGATTGATGGGAGCAAAATGGCTCAACTTTTTACCAGTTTACAGGACAGTCTATTTAAGTGGCACTTTTGGATGGTCTGTATCCAGCAGTCCAAGAGAGATAGAAGGAAGTAAAACAACGAGAAAACCAGATTGGACAGAAGAGCAGTGTTTACTTTTAGCTTTATGTTCAGTATTTGGAGAATAATTCTTCTTTCCACCATTTTGTCCTCTGCTATAGAAACTATACGTCTCGGCTCTGCGTACTGGTCTCGGCTCCTTCAATTGTTTGTATCCTTGGTCCTGGAGGAACATGGTTTCGTGTCACTGTGTACTGAACTGTTAATGGTTGAAATGACAACAAAAGCCTACCTGACTTAGATATTCACCTGCACCGAGCCGAGACCAGGATGCAGAGCCGAGACCAGAACGTCGAGCCGAGACCAGAACGCAGAGCCGAGACCAGGATGCAGAGCCGAGACCAGAACGCAGAGCCGAGACCAGGATGCAGAGCCGAGACCAGAACGCAGAGCCGAGACCAGGATGCAGAGCCGAGACCAGGATGCAGAGCCAAGACCAGTACGCCGAGACCAGTACGTCGAGCCGAGACCAGAACGCAGAGCCGAGACCAGGATGCAGAGCCGAGACCAGAACGCAGAGCCGAGACCAGTACGCAGAGCCGAGACCAGAACGTCGAGCCGAGACCAGGATGCAGAGCCGAGACCAGAACGCAGAGCCGAGACCAGTACGCAGAGCCGAGACCAGGATGCAGAGCCGAGACCAGAACGCAGAGCCGAGACCAGAACGTCGAGCCGAGACCAGTACACCGAGCCGAGACCAGAACGCAGAGCCGAGACCAGTACGCAGAGCCGAGACCAGGATGCAGAGCCGAGACCAGGATGCAGAGCCGAGACCAGGATGCAGAGCCGAGACCAGAACGCAGAGCCGAGACCAGAACGTCGAGCCAAGACCAGAACGCAGAGCCGAGACCAGGACGCAGAGCCGAGACCAGAACGCAGAGCCGAGACCAGAACGCAGAGCCGAGACCAGAACGTCGAGCCGAGACCAGTACGCAGAGCCGAGACCAGTACGCAGAGCCGAGACCAGGATGCAGAGCCGAGACCAGGATGCAGAGCCGAGACCAGAACGCAGAGCCGAGACCAGGATGCAGAGCTGAGACCAGGATGCAGAGCCGAGACCAGTACACCGAGCCGAGACCAGTACACCGAGCCGAGACCAGTAAGCCGAGCCGAGACCAGGATGCAAGTGTTTTTGATGTGTTAAATTAAATAAAAGAAAAACTACTCCAGGTGACTGAGATAAATGTTTATCTTATTGAAGTTTGAACTGAAATAAATTTTTTGTTTTAAATTATTGTGTGAAGCGTTAAAGCTACAGAGTGTTAAATAAACCCTCAGGTCTCTTTCAGCTGTTCTCTTACAGACCAGCAGGGGGCAGAATCGCTCTGGGTTCATTTGAAAATAATCCATCACAGGAACTGATTTAGATTCTCATGGTGAGAGACTGTAGAGCTGAAACTCATGAAACTGAAATATACAGATTCGTTTAAAGTGAAACAAATCAAACCAATGTGATTCTCTCTCTCACACACACACACACACACACACACACACACACACACCACCCGACGTTTACATACGTACCGTGTCAAGTTTATATACTGTACAGTACGCGTGGATTTCTTGTGTCACATAACCAAAGTGTGTTGTGTGTGTGTGTGTGTTGTGTTGTGTTGTGTTGTGTTGTGTGTGTGTGTGTGTGTGTGTGTGTGTGTGTGTGTGGTGGAAGGCTTCCATCAGCAACAGCCTTCATCACTCCAGCACCATCTTTAATAACCTGCAATCACACACTCCATCAGTGCAATATAACTCAGCATGACAGAGTTCTGCTTTCAGCTGGGGAAAAGTACTGCCAACACACACACACACACACACACACACACACACACACACACACACACACACACCACAACACACACACACACACACACACACACACCACAACACACACACACACACACACACACACACACCACACCACAACACACACACACACACCACACCACAACGCACACACACACACACACACCACACCACAACGCACACACACACACACACCACAACACACACACACCACAACACACACACACACACACACACACACACACACACACACACACACACACACACACACACACACACACACCACAACACACACACACACACACACACACACACCACAACACACACACACACACACACACACACACACACACACCACAACACACACACACACACACACACACACACACACACACACACACACACATACACACACCACACCACAACGCACACACACACACACACACACACACACACACACACACACAACACACACACACACACCACACCACAACGCACACACACACACACACACACACACACACACACACACAACACACACACACACACCACACCACAACGCACACACACACACACCACACCACACCACAACACACACACACACACACACACAAACACACACACACACACACACACCACACCACAACGCACACACACACACACAACACACACACCACACCACAACGCACACACACACACACACACACACACACACACACCACACCACAACGCACACACACACACACACACACACACACACACACACACACACCACACCACAACGCACACACACACACACACACACACACACACACCACACCACAACGCACACACACACACACACACACACACACACAACACACACACCACACACACACACACCACACACACACACACCACACCACAACGCACACACACACACACACACCACACCACAACACACACACACACACACACACACACACACACACCACACACACACACACACACACACACGCCTGGCGGTTAATAGATCTGTTGTATTACTTTATAAACTGAACAGTTGTACTTTATGTACTAAGTGAAACAGGGGAACGTGACGACTCTGTTCTGTTTATTATCGTCACTGTCACGTCCGTCATGGCCAAGATGTCAGGAATCCTCTCAAGTGGTGACGGTTGTAGTATTTATTCCTGTTCCCTAAAGTCATGGTATTTTGTGGCAGAGGTCAGGAATTATTTAGAACATGACGGCTTTTCCTGTTTGTCTTTGATGCCGTGTAACTGTAAGACCATGAGGACGTTCCCCTTCCACCACCCCGAAGAAACATCTTCATTCACACAGACGTTACAAACCACCTAAAGTCTGATCAGAAACTGACAGGTTGAATCCAGTCTTTGTTTACTCTCATCACAAATGCTGTTTACCTGCCGGGAGACGGTGCTCATGTGGTAGATTTACATCATCATCATCATCATCATCATCATCAACTTATAGAGTTATCACACAGAAACGTAATGAGCTCAGTGATAGAAGAAGATAAAATCTAGCTTTGCTTCTGGTTTTAATAAAAGTCCGGCTGTTATTCACACCTGCTTCGTTCATTTATCTTCTTTATCACTTATCTTATACCCGGTTGCAGGACACTCTGGGCATGAGGCACGGTACATCCTGGACATGGTACCAATCCATCGCAGGGCGCTCACACACACACACACACACACACACACACACACACACACACACACACACACACACACACACCAGTTAGTCTAATCTGCATGTTCTTGGACTGTGGGATGATTCCTCGCGCTCCCAGAGCCGCTCTCTCACACCCTGAGTCCTGGAATACGCCGCGTGCCATCAGGGAATTAAACCCCCACTGATGTGACACTCTGGTGATTCAGGACATTCAGGTGGTCAGCTGACTTCATTTTATTGCCCCATAACGTTACTGAGTCTCGACCTGATCACCTGATCAACACCAGATCATAACACTGTCTCCTGAGGACGTGTACAGTGGACACTACGAGTTCTAGAAACTTCTGGAACTTACTTAAAGAATGGTTTGCTGCAAAGTCAGGTCCTGTATGCTCTTATGCCTTGACAGATTTTGACCTTGACAGCGAGTCATTATGGCACCACTAGGGCTCCAGAAAACAGACCACCTATGTAGATCAAACGGTGGAAAATCTGGTAAAGAACAGTTTGGAGCTAATAAGGCAAATAAAACTCAGAAAATAAGAGACAGTTGAATAAAAACCAAACTGGAGATGACCTTCATGTAAGTACAAACAGGAAAAGATTATATATCAAATGATATAAAGCCAAACTAAAGTCCAGCAGCTTTTGTGTGTAAAGCCAAACGGGACAGCGGGTCTGCGGAGAAGCGGCCAAAATACCTTTCACTCGTCTACAAAGTAAAACAGAAGATAAGCTGATAAAAGGATTATCCATTAGAGTTTTATTTAGAAAGATATTTGGGGAATGATATGCTGCAAGTCCCTTTGACCATCTTTATTTTAGCTCTGCTGTCAGGATAAGGCGGAGCAGGCGGAGCACTGACAGCCCAGCATTCCTCCTCCAGACCAGTGCATTTCCATTCCACAACAGTTTGTTCTTTCAGGTTTGTACTCATTGGCCAACACACACTCATGAAGAAAGCCTGTTCAGAATTCTTAGTTCAGAATCTGATTAAAAAATCTGATATGTAGCGCAAACATTTCCTCTTAAAGTCTAATCCTAACTCAGTTTAATCGCTCGCTCCTTTATTACTCATAACCTCACCTTTGTAGCATCTGCTTATATCGAAAATACTGAATAAACAGATGCATCATATATTTATCATCTTATAAACATCCATCATTGGGGGAGAGCCTTTCACAAAACACACCAGACACACAGCGGTGCAAATAATCCAGCTGAACCCGGGACTGTACAGTAAATAGACTGGTGTGAACACGACACAGATGCAATTAATACAGGAACAAGACGTTATGACTGAATAAGGAAAGTGGGATGCCACAAGGGTAGTGAACCTGAATCTGAGGAGCCACATGGGTCAGAAAAAGAGTAAACAGGATCACTCACTCACTCACTCATCGTCCATATAGATTTATCCTGTATTCAGGGTTGCAGGGGCCTGGAGCCTATCCCAGGTGGCTTAGACCACGAGGTGGGGAACATAAGTTAAGCCTTTTATTTGTCACATATACATTACATGATGCCACAATGAAATTCCTTCTTCGCATATCCCAGGGCAACTGGGGTCAGTCATGATACAGCGCCCCTGGAGCAGATAGGGTTAAGGGCCTCGCTCAAGGGCCCAACAGTGGCAACCTGGTGGAGCTGGGGATCGAACCGCCGATCTTCCGGTTTGTAACTCAGTGCCTTAGCCCTCTGAGCCACCACTGCCCCATATCCTGGACAGGGTGTCAATCCATCGCAGGGCACACACACATATACACTCACACACTCACACACCACAGGCAATTTGGGAACGGCAATTAGCCTAATCTGCATGTCTTCGGACTGTGGGAGGAAACCAGAGTACCAGGAGGAAACCCACCAAGCACAGAGAGAACATGCAAACTCCATACACACAGAGACGGGAATCGAGCCTGGACCCTGGAGGTGCAAGGCAACAGTGCTGACCGCTACACCACCGTGCTGCCGAGTAAATAGGATAAACAGGAGAAAACATTTCTTTGCAAATTTGGTGTTTACAGAACAGGACGTGGGTATCATCCACAGGGGTCCATTACTTTCATACAGGAGGGACGGCTGATTCCCAACTCAGGGTCTGTGTGTGGAGTTTGCATGTTCTCCCTGTGCTTGGTGGGTTTCCTCCGGGTTCTCCAGTTTCCTCCCACAGTCCAAAGACATGCAGATTTGAATAATTGTGTGTGAGTGTGTGAGTGTGTGTGTGTGTGTGTGTAAACATGGGAAAAATATGGGTACCATTGGCCTCTATGGTCCCTAGTTGGACTACAGAGGTTTCTCAATGGATGGATGGAGATCATAAGCAGAAGACGGTGCTGTCTGTCTGCCTCTCTGTCTGTCTGTCTGTCTGTCTGCCTCTCTGTCTGTCTGCCTCTCTGTCTGTCTGTCTGCCTGTCTGTCTGCCTCTCTGTCTGTCTGCCTCTCTGTCTGTCTGTCTGTCTGCCTCTCTGTCTGTCTGTCTGTCTGCCTGTCTGTCTGTCTGTCTGTCTGTCTGTCTGTCTGCCTGCCTGTCTGCCTCTCTGTCTGTCTGCCTGTCTGTCTGCCTGCCTGTCTGCCTCTCTGTCTGTCTGTCTGCCTGCCTGTCTGCCTCTCTGCCTCTCTGTCTGTCTGCCTGTCTGTCTGCCTCTCTGTCTGTCTGTCTGTCTGCCTGTCTGTCTGCCTCTCTGTCTGTCTGCCTGTCTGTCTGCCTGCCTGTCTGCCTCTCTGTCTGTCTGTCTGTCTGCCTGTCTGTCTGCCTCTCTGTCTGTCTGCCTGTCTGTCTGCCTGCCTGTCTGCCTCTCTGTCTGTCTGTCTGTCTGTCTGCCTCTCTGTCTGTCTGTCTGCCTGTCTGTCTGCCTCTCTGTCTGTCTGCCTGTCTGTCTGCCTGCCTGTCTGCCTCTCTGTCTGTCTGTCTGCCTGTCTGTCTGCCTCTCTGTCTGTCTGTCTGTCTGCCTGTCTGTCTGCCTCTCTGTCTGTCTGCCTGTCTGTCTGCCTGCCTGTCTGCCTCTCTGTCTGTCTGTCTGCCTGTCTGTCTGCCTCTCTGTCTGTCTGTCTGTCTATTGTTTTCCATCTGTGTGTGAATAAAAAGATTTACATTACAGTATTTGTCAGATTTATCCAGAGTGACTTACATTTTATCTCAATATACGTCTGAGCAGTTGAGGGCCTCGCTCAAGGAACCTTGAACATGGAACCTTCCGACCACAATCCAATGCCCTAACAACGCAGTTACCCCTGACCCCAAGATGTTTACCTCCATGCCGTACAAAAGAATAGATGTATATTTAATTTAGACTGAGACTGAAATTCTTTTTTATTCACGTCACACTTCACTTTGTGTAACAGATATAAAAACACATGCCAGAGGTGAGGTGAAGGTCACTTTGAGCAGAACGTGTCCCAAATGCTTTGCCATGTATCACACTCGTACAGACCACACTCAGGGCTGTGTCTTATTTTAAGCAAAAGAGATGAGGGGAAGATTAATTGGGGAATTTTAATATAAATATTGCTGTAAAATCTGAAGGGAAGTCAGAGGAACTTCAGGAGAGATGAAGTCTCACTAGTGCCAGAATCAGCAAACGACAGGCTGAACCCTGTGGACAAAACTCATTACCCACAATTCCTGCTGATAAAGTCACTTCCTCCCAAAATAAACCCCTGAACCTCAGGATCAAGCCGGAGCATCCTTGCTTCATTTGAAAGAAACCTTGTGTAAACCTTGTGTCGTCCTGCTGTCTTTCACAACATAGGTGAAGGACAGGGAGGTGAAAGACACTGTGAGAAGATGTGAGATCCTGCCATCCTGAAATGAGGTTGGCGTGAGAAGCTGACGCATTGCTGAGAGATGCCGTGAGACACCATGAGATGCTACAATGCCGCTGTACGATTGTGAGAGACATTGGGAGACGGCATGAGACACTGAGGGATGCTGAGAGACCCTGAGTTGTAAGATGATTGAGAAAACGTTGTGAGAATGATATGAGAATGGTGTGAGACATTGCAAGAGTGGCATGAGATGCTGTAGAAATGGTAAACGTTGTTGTGAGAATCATGTGAGACTTCATGAAAGTTGTAAGTTGCTGCAAGATTCTGCGAAACAGAATTTAGAACCGTATAAGACACTTGAGACAATAAGAGACAGTGAGAGATGCCACGTGAAGCTCTGAAGTTTTCTCTCTGTCTTTTAATCTTTCTCTCTCTCTTTGTTTGTCTTCGTCTCTGCCTCTAGTTGAATGTCTCTGATTTTGGAAAGCTAGCAAAGCAGCTAACCCGTAAAGACTTCAGGGGCAGCGTGAGGTTTTATGTGCTGTTGAAAATGAATAATTAATTTGACATAAAAAACAAACAAACAAACAAACAAACAAAAAAACTAGACATTCATTTATTCACGTACCAATAAAGTCAGGTTGCTGTCCACGCGTCCCTGTACAGGCTGTAGTGTGCTGCAGCGACCAGCAGAGGGAGACTCTGCTCTCAATATGATCCGTGCCATTTCCCTCTAACTCCTGGTGGTCGGTGTGGAACCCCAGCCGTGTCCATTTCACCCAGCAGCAGGCAGCAATTTCAGCCTGTCTAAAACTATTTCACTGCAGACCCTGATGGCCGTGAAGATCTGAACCATCTCCTGAATAACGTGACCTCATCACCGTGTCGGGGGTCGTGGAGTGATGATGTCATACCGCACAGACAGTGGAGGAGCACACCCTGTCCTGATTAACATCAACGTGCATCTCAAAAGCCTTATTTCTGGACGTTACACAGATTTCCTCGACAGACCGTGTACGAGAACAAAAACGAAGATGGGGTTCTGATCAACATCGCGCCGGAGCTCGGGTCACTCGATGAGGTTATTGTCACATGGTGCGTTTTTGTCCTGATGGAAAATAAAACCCTTTTTAGATGTGTTTACACCGAAAAAAAAAAAGATTGCATTAATTTGGACCCAGATGTTTAAACCACAGTACAGACACAGGGTTAAAGGTTTAAAGAACAACAGCCTTTTATTTACTCCATAAACAACAACAGAGAATTACTGAAAATACCAGTCTGAGGTTAAAACTCCTCCAAAAACATCTCAACTTACATGAAGTATTCTTACAGAGCTTCGTTTCCTCTAACGCTCGTATCTCTTTTCTTTTTCTGTTTACTTTCAACCCAATAATTAACAAGTTCAAATAAACAAGATCAATAATTAATGATCAGGTGGATTTACACTTAGCCACACCCACAGAACTCCCTAAAAGACAAAGAGAGTTGAAGAGGACAACGTGGTGTCAAAATGGTGTAGGAGCAGCTCCCAACCCCAGTACCTGAAGATGGGACTCGAACCCTCAACCTGTCTGTCTGTCTGTCTGTACGTTGGTCAGAACTCACTCTTTCAATGATATCTTTACTTTTCATACATTGGAGGATCAGAAACCAGTCTCAGACACACACACACACACACACACACACACACACACACACACACACACACACACACACACACACACACACTCCAGGAGCAGGAGTTCATTCCATTCTTAAGCAGCGATGTCAGTCACTCCGCTCAACATCAAAGAGCCATTAGCCCCAACTGACCCCCCACACTTCACCCCTTCATCTCCTCCCCTAGTCCACCCTCCATTACTCTCCCCCTCCCCTCCCCCGCCTGCCCCGCCCTCCTCCTGGACCTCTCGTCCACCCTGCCCTGTCTCACACCGGACCCCCATACACACACAGACGGCTAAATTGAAGGTCTCCGGGACTCGGCCTGTCATTTCAGAGTGCAGATTTTAGGGGACGTGCTGACAGACGGAGAGAAATTAGACTGCAGCCTGACGCAGATTGGACAAATTGTTTGGTCTGATCGTCTGATTGGCCCACGCACGACACGACACAGGTTTTTCCCACAATCCTGTATGTGCCCTTGATGTGTGAACCAGTGTGAAGCCTTGAAATGAAATCAGAGCCATTATCTCCATCTAGATAAAGACCATGAACACCGATATCAGTGGCAGGACGGTTGCCACGGTTACCGCTCACAGGGGGTTCTCTCGCTCTTGATAACGCTGTCCAGACTAGTCCTTTCTGACTAATTAAGATAATTAGCTTAAGTGTAAATACTGGTCTAGACCAAACGTACACTTGTTTATGCTCGTTGTCATGGTTACAGGGTTTCAGGATCAATGTTGATGTTACACACACACACACACACACACACACACACACACACACACACACACACACCTGCCAGCCAATGAGAGACCAGTATCTAATAATAATAATAATAAAGTTAATAATGATGTTAGAGACTCGCTGCTGTTCCAGATGTTTATAAATACATCCAGTTCTAGTGAGTACCTATAATCGTGTGTGTGTGTGTGTGTGTGTGTGTGTGTGTGTGTGTGTGTGTGTATACACGTGGGTGATCTCACTAAGAAAATAACCCCTAACTAAAAGAAAATTACAAACCACCATTTCGCCGATTTCTTTCAAACCTTTCGTCGTGTTTCTTTCTTCTTCCTCTTCTTCTTCTTCCTCGCTCTCTCGACCTTCGAGCACTGAGACGGGTTTCAGAAACCGTTTCACACACACACACACACACACACACACACACACACACACACACACACACACACACACACACACACACATGGTCAAAGAAGGAAAAAGGTTCTGTCAGAGTTCTTAGTGAATAACTAAACCTTCTTATGCAGATGTTAATAACATTATTTTATTTATTATAATATTATTCTTATT
Organism: Channallabes apus; assembly: GCA_030522415.1. Taxonomy (NCBI): domain Eukaryota; kingdom Metazoa; phylum Chordata; class Actinopteri; order Siluriformes; family Clariidae; genus Channallabes; species Channallabes apus. The sequence continues at coordinate 1,761,198 of CM060109.1, forward strand.
ATACTGTTTTATTTATTATGTTGTTTCTTTCTTCTGCATCATGTAATCAGTTCATTTATTAATTTGTCATATGTATCACTATAATTTTCTACATTTCCCCGCTCACACTATGTATTTTTTCATAATTTATTTATTTATTTGACTTAATTCAATTTTAATGTTTTTATTCCTGGAATATTGTTTTATTTTTATATAGACTTTGGATTTATTTTCACAAAAAAGGAACGTGAATTTAATTATATTATTATCTTAATATTTTCTTTACATTAATCATTTATTTTTATGTCACTATTTACAAATGTATGGCATATTACGTATTATTGATTACTTTGTACTTTTTATTTGTTCCTAATATATATATTAATTCATTTTTGCCCCACATTATGTTTATGTACATTTATATCATATTTATCTTTTTAATATCAGCATTCTACAATTTAATATGAACATTATTAATACATTATAATATTTACATTTTAATTAAAATATCATTTTTTTAATAATATATTACAAACACCTTTTCATTTCTCAGATTTTATGTCTCAAGTTAATCTTCACATATAAAAAGATCATTTAACTTTTTCTTCTATCTTGTATGTTTATTAAGACTGAAGTGATTAATTAAGGTTTTATTTACAGACTGAGTGAAAAGAGTTTATTCGACTGATCAGGAAACTAAACACTGTGGAACAGTGCAGCGTGAAGCGGTGTGTGGAACCCGTGTACTGCTGGAGTTATATTTGTTATGAATCTCTGGGTCAACATGTGATAAACATTAGCGTGTGTGTAGCGTGGTCCAAAGGCCTGGTCCAGACCACAGATCCCTCGCTGATCCGCTGGAGGACTCGGTGAGATCAGGGCCATCTGTGCCTGCGGTGGAGACGCTGCAGAGGAAATCTGGACTCTGTTGGCTTTATTTAGACCTTGTGTGAAGCTGGAAACCTCAGCAGCCCTTAAAGTCCCCTCCGATGACTGGGTTTACTCCATCACTTATCAAACTCCGAGTCGCAGTCCGTCACTCTTAACGAGGACCAGCGCAGGACGCCGAGATCTGACGGACGACAGAGAGATGGAAACACTCAGGTGTTAGTCATTTAAACCAATAACGGCTCAAACTAAACAGCTTTCGTCCTCAGAGACTGAGACTGTTATACTACGAGTATTGACTGAATGAATAGTGTTTAGCCTCAGAGGCTCCGCCCACTGGTTATGAAGCAGGAGATGTCGTTTGCACACTTTTCTGGCCACGTGCTTCAGGATCCAGCAGGTAGTAGCCAGTTTAAATGGCTTTTCATAGCGACGTATTCACAGGAAAAGTCTGCTGTCGCAGTCACATGACTGATTTCTCTGCATAAACCGTAGCTGTGTATTTGCTGTGTTTATTAAAAAAATATGTCAATTAGAAATTTGATAGTCCTAGAAATGTTTCTGTAAATCTGTATAAATTTAGTGCTTGTTGTTGTAATTGTAGTGATTGTTGTAATAAACCAACAAGTCAATCAGTTGGTGTTTCTGGTGCTGCTCGTACAGAAGATCCTTGTAGTGTAGATTCCACAAAGTATTCTAATGAAGGCAGGGCTTATTTATAATAATCTTGCTATTGATTTAGTGTAACATGTAAACCCAGGCCCAGTAGCAAAGTTCAGATGTGATTTATTTTCACTATTGCACATCGGGATCAGCCAGTCGAGGTCAAATTCATAGTGATGGAGATCTGAGAGAGTGAGATAATGTAAGAGTGAAAGAAAGAACCTTGACAACAGAATACATTTTTTAAGTTATCTGATTAAAACAGAGAGCTACATACAATACAACTGGTTTTATAGTAAGAATGAACATGATTCATATAAATAATGGATTATTACGAGTGTTTGGACTCGTTGTCTATAACGAGGAGGGTATCCCAGGGGACTCAGGTCATGAGGCGGGGTACAGCAATCCGGTGCAGGACAGACAAGCAGGCACACACTCACGCACACGAGCAACCTGGAACTGCCGATTAGCCTCATCTGGACGTCTTTAGACTGTAGGAGGAAACTGGAGGAAACAGAGGAAACACATGCACATGGACCCAAAGCAAGAATCGAACCTTCAACACTACGCCAAGATTAGACATCATCACGTTGATGAGTAACTAAATATTTGATGTGGATATTACACTCCATTTAGTAGCTTAGTGCTTTAGGGATTAGTGCTGTTTCCTCACACATCCAAGGTAGTGTGTTAAAAACTTTATTCCACTGTCTTGATGATATAAAAAAAAACCCTATAGTTAAAGGTTTACCTCAGACTGTTACAAAGCACCGACACTGGAGACTCCTTCCACTGATGACACAGAAAACAATTGCACATGTTTTAACTGTTTATACAGTATATACATCCCTGCTATAGCATATTAGAAAAACTGCATTCTAACCAATCAGAATCCAGACCTTGTGGTATAACTGTGTGCAGAGATTAAAGCTGATTGTGCACTTAAAAGCATTTTCTGGACTCAGTCAGTATGATGAAAGCTAGCATTTGACAGTGAATGTTTTCTGCAGAAACATGTACCTATAATACATGTCTTTCACTTCTAGTTTTTAGAGAAATCTTATCAACAAACATTCTATAAAGAAAGACAAGCGTGATGTGATATTCATTATCTAATATTCAGCTGGTCCTGCTGATGAGCAGGTGGACGCGTGGAGCTGAGTGAGATGATCTGCTGCCTCTTAGTGATGAAGGAAGTTTGGGGTTGGAACTCTGTCATCAGGGCCAGGTGATTAAAGAACACATGCCAAATCGCTAAGAGCGTTTCAGCATGTTAAAATAAATCTTTCAACTGATAACAATTACACAAACCACCCAGTGCAACATTCTCCAAAATATTAACCTGTTTAACAAGATCACAAATGTCAGAGCATTTAACCACTGCCCTGAAGCAGTATGAGTGGAACTTGAAAAAACTAAACTACTGCCTGTGTGTTGCTGGTATTGGACAATAATCAACATCTGGCTGGTGTGATGAGGGTCTCATGCATTCCCTCATGATCTTTTAGAAACATGCGACAACTTCAGGACAATACGATTTTTGACTCCAAACCACACCAGGTGCCAGGTGGCCATAACTGTCAATTCTTCATTCTGAATCCATCACATTACTTATCACCAAGAGTCCTCATAATCCCATTGTGCTTGGTATTTCTTAATCAGATACCCATATGCCCTTTATTTCTAGTAGAAATGCTGAATTGTCAAACTGGTGACCACACTGTTATGAATGTCTCATTACCCAGACTGAAGTTTCAGAAGTGAAAAAAGGAAGATAAATTTCCTGCCCCATATGTAGACCAAGAAGAAGTTTTTAGTAAGGTCAAAGCCTGTGGAATACCCCCTACCAGGACAGTGGTGGCCCACAGTTAAAGCTACTGATACTGAGTTCAAGCTTCAGCACCACCAAGCTGACCCTGTTGGGCCCTTCAACAAAACTCTTCACCTTCTCCTATTCTGAACTCTGACCCGAACTTCCTAACAAGCTGGGATATGTGCAGACAAGAGTTTCACTGTGCTGTAACATATACAAAGTGGAAAAGGATGCTTCTTCACCTGAACCTTATTCCATTGACATCTTTCACTCCTTGTCATGGTAGAGCCCTCTCACTTTCAGTAACCAAACCACAGGAAAGTGTATGTGAGTGTTTGTTAGCACTTAACAATATTGTGCCATGCCCCATGGTTTGGTTAACACACCACTGGTATTTTAAGCCTTCATAAATTAGCAGCTTATACAAGTTTATACAATTGTTTATATAGATGCTAGGCTTATTTACACTTCATCAGATCATGGCAAGCACTCACTTACAAAAGGCTCTTGAGGAAGAGGATAGATTCATTGTTCATGGGTTTAATCATCATATGTGCATTCTTAACAAGGATGACATGCAGCAATTTCCAGAGACTGTGTGCATCAAGAAGTAGCTGTATACTGCATGTACAAGGGTTAGAATTAGTCAACAAAATATCTGCACTCCGGTTATTAAAACTTCTGTTGGTCACACTGTATAATCAGAACTGTTCAAAGCTCCTGTCTCCCCACTCACTGCTGGGTAGAAGTAAATGTGTTACATTAGTTCATTTATAACTGCAGTGCGAGCAAAATGGGCGCACCACTTATGATTTGCACGAAAGAAGAGCAGCGCTAATTTATTATTATTATTATTTTTTTTTGCAATTTGAGAGTGTACTTGTGTGAGGGATCGCCACTAGTGGGCACTGTTTTGTTTTTGTAGTTTTTGTTTGTAGACTCAGTTTCCCAGAAGGCACCTCGGTCAGGTGATGCGGGTGCTCACCTGAATCGAGGTAGCTCATTAGAGCTCCTATAAATAGCTGTTTATTCTGGGAAACTGGGTCGAGCATTGTTTACTCTCAGTAATATGTGGGCATTTTGTTTAGTTTAATTTGTATTTTGATTTAAGTTTTGTTAAGTAAAGTTTTGTTATGTAACATATATGCATGCAAAAATGCTGTAGTTTGTGGTCATGTTAATGTTAAGTGCGTTTCTGTGTATGTAGAGCTGATTCTGTCTCGTGAAGTGTGGTGTTTGTCTCAAGATTTAAGTGAATATCGTTTGGTGTGTTTCAAGTGTTTGTGTAGCTCCTTGTGTGTTTAGGTTCTCCATATGTTTAGGTTCCCCGTATGTTTAGGTTCCTCGTATGTTTAGGTCTTTATCTGTTGGGCCACGTGAGAGCTTAGCTGCTAGCAGGCTTAGCCACTAGCAGGGTTAGCCGTTAGCAGATTTTGCCTCTAGTAGGAATTTGCCTCATGTGTGCCTAGCCTTTTGTCTGTCTGTCCCAACGTATATTTAGGTACTAGCCCCTTTAGATACAATAACCAATTTACAATAACCAGATTATTGGTTATTGAGTCCCGTCTTGTCTGTAGTCCCGTCCTGTTACCAGTCTCGTCCCGTATAGTCGTTTCAGTTCAAGGTCCAAGCCTTTTGTCTCGTTCCAAGCTTATGTCTCGCTTCTAACCTTTGGCTTGCTCCTAGCCCTAATGAAGCTAGAGAGCCTATGTATGTTATGTAAAGCTAAAGGAGGCTTTGGTCAAGCTAAAGAGCATTGTGTCAAGCTAGAGAACCCCTGTGAAGCTAAGAGAGCCTAAGAGGCTAAGAGTCTGTTAAGCTCTAGATCTTGTGTTAGTAGTTTGAGTCCTTGGAAATCCCTCAGACTTTCACCTATTTGGTCTCCTGAAAGCAGCCCTACAAGGATAAAGATTCACTTCTGATGAAGAAGTGAAGACAACGGTGCATTTGTGACTTAAAACATTTTAATGAGAGAATACGAATGCTTGTTCACAGATGGAAAAAGTGTATTGAAAGTGTATTGTTGCAAATTACAGCACATATGTGTACCAGGTTTGCCATGTGTGACACATGATCAGGCATTGTGCATTAAAGCCTTGTTGAAGAAAAGCTGGAGCTCAGGGTTTTGATAGCTTGGGAGAAAAAGCTCTTTCTCAGACTCTCAGTCCTGGCAGAGGCACGTTCCAGACCATAACCAACTAAACTGTCCATGTTGGAGATACTTTCCTTCTCCAAGATCTTCCCATCTGTGGTCCTGCACCTTGTAGTATAGAGAACCATTAGAATGACCAGCGCTGAGCTTGTGACCAGTTCAACAGACGTCACCACTCTTGGCAAGGGTTTGTAGTTCTCAACACTGCAGTTCCTGTATCAGATGGTGATGTTCTCTTTGAAATGGTGGTGTAGTAGAAACTTTTGATAGCCGAGGAGATACTGAACTTGCACAGCTGCTGTAGATCCTGTAGCTGCTGTCTTGTGTACAGAGTCACAATGAAAATGAAAATGAAAGATTGTCACTGGTGTTTACACAGAGGTTTTTGAAGCTGCTCAATCTCTACACTGGTGTCCCATCGTTTTTGGGAGCTGTGTATGTCCTTTATTGTTCTGGTCTGTTATTAACACGTAGTTCCTTAGTTTTGGTGATGTTGAGGAGCATGTTGTTGGGACCACTGGGACAGCCATTCCAATTAATTCACATGGTAGACCTTCTCATATCATGTCATCTGCAAACTTAGAGATGTTGTTGAATTTGTTTTTGTTTACATGGCAGAGCTTATTCATCAGCCGGAGAAGTATAATGTTGATAAAGGCTAAATCAGTAAGAAAACTGGTACTTGCTGGGTGGAAATGAGCAGATGAAGCCTTTGATGAGTTTCTCAAAGCACTAGACTTAAAAGATCAGGGCCTCTCAGGGGAATTGTTGCAAATCAGCTGAAATACTGTAGATAACTTGGGTACAGGAAAGATAATGAGTCTTTTGAAGCATTGACGGATAATGGATTGTGTCAAGGAGAGAGATTAAAAATAATAGTGACCTCCAGGGGCAGGTGTTCAGCAATGGTTTTTTAGCACTCTAACAGAGTTTGCTTTTAGCCCCACTTCCAGTCACTCACTTTAGAGTTCTGTTCATATCATGACTGATTGCATGAGATTCTCATTCTGTTGCATTAGCGGGACTGCTAGGACTAGCCCCAATGCTAATATTAGCAGTGCTAGTATTAAAACCAGGAAGTGGTTGGCACTAATGGTGGTGTGCGATCTGTCTCTACAGTTTGTGATTGTCTGTAGCGGTGTAGTTTTCCATGCCAGTTAGCTTTATCAAAGCATGGATCCTGGTTGGAAAAGATCTTTACCATTCTCTTGGGGAGGATCTTATCTGTCAGAGTAGCAATAAAACACAACACCACTTCTGTAATTTTATGATGTTTCCGCAGATTGCTTACCTCTCCTGAGTGTTGATGGCACTTCCCTGATGATTGCAAATTATGCACGATATCTATATTTAGGACCTGTTTTTTCCTGGATTTCTATATTTTTAGACTGAGTGAGTGAGCGAGCGAGCGAGAGAGCACATGTGCATCGTGATTCATCTTGTGCTAAGTGAATCACTATTCTTAGTGGGCGGGTTCAATTTCTAGGATATTGTATATGATTTGTGGGATTTGGGGAGGCACCATCAATACACAGTAAAGATGAGATGTCTGTATATGAAACTATAGACTATAATGTATTCAAGTTGATGTCACTCGGTTCATCCGGCCGTATGGCTTTTACAAGGCGAAGATACTACAAGGAAAAGTCCAATTTCAGCAAAACAAATTCTACTTCAGTTTCTCGCATCTCTCACCTTGGAGATGGACTGTCCGTTCACAAGCAGTGTGCTGAGCAGAGGTGGGCTGTGCTTCTGTGTATCTTCTCGATGTGATGTGCTCTCTTTATTAGGGTCAGGTGCGAGAGATTATATCCTGTATTCTAAAAATAAAAGGTGTTTTCTCTGCTCCCGGAACACCTGGATAAACAAATCGGCCAAATAACGACAACGTTTCTTTGAAATGAAATTTGTGAATTATGAAATTGTGCAGGACACAGGATGCTAAAGGCCTTTGTGGTGTAAAATCCTTTATTGAAAACTCACCAGAGGTTTCAATACACTCGTTCCTGCTCTGCTTAAAGGCAATCTGAGCAACCTCAACATTTAACCATAATGTATCAGAGGCATTTTCAAATTTAGAAAGGTCTTGAAAGTGGTGGTGTAGTGGTTTATACTGTGGCCTTTCACCTCCAGGGTCAAGGTTTTGATTCCTGCCTTTTGTGTGTGTGTTTGTGTGTGTGTGTGTGTGTGTGTGTGTGTGTGTGTTCTCCCGGTGTTTGGTGGGTTTTCTTCAGGTACTCTGGTTACCTGCCACAGTTCAAAGACATGCAAAATAGGCTGTTTCTAAATTGCATGTAGTGTGTGAGTGTGTGTTCTTGTGTCCTGTGATGGACTGGCACTTCACCCACGGTGACCTGAGTCTACTGGGATAGGCTCTAGACCATGTACAGGAAAAGCCCTACAGCTAATGAGGGAGAGTAAACAAATAACAAAATCAGATATCAGTGTTAAATTCATTGTTTTATGTGAGCCTTTATTTGTCCTGACTGCTCTCTACTCGTTTTTGTGTGTGAGTGTTTGTGCTGAACTCCTGTACAAGTCCCTGGTTTCCACTATGAAATGGATATCTGCAACTCCTCAAAATATGTGAAAAAGATGCTAATTCACACCCAGGTCTTGGTAGAGTCTCTGGGGCTCTTGACACTTGTGATACTAAACAAGTGAACATGTAAAAATGTAAAAAGTGAATGTGAAGAGGTGACCCGAGACCACGACGCCACTACTAAACAGGGTTGAAAGCGAAATGTCTGTTTAAGAAAAGCCACCAGTCAGACGCCTGCATTCCTGAACAAGGTGGAAGATGTTGGCCTGAGGCGAGAAGCTTGTGCGTGCTCCATCCACTGCGCTGTTACACGATACACTCCATCATCCATTGACTCAACACTAAACACCAAACACCAAACACTGCACACACACACACACACACACACACACACACACACACACACACACACAGTGGTGATAGCTGCTGTGCTGCTTCTGTAACTGTGAATTGGTTTGATTATATGATGTAATAGAGTATTGTGAAGCTGAAATGTCCGAATGTTCGCAGGTCGTGATGGAGGATGTACCTCTGGTGCGGATGGAAAGTCCCCTGCGTGCTGTAGGGGTCGACATGCGCCACTAGCAGCTGTGTGCCCACATCAGAGACGAGTGTGTGCAGATAATGAGAGCCTCGCCGGAGTCCAATTACAGACCTTCAATACATTTCATCCACATGTACTGTACACTGTAACACACAGCCTTTTTTAAACACATGCACACACACTGGCATGTGCATATAATCATTTATATACACTCAATCATTAATTTATTCGAATCTTACAGTGAAAGGCTTCAGTTACGTGTCCTGTCTTTAGTTAGATTTAGTTTTTTTAAAGATAATAATACTTACTGGTGTTTATTTAATCTAAAACTTTAATTGTGTATAGATTGACAGATTGGAAGAAGTGCCAGAGTGCATCTCTTTATCTTCTCCATCCAACTCATCAGAGTGGTTACTCCATTGCTCAAAGGATACACACTCTCTGAACATTCTCTGTTGTGGTTGACACCTGTGTAAAAACATACCTGCACCTGTGTGTGTGTGCGCGCATTGCGTGTGTGTATAAGACAACACAGTGATGTCATAACCTCCCCACAAAAAAGCACCATGTGCTCCAGATGTCCTCACTTCATTGTCTCATCTCTCTGGCAGCCATTACAGCATTACGAGTGGAACACACATCTAAGTGAAGTTCACCACCTCACCTCTGCTACTGTACACTAGCAAGCTAAATATTACTGTTTATGTTTATAGTGATGAAGTGAGACCATGAGGACATCTGGAGCTCACGGTGCTTTATTGTGATGTGGTAATGACACCAAATCTGATTCACCAGCTGAAAAGCTAGAGACAAGTAACAGCTTATACAGTATGAGTGTGAGAGAGGTCTGAGTTTTAATATGAATATGAATAAATACAGCAACTTCGAATATGAATATGAACAATACAGCAACTTCAAATAGAAAAAGAATGAAATTAAGCAAGTCAGTCAGAAGAAAGGTTTATCAAGGTTTCTGCATGAAAACTTTAGATGTTTGCAGAAGCAACAGAGACATAAGTGTTCAAAACCGATGGACCAGGATGTTCAGTTGAGCAATTTGTGTGGTCTGAAACGGCCATATTCATCTGTTTTGAAGAAGCTAACTGGAGGGTGGGGTGAAATGATCAGAGAGGTGCCAGGCCAAGATTGGGGTAAGTGGGGTATAATCTTCATCCAGGAAGACATTTGGAAGGAAAAGACAAATGCAGCTGTATAGCATCTATGAGAAAAGCCATCATAGCTGATTACTGATTTCTAATGAGAATGAGAGTGGAGTGAGTACTGAGCCCTGAGACACTCCAGTAGTACATCTGTGTATCACCAGTATAGAACTGATTGAGCCCTGAGGTTAGGGATGAATTGAGAACAAGTGTGAACCTGAGAACTGATGCCAGAGAGACACCACTGTGGTGTGGTGCGGTGCTGATGATGAGTCTTCATACAGTACATCTAGAGAACTGGTCCCTAAGGCTCTCTGAAGTGATGAACCTAACCCACTTCATACTGAATGAGAATTAATAATTGTTTACTAGAAATAATTACTGTCAGATGAAGGATAAAATCTGGCAGACTACCGAAGCTGTCATGTTTAACGGTTTGTTGAGGCAGAAGGGATAAGCCCACAATATGTGAGATGTGACGCTGAGTGTGATGAAGACTCTGTATGATTAATAATTAACCATTATGACTAACAGAGGTTGTTAGTGAAGGTGCTCGGGTCACAGTGCAGATGGTGGTGCCGCGTCGATCACGTCTGTCCTCAGCAGACCTGCGGTGGTGCGAGAGGCTGAAGACAAATGAGACGAGGAATGAGAGGAATGATTGTGGAGCTCTAAGTTGCAGGTCTGTGCAAAGAACCGGCCCGAGGCTCTTCTACTCACTAACCTTTACGCCAACTATTATTAATATCTGTCTCACGGCAGCTAACTCTGGGTTTAGGAGTGGAGATCACAGAGATGGGGAATGTTGGGAAACTCTCACTTATGTATACACTTGCACCACTTCAATAGTTCAAGCGCAATCCGTTTCCACAGGAAAACCACAAACGTGCACGCGGTAATGCTGGAGCACAAGAAAAGTTGAAATGTTCAAACCAGGCAGTTTTGCTTCATGGAGGTTTTCCTGTAAAGTGAAATGAGAACTTTTCAGCTAAATCTCTGACGCATGCCTCCTATTACTCATCCAGACTGTATCAATTTTATTTTGAGGTGTGTGAAAAGGGATTTAAAAGGGACAGTGCTGTTTCCTGTGTCAGAGGGGATAAACTCTAATAAACTGATGAGTGAGTGAAGTGTGTTTGTACAAGATACACATGCTAACGATATCCAATCCGAGAACCCTGTATATACAGTACACACACCTAGTCATTTGTTTAGAAAGATATGATTCTTCAGCAGGAAAAAACACACACTTCAAATATCCTATAATGATTGGGTAATACTCTTTTGATACCTGGTTGAGCTCTTGCACCCTGAGTTACCCTGAAAGAGCGTGTGGCAACGAGTTCATGAGTTGAATGTTAGAATTTTTTTTTAGATTTAATGTATGCAGAATTAGTTAAGCAGATTGTAAACATTTAGTTAGTTTAATCCTGGTCACATCACTATAGTCATACTCATTTATCATTGCTTAAAAGCTTTACTAATAATGCACAACTCAATCTCATTGATTTTCTTGATATTTCTTGGAAACAAGGAGTGTACCAATTCAAACTCATTAAAAAGCCAAATGAACTTTAAATACAATTACGTATTTAATGATAATACTTATTCCAGTAGAGATTTCCACATTAGTGACATGCCATTCTCTGTATTAGATCTGAATGACAATTCGACAATGTATCATATGCTATTAATAGCGTAATCACAACGACAGTATAACTACTTATTTTCATACCACAGCTACAGATAAACATTAGGTAACACACTGCCTGACCAAAGAAGGGAAAGTCGCTGTTTCAGGAAGGCCTGTGTCAAATAAAAGCAAAGACAACAACTAGCGAGACTGCTGAAATGTCTTGGGTTAAGAGTCATCAAAGACTTGACTAAACCCTGGAAGGATAGTGCTGAACTCTGACAATGTGGTGAGAAAAACATCCTAAATGATCACTTAAATACTGGTGAAGTCACAGGGTAAAAAACATCCAGTGAAAACCAGAGCGAAGTTTAATAGTGAAACTATTCTGACATTACTTGAAGCATTCAGATTTACACACATTTTCATACAAGTAAAGAAAAGAAAAAGTGTGAAAGAGTGCTCCAGGGAGAATATTTATACATTTATAACTTGAGAATGGTCTTGCTCTAAGATTAAATTAGGAACATTACATTATTTATGACAGATTGTAAATATGGTTATATACAGTACATTTCCAATACAAGGAAGATCCTCATATTCAGAATTGTGTTATCTAATTTTCTGATCTCTACACAGATAATTAAGATCACCCATATGTGAATTTGTAGTAAGTATAAGATCACCTGAAATTTCAGTCTAAATAAACAAATACAGCTTCAGCACCATATTAAACAGTACAGGCTGTAGGGGAACCCTGTGGTTAAGGGGTTGCACTACTGGTCAGAAGGTCTCAGGTACACCACCACTACACGCCCCTGTTGGTCCCTCGAGCACAGCCCTTAAGACTACTCAGATGTTTAATCAGATAAAATGTAAGTCACTCTTGGACTTCACGATAACATACTGGAATAAAGCAGATCATAATCTTTACATGGCATGTGGCTGATTTGACTAAAAGTCTCAATGTTTTAATTTGGTCATTTGAGTTGTGAACCGCATGCAGGGTGTGGAAACCGGGACCCTGGAGTAGTCACAGCAGAGGTAGTAAAAAATAACTACACTCATCTTTGTGGTTTAATGACGACTTGTTTTATGAGGACAGTCATTATCACTGTTTTTCATTCTCACAGCTTAATTTAATCTGAACTGTAGGTTCTTTCTCCACTGAAATGAAAACTGAAGCAGGTACTAACATGTTAACCAATCATGTTATCGCCCTCACACCTGAGTTCATCTGAGGAGACACCTCTTCACTGCAGTGTTCACACAAACTGTCATGTTCGGCTATGTTGTTGGACTGTGGGCTTGGTGTTGGCATAAATGCAGAGGGGATGCAGTGAAACAGAAAGTCTTTAATGAGAATCAAACAAACAAAGCAAACATGAACAAAACATGAACTAAGGAAGTTGGCTAAAAACATGGAGCATGCCAACAAACGAAACTCAAAACACAAACACAGACTCGGGATTACACGATCTAATACAGTACAGACATGGGGATACAAACTGGACGAGACAAGACATACTAAACAGCCTAGAGGACTAAACACAAGGGACTATACATGCAAGGGATAAACACAAGACAGGCTTGGCTAGGTCTACCACCTGTTCTGCACATTATCTGCTAAGCTAGCTCATAGCTAATCAGACTAATGGCTAAACAGGCTAGTAGCCTGAGACCCAAGGGAATGAACAGACAAGGTGCACAGCAGACTAGGTATGAAACAGACTAAGAACTCTAAAGGTTAGTGGCTAAAGATGTTAGTACCTAAACAGACTAAGAGCTAAGCAGACAAGGAGACTAGACATAAACGGAGACTAGACAGACTAAGATCTAAACATGTTAGTATCACCCTCATTAGTATTTAAACAGACTATTAGCTAAACATGCAATGGGGGTTACTTACACAAAAGGGTAAACACAAAGGGCTAATTCTCCTAGAGGCTAATCCTGCTAGGAGACACAAAGACATTTCAATATAAACAAACTTAACTTAGTGCTCCTGAAACCAAAGGCCAACTGTAATCAAATCAAACCAAACTAGAACAGAGCAAAACCCACATAACAGAAATTAATGCTCGACCCAGTTTCCCAGAACAAACAGATATTTATAACAGTGCTAATGAGCCTCCTCAGTTCAGGTGAGCATCCACGTCACCTGACCGAGGAGGCTTCTGGGAAACTGGGTCTAGGAACAAAAACTATAAACTAAAAACACTGCCCTCTAGTGGGCAACCCTCACACAGATCAGCTTGATGTGAAACTAAATCACATTTCTCTTGTTTTGTCTTTTACTAGAATTACTAATGAATATAATTAAGTGACTATACACAGGAACAGAAATGATCCCTGAAACTGAAAGCTATGACTAGCATTCGCTTAGCATTAGCATTAACAAGAAAAGCTTTACACGCATCAGACAATGAATACACTGAAACATGGGACAGACATAAACAAACTAATTTAACTAAGGTGCAGGCAATGACTGTGGTGCATTGTGGCATATACTGTATATGACAGACGTTTATCCACATCCGATGACAATCAAGAAAGAAAAGAACAATCATAATTAAAGGGACAGCATAGGACATCATTGTTAGAGAGACAGCATAAGACATTGGTGGTTAGAGGGAAAGCAAAGGACATCAGACATCAGCATTAGAGGGACCTACGGGAGCATTGGACATCATCATTAGAGAGACAGCATAGGACATCATCCTTAGAGGGACAGTGTAAAACGTCATTGTTACTGGGACAGTGTAGGACATCATCATTAAAGGCACAGCATAGGACATCATTGTTAGAGAGACAGCATAGGACATAGTAGTAAGAGGAACAGTATAGGACATCATCATTTGAGGAACAGCATAGGACATGAGACATCATCATTAGAGGGACAGCACATGACATCACTGTTAGAGAGACAGTAGTAAGTGTAAACGAGTAGTAAGAGGGACAGCATATGCAATCATCATTTGAGGGACAGCATAGGACATCATCATTTGAGGGACAGCATAGGACATCATCATTAGAGGGACAGCATAGGACATCATCATTAGAGGGACAGCATAGGACATCATCATTAGAGGGACAGCATAGGACATCATTAGAGGGACAGCATAGGACATCATTAGAGGGACAGCATAGGACATCATCATTAGAGTGACAGCATAGGACATCAGACATCATCATTAGAGGGATGTAGTCATTACAGCATAGGATCAGCATAGGATCTGATTGTTAGATGGGACAATGTTTCATGTTATGGTTAGAGAGACAGTGTAGGACATTATGTTAAAAGGGTTAGCATAAGACACCGTTATTAAAGTGACAGTATATGATGTCATCGTTAGAGGAACAGCGTAAGACATTATGGTTGGAGAGACAGCATAACACATCATTATTAATGGAACAGCATAGAACATCAACATATGGACAGCATAGCACATTATCATTAGAGGAACAGTGTAGGCAGTGTAGACAGGATGTAGTTTTTAGAGGGACAACATACAGTAGGACATGATCATTAAAGGGACAGCATAGGACATGGCCATGTTCAGCGGTGTTGCTGGAATAAAGCAGTTTAACTTTCCCTCAGTGCACAATTCATCTCACATTTCCACTAAACCTGTGCTTTGATCTCGAGTCATGTGACTGCTCGAGACAGGAGCATGAGCTGGACATGGGGATCATTTTAAAGAAAAAGACAAACTCTTTTAAACTTTAAATAACACATGACATGAGATTTTGAGGTCTGTTGTGCCTCTGTGTGTCCTTGTGGCTCGTGATAAACAGTAAACTGCTGGGAACTCCGTCCTTTTCCCTTCCCTTGTCTCTGAGTGTGAGTCTGGCTGCAGCTCAGATGTTAGCTGTTAGCCACGCCGTCCATCACTGCAGCGCTCTGTGATCTGAGAGCGGCTGCAGCACTGAGCAGCTTGCGGCCTGTCTGGGTCAGAACGGAAGAGAAAACAGTAAAGTAGAGGGAGAAAGAAAAAAACGAGTGCCGAGGGCCGAAGATTAAAGAGCTCAGGCTCCCGAACCCTCGGAGTTATTAATGCTGCAAGGACTAATTACACGTCCACTTCTGAAGAGCAATTTACTGTCGTTTAGGACAGATAACTCTGATCAAAGCAACAGAGAGAGGGAGAGAGAGGGAGAGAGAGGGAGATGGAGAGAACCCTGTGGTGGAGTTGTATTCTCTATCACGATGTAACCCGCACAACACACCTGCTTTTTAAAGCACTTAAAATCATGCTTACCAATTTATCCCAAACTTGCCGTATCCTTCCATAGAGGCGCATTGGAACAAATGAATATAAACCTGAACTACTGTCAGAGCTACTGTTATAGTGACCTAATCAACACCTTCTGTAATGTGACACAGACAGTCATGTGACTCGAGCACCACAGTGGAGGATGGGATTCGTAGTCCGTTGTCATTGGTGTTTATCGAATATATACAAAAGAAAACAATGACACTATCCATACAATTTACTTGCATGCAACAAACAGATATGATACAATAAAAAAAATGCATTTGTGTTGTTTGTTTATTCTTTTTTCATTCTGCAGCCATGTTTCTATCACTTGCTTTTTTTTTATTTTTTGACACTAATGATTGATCTTAAAATAATTTTGATGTTATGATTAATTTTAAAGTTTTACTTTATTATTATTATTATTATTAGCACTTTGTAGTTATCAGTGAACTGCTCTTACCATCCAGCTAAGAAAAAAAAAATAGATCTAGGAGAAACTGCTATTTCAAAATAAAGACATTTTATGCTAATTATGATAAAATCTGGAAGAAAAAGTTCTGGTCAGGTGACACTCCATTTGTATGAAACTGAAAATAATAATAATAATAAAAGACATTCCCAGCCATTGTATTTCCCTTTTAAATATTTAATGAATTTTGGAATTCTTTAAAGACTAATATCACAAATATGACACTTTAAGTTTATCATTTAAGAACGCTAAACTCGGTCTGCTTGGTGTGACCTGTGTTCTGGATTTGATTTCAAGGTTCCAGAAACTCAGGAGTGTGAGATGATGTGATGTGACAAGCAGCGTGAAAGTGTAACTCTCATCATTCCGCCTCTCAGATCCCTGTTTCATTGCTTTTCATGAAGAAACAGTCTATTTTTGGAAAACTGTGCAATTAAAGTGCACTCAGCTGAATCCAGAAGGAGGAGTGCAACATTCCAGCACTCTTTGTGGCCCGTGTACACACACACGCTGCTGCTCGTACATCACGTAACAAATTCAAGTTAAAATGGCATAAAATGTTTGTCCCAAAACAGCTTTATCGAACTAATCACCCCAAATATAGATGTATATGATATACTAATAGCATTATCAGTTTCACAGAGAACAGTGAGAAGAGAGAACGGCCAGACTGGCTCGAGGTCTCAAATAACATCGTTACACCTGAGGTCTGCTGAAAAACATCTCTGTACACATAACACGTTGAACCTTGTTAAAGTAGATGTTCTATGGCAGCAGAAGACCACACTGGGTGTCACTCCTGTCAGTTAAGGGCATGAAACTGAGGCTACAGGTCACGGCGGATCACAAACATCAGACAATAGGAGATCGGAAAAACATTGCCTGGTCTGATGAGTCGATTTCTGCTGCAACATTCCGGTGGTCGGATCAGACTTTGGTGTAAACAACATGAAATCATGGATCCATCCTGCCATGTATAGTATTAAAAATCTAAATGTTGAGTAAAAGTGATGTTATGAACAGTTATGTGCTGGATTTAATAATCTACTTTATAATAATCTACTAATGCACTACTGTCTCAATGTAAACAAACACCTGCAGCAATAGATATTAATTAGAAAAGATAAAGTGAATATTTTGACTGGGATTAGTTCATATTTTCTGGAGTCATTTTAAGACAAAACTTCATCTTTATCTGATCTACTTTTTCCATTTCTCATCTGTGATTCTCTCTCCGATTACCGAACAGGGAGTGCATTTGTCTGACCACCAAAGAAGGACAACCTGTCACGAACTGTTAGATGTTGGACTGTGGGCTTAGTGTTGAGGCATAGACGCAGAGGGGATGCAGGGAAACAAAAGAGTCTTTAATAAACAATAATCCAAACAAACATGAACAAAGGAAGTTGGCTAAAAATGTGGAGCATGCTATAAAAAGAGAACTCAAAACACAAACACAGACTGGGGATTACACACACACTAATACAATACAGACATGGGATATGAACCAGACAAGACACACTAAACAGCCTAACGGACTAAACACTTGGGACTATGCATGCAAGGGCTAACCAAACACAAGACAGGCTTGGCTAGGTCGACTAGCTGTTACGCCCATTGGCTGCTAAGATAGCTAGTAGCTAAACAGACCAACTGCTAGAACCAAGGGATGAACAGACAAGGTACACAGCAGACTAGGTATGAAACAGACTAAGAACTCTAAAGGTTAGTGGTTAAACGGGTTAGTACCTAAACAGACTACGATCTAAGCAGACAAGGAGACTAGACAGACTAGGATCTAAACATGTTAGTTGCACCCTCATTAGTATTTATACAGACTAAGCTCTAGACATGCAAAGGAAGTTACTCACACAAAAGGGTAAACACAAAAGGCTAATTCTCCTAGAGGGTAATCCTGCTAGGAGACACAGAGACACAGCAACATACTAAATTAAGACAAATATAACCTTAACTTAAAAGCTCCAGAAACCCAAAGGCCAACTGTACTGTTAATTAAACAAACAGAACAAACCAAAGGCCCACTTAACAGAACTCACATTAATGCTCGACCTAGTTTCCCAGAACAAACAGGTATTTATACTAATGCTAATAAGCCTCCTCGGTTCAGCTGGGCATCCGCGTCAGCTGACCGAGGAGCATTCTGGGAAACTGGGTCTACAACCAAAAACTACAAGTCAAAACACTGCCCTCTAGTGGGCAACCCTCACACAACCTTTTAACTATTTCTACAAACTCTTTTCCTGTCAATGACAGGTACTTCCGCTAGTCTTTATTTATAAACTATAAATAAGTTTCAATTAAATGTTTGAGTAGATTTCAGAAATCACTCTCTCCATTGTAGTTCAATAATTCATTCTGAGCAATGTGTCCAAACACACTTTTGTGCTTCATTCGCTCGTAGCTTTCCTGTGATGTGACTTTAAGGACACACAGTTCCTGTGACGATGCTACAGGTAAAATGAGAATGCCCTCTGAAACACGTCTCATGTACTATTCAGGAAGTGGAGTGTACTTAGCCACGGGCTAGTTGCACCGTAGGGAGTTAGCATCTTAATGCTAGTGACTCGCCATTTACAGCACACGACGAGGGAATATTTAATCCCACTGATCAATATTTCAGCATTTCAGCTCGTCTCAGCTCTGCGTAAGTGAAAATGGAAGACTTGAGCATGTGGTTTAAAGTGCATTCGTAATATTTAATGAGAGACAAAGGAAAACTTAACCCACCATCCTCCTCATGCAAATGCTAAGGCTATGCAATAAGCACAGGGATTAAACTGGGATGTTAGCATGGATCAAATGTGTGTAAATGAAGCTGAAAGAGCACACCATAATGCCTCAAATGACTTCTTTTGGAGTTTTTCTTTTTGTCAGAAGAAAACACACTTCACAGGAGGATGATACGGTACCTTAAAAAAGGAGCAGAGCCATGGATTATGTAGATATTTAGCCAGAGAAGATAATTGTACAGCACAGGACAGTTGGAGCAAAGTACAAATCAAGGCATCACACCGTATCCGAGTGATGTGTAAGAGTGTAAGCTGAAGCTAAAAGTCAGAGATTAGAGTGATTAAAGCTTTCTGTCTGTGGTGGGGTTCTTCTGATCAGGCTATGTATGATCTATCGTTCCTGACTCAGGCTTACTGTATGTCTGATCTCCATGACTCACTGAACTTCAATTTTTCTTTTAATAACAGCAAAATTAATGAAATGGTAGGGTTGTGCTAAAAATCATGAATTCAGAATCTACAAAGAATCATAGTGCAGGAATCTACAAATATTAGGTTCATATAAACCTGGAATCTACAATTTATAAAACTAGCATTAAGCTCAAATATGGAAACCAACATAAAGTCTCAGGTTACTTTGCTGTAACCCTGTTCCCTGAAAAGGCGGGAACAAGATGCTGTGTGAAAATGCTATGGGAACATCTTGTCATGTTGCCGGTTGTGAAGCATTTGTGCATCAAACACGCCAAATTTTGGCTTATATAACCTCAGTCAGGTGACGTCATCTGATTAGACGCATCTGGAGGTTAGAAAAGGAGTGAACCGGAAACACTCCTCAGATTGATTTGTCTGAACGGACGTCCGGTCACGTACTGTAGGCAGTGCGGCATTGGGACGCAGCATCTCGTTCCTGCATTTTCAGGGAACAGGGTTACAGCAAAGTAACCCGAGACATTCCCTTTCAAAGGCTACACTCGATGCAAGTGTCTGGACTCCAAGGTTGTGTAGCCCCTGCGGCCCCGAAACATGTAAAGGCTGCTCTGACCTTCAAAAACAATAGGGTGCATGTTGGGTTTATGGAACTTTCGGGAAGATAGTTCAGTGAGGATGCAGTTAAATAGGTCCTGAGAGTACTAGGGACAAAGCCCGAGGACAACTTTTCCTGCAGAAACTCCAGCACTGAAACAATTCAGCAGTGGACTGGGTCTACCTGCTTAGCACACACTTGCTGCAGTGATCCCCCTGGTTGAATGAGCCCTGATTCCTAGAGGCAAAGTGAGCCCACGCGCCTCATAGGAGAGGGCAATAGCATCTCTCACCCAGTCTAGTGGAGGCCGTCCCTCGGTTTCGGCCCCAAAACATGTTAAAGCTGCTCTGATTTATGCCACTGGCTGATGCGGTGGACGTAAATCAGAAGATCACGTACTGGACACAGTAAGTGAAGTCTCTCCTACTCCGAAGCTGTAAAAGGCGGAGGACAGAACGCTTCCAAACAATAGGGCAAGTTGAAAATGGAACTTTCGGAATATAGTTCAGTGAGGATGCAAAATGGCCCTGACTAGCCCAGGGGCAAAGACTAGGCAGGATGGGGTGACTGACAGATCTCCAATCCTCTTAGAGAGGTAACGGCCATTAGAAAAAACATCTTAAGGGTCAGAAAACCTGAGCTGCTGACTCTAGTGGTTCAAAGGGGTGTCAATTGGGCCTTTGAGCACGATAGCTAAAACCCACAAAAAAAAGGACCGTGGCTAAAATAAAAAAGAACTATTGGGTGGCCTCAACCGTTTAGCTCCATGAATGGAACAGGTAACTAAAAGGGTATTTTTCCACAGTAACCCCATCGATCAGAACGTGACAGGCTGAAATAACAGTTACGTATGTCCTAAGAATACTAGGGCACAAGCCCGAGGACAACTTTTCTTGCAGAAACTCCACCACTGAAAGAATTCGGCAGTGGACTAGGTCTAACTGCTTCGTCATGCACGACTTTTCACATACATTCCTTTTAAGGGCCTAAGCTCTTCTAGGGGAGGGAGCCCTCTAGAATAGTCTTAATTACGCTGGCTGGAAGACCAGCTTGACTTAGACTCCCGGGAGTAGAGCTAACAGAATTCTATTCTAAAATGAATAGAGACGTAACCTGGGCCACGTACGGGCCAAGGTGTCCAGACCCATGGGGGGCTGGAAGAGTCAGAAAGCAGCAAAGGGACCATTTGCTGATCTTACGAGGCAAAGAGGTCCACCTCTGCTAGCTGAAATCTCTCCCAGATTGACTGACTACTTCGGGTGGGGTTTTCAATCCCTGTTTGTCAGAGCTTGACTGGACAGTACAATTGCTCCTCATTCATATGCCCTGAAATGTAAATCGCCCTGTGGGAGAGGAGCCTGGTCCGCTAGCTATATAGCGGACAGTACTAGGACATGGTAGCCTCTCAACTACAGGAGGAAGTGCTTTAGGGCCAGAAATAGAGCCATCATTTCGACGCAATTGATGTGCCGTGCGGGAAGAAGGCCTCTCCAACTCCCTCTCCAACTTCCCGTGAACCATATGAACCACATAGGAAGGGTATGGAGCACTGGGCACGTAACCTTTATTGGGGATTGGGGAAATCCCCTGTCACAACTAGAAATGTTCTCATGTGCAGAATGCCCAACGGTGTCACCGTGGATACAGCTGCCATGAGAGCTAAGATTTCTGAAAGTGATGATCACTTTCTGGTCTAGCTTGATTTCCTTGTAGAATGGTTTAGTTTACTTTTGGGTTCATAATCCTAGAACCAAAGATGAGCTAGGATGACATGCTGATGTCGAAGCGCTAGCTACTAAGGCTGGGTCAGCCAGTCGTCTATGTAATTCAATACATCCATGTATTTTACATATGTGCGGGTAAGGGAGCTAAACCAAATGCAAATGCAAGGACCCGATACTGGTAACCTGCTAACTGGTAACCTGCTAACCCTAACCCTAACCCTAACTCCCGTTTTTTTTTTTTTTTAATGATTTCCCAGTGCTTAGTAGGAGGTTATTTCCATCTCCGCGGAAGCAAGAGAGATATTTATCCTTGCCCAGTCACAAAAAAAAAAAAAAACGCAGAGCGCGCTTTGAGAACAGAGAGAAGGATTTCCCGTTTTTTAAAAAAAACGGTTTTAAACCCCCCGAAATGCGCCGCGGCTCGAAACTTCTCAAGGAATGCAGTAAAGTGTAGAGATCGCCCTCCGATATGGATTATCACACGGAGGGACATTTTGTTTTAAAACCCCGAATATCGGTGAGTTAAACACCTCTTATTTTGCTGGTTTAAACACAAACACGCTGAACACAACGAGGTCAAGTGAAGACAAAGAATCTGAGGAGTGTTTCCGGTTCACTCCTTTTATAACCTCCAGATGCGTCTAATCAGATGATGTCACCTGACCGAGGTTATATAAGCCAAAATTTGGAGTGTTTGATACACACATGCTTCACAACTGGCAACATGACAAGATGTTCCCATAGCGTTTTCACGCTGCATCTACAGATGATAAACTGTCATAAATTTGAAAACACAGAGAAGAATCTAGCATTAATCTGAAAAATATAAAAAATAAACTAGCATAGACCCCAAAATATTGAGAATTAACTAGCATAAATCTAAAAAACACAAACGATAAACTAGCATAAATCTAAAAAAAAAACATAAAACATTATACTACTGTACAAGAAATCAGACAAACACAAACAACCTGCATAAATGTGAAAAATATTGAGAATAAACAAGCATAAATCTAAAAAAAACACAAACAATTAACTAGAATAAACCTGAAACATCTGGAGAATAATGAACAAACAGAAGTTGAACTAGCATAAATCTAAAAAAAAATATTGAAAATAAACTAGCATAAACCCCAAAACCACTAAGTGCAATATTAACTCTCTTATAAGAGAGTTAATCTCTTAACGTTAAGTCTCTTAATCTCTTTGCTTAAAAATTAGATATAAAGACTCCATGTGCAATGGCAAATGTTTTATTTTGCAATAGGAATTCAGCAATTCAACAAAATGAACATTTGATCTTCATGCATTAACATCTTACCAATAGCTTTTGAAAAAAAAATACTGAAGTGAAACAATATGTAGAAACTGCAGAAATATACAACAAAATAGTTTTCTGCCCTTACACAAAAAATAAATATACATGAACACAAAAATATCTGAATCAAAATGCTCATACAGGGCCTGATGAGCAAGCCGAGGGCGACAGTGGCAAGGAAAAACTCCCCGAGATGGTAATAGGAAGAAACCTTGAGAGGAACCAGACTCAACAGGGAACCCATCCTCATCTGGGTGAAAAAGAAAGCAGGAATTGATCTGCATTTATACTGTGTGTTAGGTGACAGTCCGTTAATTGATGTTAATATGGAGTACAGGTAGTTATTGGAGACTCAGATAGACTTGCAGGAAGTTTCAGACCTGAACTATCGAGCAACTGCAGCCAAGTCAAGTCAAGTCCTCAGAGAAACTGCTGTCAACACCAGTCGAGGCCAGAACCGTCTTCACGGTAGAGTGAAACCGTCTCAAGACACCAGATGCATGCCAAAGAGACACACAGGGCATCCATGTGACGAGATCTCCAACCAGAAGTGGGATACCAGGATGAGTCAGACAGGTCCACAGGGAGTCTGGATCACTGGCAGCTCAGGAACGACTTGTGTAGCTCGAAAGAGAGGGAAAGAGAGAGAGGGGGAGAGCGAACAGGAGAGGGGAGAGCAGAAGAGGAGAGATAACTGTTTGGTCTGGTCACAGTCACACAGTGTATAAGGTGAATGTATATTTAGTGTAGAGTGCAAGCAGGTACTCCGGCAGGGCTAACTATAACAGCATAACTAAAAGGGAGAGCCAGAAGGAAACACAGACATGAGGGGGAACTGAGATTCAATTCAATAAAATTTTATTTATATAGCGTTTTTAAGAATTGACATTGTTGCAAAGCAGCTTTACACAATCAAAAGAATTATTGAAGTTCGTATGAAATGTGAATGTGTATAAATCAAAATTATAAGATAAGAAAGGAGGAAAAACTCCCTGAGATGGTAATAGGAAGAAACCTTGAGAGGAACCAGACTCAAGAGGGAACCCATCTTCATTTGGGTGAAAACGGATAGCAGGAATTGATCTTCATAAAACTATGTGAGATTGGAAGTTCAGTATAAGAGGTGATGTGTTAAATTAAATGGAGTCCAGTTTGCTCCTGGACGCTCAGGTAGACTGTAGGAAATTCCAATCCTGAACTATTGAGCGACTGAAGTCACGGGTCCTCAGAGAACAGCTGTCTGCATCAGTCGAGGACAGGACCGTCTTCGTGGAAAAGTGGAACCATCCCCAGTCACCAAATGCATCCCAGGCAGACCACACGGGGCATCCATGCGACATGTAAACATATCAGTTCACCGTAATACTCTACGTCCATGAGTCCCCCAGATCTGCTCCTTTACCTAAGGCAAATCTATTCATAAAAATGCTTGGCTAAATAAATAGGTTTTTAGCCTAGACTTAAACACTGAGGCTGTGTCCGAGTCCCGGATACTATTTGGAAGGCTATTCCATAACTTTGGGGCTTTGTAAGAAAAAGTTCTGCCCCCTGATGTAGTTTTAATAATACGTGGTACTGGCAAGCAGCCTACATTGTTTGATTGAAGTAGGTGTGGCGGATTGTAAGACACTAGCAGTTCAGTCAGATACTGCGGCGCAAGACCAGTAATGCTTTATACAGGGTGACACAGAATAATGGGAACTTTTGAATTTATTCGTACAGGAGGACGCCATCTAAAGTAATTAAAAAAAATGAAAGTTTTAGGTTTCAATTACAACTAATAAAATTTCTTTCTTTCATCACTTCTAGTTTTATTGGATTGTAAGTAGTATTTTAAAATCAATGCGGAATTTCACAGGGAGCCAATGCAGTGAAGATAAGATAGGGGTGATGTGCTCGTATCTTTTGGTTCTAGTGAGGACTCTCGCTGCTGCATTCTGGACTAGTTGAAGCTTGTTTATGCACCTAGTTGAACAACCAGACAATAAGGCTTTACAATAGTCCAACCTAGAGATGATAAAAGCATGATCTAGTTTTTATGCACCATTTATTGACAATATATTCCTTATCTTGGCAATACTTCTGAGGTGAAAGAATGCTATCCTGGTGATATTATCTGCATATTGCTGCAAGCTGGTTTTTCTGTTCTGGTTTTTGTTAACTGTGTGTCGTCCATACCATGCTTACCTATTATGTTGCCCAAAGGAAGCATGTAAAGGGAAAAAGCAGTGGGCCTAAAACTGAACCCTGTGGAACACCAAACTCCACTACAGAACATGCAAAATAATCACCATTTAAGTCCATATACTGATAACGATCGGTCAAATAGGATCTGAGCCAGGAGAAGGCTGTTCCCTTAATTCCTACCACGTTTTCTAATCTGTGAAGAAGAATAGCATGATCAATAGTGTCAAAAGCTGCACTGAGGTCGAGTAGCACAAGCATAGTTACATAACCCTGATCAGAGGCTAATACTAGGTCATTTACTACTTTAATGAGTGCTGTCTCTGTGCTGTGATGAGGCCTAAATCCTGCCTGATACAGTTCCTATATATTATTTCTATGTAGATGTGAGCATAGCTGCTCCGCTACTATCTTTTCCAGAATCTTAGAGATAATGAAAGTCACCTGTAATTGGACACCTGACAGGGGTCGAGGTCAGACTTCTTAATTATCAGTTTAATAACTATTAATTTAAAAGATTTTGGAACATACCCAATGCTAAGTGAAGAATTAATTATTTTTAACAGGGGTTCTGTTATTTCCGGCACTATCTGGTAAGAAAATGTGTCGGTATAGGATCTAATTCACAGGTTGACGATTGTGAAGAGGATATGAGCGAAATTAGTTCTCTCGCTTCAAGGGGAGTAAAGTATTCTAGGTTCTGATGTGGTGTGGTTAGTTTATCATCTGTATCACTTAAATTGTCTGGTTTCAAAGCCTGAATTTTTTGCCTAATATTTATTGAAAAAGTTGAAATCTTCACTTCTGCATGTTGTTGTTGTGGAGATTTCTGCAGTGGTCTTGTGTTTAGGTAATTTAGCTACGGTATTAAATAAAAATCTAGGATTATTTTTGTTATTTTCTATAAGAGTGGAGAGATACGTTGATCTAGCAGCACTGAGAGCTTTTATATAGTTCTGGATGCTCTCCTTCCATGTTATTTGGAATAATAACAATTTAGTTTAACACCATTTGTGTTATAATTTTCGAACGGTTTGTTTTAGAGTGCGCGTGTGGTCATTACACCAAGGAGCGAGTTTCTTATCTCAAATCATTTACCTTTTAACTGGAGCTACATTATCTAAGCTATAACAAAGTGTTGACTCTAAATATTCAGTTGCCTGATCGAGTTCTGTGGAGTCAGATGGCGATCCAATCAAAGTTGGTAACTCTGGGAGATTATTGATAAAGCTGTGTGTGGTCTTTGATGTGAACATACGTTTAAAGTGGTAGCGCGGCGCTGGGCGTACATTATTACTATGACAAACTTTACTTGAGACAAGACAGTGATCTGAGATGAGTTCAGACTGTGGAATTGCAAGTATGTTTCTTATACTTAATCCGAAGGATATTATTAAATCTAAAGTGTGACCTGCTTTATGAGTGGGTCCTACTACACACTGATTTACTCCTACTGAGTCCAGTATAGACATAAATGCTGTTCTCAGAGCGTCTTCTGGATTCTCAAAATGAATATTAAAGTCTCCAGCAATTAAAACTTTGTCTACAGAAATTACAAGGTTTGAGAGGAAATCTGCAAATTCACAGAGATACTCAGAATACAGACCTGTGGGTCTGTAAATGATGATTAGCAGAATCGACTGAGCTGACTTTATGTTATTATAGGGAGCTTCAAATACATTAAATTGAGTTCCCTTTCAAAGGTTACACTCAATGCTGCATGAAAACGCTTTGGGAACATCTTTTTTCGTGTTGCCGGTTGTGAAGCATGTGTGTATCAAACACGCCAAATTTTGTCTTATATAACCTCGGTCAGGTGACATCATCTGATGAGATGCACCTGCAAGTTATAAATAGGAGTAAACCGGAAACATTCCTCAGATCTTTTTGTCTTCATGACAGCCTAAAAAACAGCAAAAATAAGAAAGTGTTTAACTCACCGACACGGCAGAGATGTTCCTCCGTGTGTGATAAATCCATATCGGAGGGCCGATCTCTACACTTACTGTTTTGATTAAAGTGCTTCGTGCGTGGCTCATTCCTGGGGCTTACCGGTGAATCTCTCTCCTGGGACATCATTCTTCCTGAAAAGCTGAAACTTCCTTTCAAGCTGTGTAGACTTTCATCTTCCCTGGAGGGAAAAGCTTTTCAGGCAGCAGGTCAGGTTGGTGCTCCATTACACACCATGGCGGTTTTGCAGGCCTACCAGCCTGACCTGCTGAGAGACTTGAGCACTGGCGGGGCTCTTGAAGATAGGGCGTTCTGGAATTATGCCGGGCCACAGATTTGTCTCTTCTTGCAACAAAGCAGACGGCTCGTGCTATCGGCCGTTTTATGGCTGCGATGGTTTCCACGAAGAGGCACTTGTGGCTGAATCTCAGGGGCATCAAGGATAAGGATCGTGCATTCCTCCTGGATGCCCCTATCTCGCCTTCCGGCCTGTCTGGTGATATCGTTAACTCGGTCGCCACTAGGTTCATGAGACGAAGTTATATGAACAAGCCTTCGGGCAATCCCTTTCCCGCCCTGCTCAAGAGTCAGGACTGTCAGCCACCCAGTCTCGACTGGGTCTGACTCAAGGAGAGTGTTTTTGAGCCGGGCACCCCCTCGTAAATATTTGGGGTCATAGAGGTCAGACTGGCATACTGTCTTCTTCACAAAGAATCCCTGAGGTTCATATGCCCAGGCCCATGGGGGTAGCCCCCACCCCGGGGAGAGGATGAAGTGTTCTCCCTGGTACCCCCAGGAGGTTGATGTTCATGCTCCGCCACCACTGGTGTTTCGGGCAACACCGATCTCCAATAAAGTGTTTTTTTTCCCTGCCATGTTTCAGGATGCCGGACATCTAACATCCCCACCGTTTAACCAAGCCGCTGAGACTTTTGCCCCTTTTGGAGAAACTGGCAGTGTGGAAGCTACTGCCAAGTATATCTCCTTGGGTACTAAGCACTGTTGAGAGAAGCTACAGGATTCAGTTCTCACACCGCCACCATTCTATGTGGTTCAGACCCTGGTTTCTGACTCTGGGTCCCACTCTAAGTCTGTCTTGTCATCGCAAGATGCTAACGACAGACGCTTCCCTCACAGGCTGGGGTGCGGTCTTAGATGGCCATCCAGCCCAAGGGAGCTGGAGAGGTCATCTTCTCTCCTCGGGTGGATAACACTACGGTAGTCTCATATATTAATCACCGGGGCGGACTGTGCTCGCGCTGCTTGAATAAGCTAGCGCACCAGGTTCTGCTTTGGGCACAGGACAAGTTCGTGTCCCTCAGGGCGATTTACATTCCAGGGCATATGAATGTGGGAGCAGATGTGCTGTCCAGTCAAGCTCTGACACACAGGGAATGGAAACCCCACCCCGAAGTAGTCAGGTAATCTGGGAGAGATTTCATGTACAGTAACAGAGGTGGACCTCTTTGCCTCGCAAGAAACAGCAAATGTCCCCTTTACTACTCTCTGACTCTTCCAGCTCCCCTGGGTCTGGATGGCTTGGCCCGTATGTGGCCCAGATTACGCCTTTATGTGTTTTTCCTGATAGCCCTGCTCTCAGGAGTTTTGGCGAGGATTGTCAACAGGGTTTGCGCCTCTTACTGATAGCACCCCGTTGGCCGACCAGAGTGTGGTTCTTAGATCTAATATCTCTCCTTGATGGCTCACCGTTGGTGATTCCAGGGAGGAGGGATCTTCTGTCTCAGGCACAGGGGACAATATTTCATCCACTGTCCCCTTCGTGGGATTTATCTATCATGCTCGAAGGTCTAATTGACACCCCTGTGTGAATGTACTTTTAATACGGTAGCGCGGTGCTGTGCGTACATTATTACTGTGACACACTTGAATTGAGACAAGATAGTGATCTGAGATAACTTCAGACTGTGGAATTGACTGCATAGAATATAAAAATAACACCAAATATATAGGATTAATGCATAATCTACCATTAAATCATCTGCATACAGCTGAAAATTACAAAATATGAATCTAAAATGAATCTAGAATTTACAACTGATAACACTAGTAGAAATACAGAATCCAGAAAATATATAATTCAATTCAATTCAATTCAATTTTATTTATATAGCGCTTTTAACAATGGTCATTGTCTCAAAGCAGCTTCACAAAAATGAAAGAAAATTTACAAAAAAAAAAAAATTATAATAATTTTAGAAAAGAAAATAATTGGAAGTGTGTATGTGTGAGAAAAATGTGTAGATAATAATAATGAGACGAATGAATGAAATTTCTCTGATGAGCAAGCCAAGGGTGACGGTGACGGTGGCAAGGAAAAACTCCCTGAGATGGCATTAGGAAGAAACCTTGAGAGGAACCAGACTCAACAGGGAACCCATCCTCATTTGGGTGATAACAGATAGAAATGATATAACATCTTGTGTGTTGTGCAGGTGAAAATTCAATATGACAGAAATTATTTAAATTGACATGAAGACCAGTTCAGCATAGGGACGAGTCAGTAGGTGCAGAGGGCAGATGAGGTCTGGATCACTGGAAGCATAGGAGCAGCATGTGTAGCTCCAACCATCATAAAGCTGAATCCAGCTGGAGCTGGTCCTTTTCTGGATGCCTCAGGAACCTCGCAGGGTCGGCCTTTGTCTACTGAAGCTGGCACAATCTCCCGATGCCTCGGGATGGGTAGAGAAATACAGAACAGATGGAGAGAATTAGCGTAGTTGCCATTCGGGATAGGTATACTGGAGTATGAGATTATGGGATGAGTTATGTGTATGCCAGATTAAAAAGAAGCGTCTTGAGTCTACTTTTGAACTGAGAAACCGTGTCTGCTCCCCGAACACTGTCTGGAAGGCTATTCCAAAGCTTTGGAGCTAAATATGAAAAAGCCCTACCCCCTTTTGTAGATTTTGAAATTCTGGGAACTACCAGAAGTCCGGAGCTTTGTGATCTTAAGGCGCGTGGTGGATTGTAGTGTATCAGAAGACTGGTTAGGTATGTGGGAGCTAAACCATTTAAGGCCTTGTATGTAAGTAATACTATTTTGTAATTTATTCTAAACTGAACAGGTAGCCAGTGCAGGGATGATAATATTGGGGTTATATGATCATATTTTCTGGATCTAGTGAGAACCCTGGCGGCTGCATTTTGGACTAACTGAAGCTTGTTTATTGAGGATGCAGGACAACCACCTAGTAATGCATTACAATAGTCCAGTCTGGAGGTCATGAATGCATGAACTAGTTTTTCTGCATCAGATACGGATAAGATGTTCCTAGGTTTAGCAATATTTCAAAGATGGAAAAAGGCTGTTTTTGTGATATTTGAAATGTGATTTTCAAAAGACAAGTTACTGTCTAATATTACGCCCAGGTCTTTTACTGCTGAGCTGGTAGTAACAGTACATCCTTCTAAGCGCAGGCTGAATTGTGAAAGCTGTTGTGTGCTGGTTTTTGGGCCGATGAGTAATATCTCTGTCTTATCTGAATTTAATAAAAGAAAGTTATTGGTCATCCAATCTTTTATGTCCTGGACACACTCAGTTAATCTAGACAACTTAGGTATTTCGTCTGGTTTAGTTGAGATATATAATTGGGTATCATCAGCATAACAATGGAAACTAATCCCATGTCTTCTAATGATGTTACCCAAGGGAAGCATGTATATTGAGAACAGCAGTGGTCCTAAAACTGACCCTTGTGGGACCCCATATTTCACTGGCATTACACTAGACGGTTCTCCATTTAGATCTACAAAATGGTAGCGATCAGACAGGTAAGATCTAAACCATTTTAATGCCTGTCCCTGAATACCTATATAATTGACATAATTCTGGAATTAACAAAGTATAAAAGTAGTATAAAGCTAACATCTACAAATTAAGAAATTAAGTCCCAAAATGTATAAAAATACAAAATATAATACTACTGTTATTCAATAATCTAAAATGTACATAATTGGCATAGATCTGGAAATTACAAAATATCAAACGAGAAATAAATCCAGAATTTAAGAAGTTAACATATAGCTGGGACCTAGAAAATATAAAGTTAGAATAAATTTGAAGTCTAGAATAATAATAGATATTATACTGCCCCGCCCCAAACACACTCTTATAGTTTATTGGACTGCCTTTGTCCTGATTACAGATTGCATTCACCATGGTGTTGTTTAAAAAAAAAACATCACAATATTTATTCTCCTCCAGATATTCCAGCATTACAGTTTTATAATCTGTAATGTATGCCATGTTTTATGCCCTGTTTGGATTTAAATACATTAAGTAAACACTTAATAGTGTTTGATTCTATAATTACTGCAGGGATTAATGTGTTTCAGCTGCAACAATTCTTTTAATCGTAACTGGTGCAGTGACGAGCTTCCAATTTCTTACACAGCCATGTGGGAAGTCGTCCTGTGTTTGTGGAAACAACATTACTGTGTTTTACAAGAGTCAAATTACTGTCCTGCATCACGCAAAGAAAGCAACTAAGGAGAAATTAATGGAACAGGGTTAAGCGATGTCCAAGATGGCAAATCCTGGATGAGTGTGATGGCCGATTAGTGAAGTCACATGGTACATAGTGTCCTGTAGAAATCAAAGCTGTGAATAGTGAAAGTAAGAGCATTTTTATACACGCTGACAGATGAAGGAAGGGAGGACTAGGTGTTGACACAAACACACACACACACAATGTGATGATAACTCACAGGATTGGGACGACACAGTCGTGTGTCCATAAGAAAACCACTTGTTAATGAGACTCATCAGTTAGTTAGAGAGCATAAAGACTGGACAATGGAAAAGGTCATGTGACCTGATGAGTTCAGACCCTTTCCAGAGTGATTGGCGTGTCAGAGTAAGAAGGGAAGTTCATAAAGCGTTGTGCCCATCATGTATAGTGTCCACTGTACAAGTCCTCTGGAGACAGTGTTATGATCTGGGGTTGATCAGGTGATCAGGTCGAGACTCAGTAACATTATGGGACAATAAAATGAAGTCAGCTGACCACCTGAACGTACTGAATCATCAGGTTATTATGGCCATATTCCGGGACTCAGAGTGTGAGAGATCGGCTCTGGGAGCATGAGGGATCATTTTCACAAATGAATGTTTATAACTATAGCAGCTAGAGTTAGACTTGATCAAATATAAAACTAGGGCAGAGCTGGTATCTACAAACTGAAATAAATCAGGATTAAATACTGCTAACTTCATGTATTGTGTGTGTGTGTGTGTGTGTGTGTGTGTGTATGTTTTACTTGTAGAGACTTGTGTTCTGGCTCATGGATGAACACAGTTCAGTCTCTCTCGCTCTGAGTTAAACACACAGTGCAGATGAAAATACTCTGCCCTGACGGAGTTTTTAATTTGTGGACGGTTTGAGGCTTGCTGTTGGGTCAGGAGCAGGACACCAGGACTCCTGTTTACTGTTCAGCCACAGAATAACTCTGATCACACACATTCTGTGTATTAGTTTATGTGCTGAGTTTATCCCGTACAAGGTCATGGTGCCGGGAGCCCAGGGCAAGGCGGGGCGCACCCTGGGCAGCAAGCCTGGGCACAACTGTAAAATTGTATTTAGTGTTTTACTGTCATTTTATTAAAATGAAAATGTTAGAAATGTTTAGTGTTTATTTAAAATTCTTGGGTTCATGTTCGGGTAGATCCAGGAACACAGGGTGTTAGGTCGAAATACACCCTGCATGGGATGTTGGAACATGCACGCCATGAGTACTGTGCATGTACACACACACACACACACACACACACACACACACACATTTATTTACATGCTCACTTACTGTACACCTTGGGGCAATTTCTAAAAGTCAGTCGACCTACCAGTATGTTGTGGGAGAAAACCAGAGAACCTTCAGGAAATCTACAGGAACATTAAGAGAACATCAAACCCTGGACCACAAAGCCATGTTCCTCCCTCCCTCCCTTACTTCTTTACTTCCTTGCTTGTATGGAAAGCATAATATAGCCATAACTAAACTCTTTGTACTAATTATTATTAAATAACATTTAATAAGAAGTATATTAAAGAATTTAATATGTACAGTAGTAATATCATGTAGTATATTATAGTGTCTGAAGTGTTTAACATATCCTTTTAAATAACATTTAACAATATTTAACATTCATATGATGATAACTATTTCTCTAAAGTTTTATCTTAAGTCTTTGAACAGAAATAAAAACTCTCACTCTCACAGCAATGCAGAGCTTAAATTAAATACTAACAACTGAATGTTTTAAAATACTTTAATACATCGAAGTCTTCATTATTTGTTGAATGGATATAACTAGAAAAAAATTGTGCAGGATTAACAAAAGATATAAAACAAAACAAAAACAAAACATATAGAAACCAGAAACAAGTCAGACTTTAGGACCATGCAGTTTCAGGAACGTGCAGATCTGCTCTGATGTGATTGACAGATACACCCTCGGGGAACAGTAAGGGCTGAATGCTATGGCGGGAACACCGTGTTGATTTTGGAGTGACATTTCGAACTTTGTGGTGAGATTAAAGACGCTTAATGATGAGGATATAAACTTTCAGTCACCTGATCTTATGCAAATCATTAATCACTGAGCAGGTTACCACATTTACTCTGATACAGGGTAAGGCACATTCTCTAGAAGGAGCCGTCCTCAGCAGAAATGTTTAAATTCAGCATCAGTGACCTAATTGTGCTCGACCAATTATTTACTATCCATCCATCCATCCATCCATCCATCCATCCATCCATCCATCCATCCATCCATCCATCCATCTGTCCACCCACCAATCTATCTATTTATCCTTCAGTGCAGCCATCTGCTTTATTGTCTGACCAACCATCAATCCATTCATTTTACTGTGCAGTCATCCACCTATGATTTCCATTGATGCATCTGTGGGACTGCCCAGTCATCTAAAAATCTTATTTCCCTTCACATATCATAATATATTTATCCCTGCTCTAAATCCATGCATCTATCCATCCACTTTCCTGATGAGTAACAGTGTTCAGGTAGGTGATACGTGTCTAAGTAACATACTCGTGAATGCCCGAACCCGGGGTTTCCCAGCAGGACATCTCCCAGATCATCACTCTGTATTCACCATAGTGCATCCTGGTTCCCGGGTCCATGGGATGATGTCCATTCATGCATCTTTGTTACTGTCAATCATCCATCAATCTAGCTATCTTCATCCATCCATAGATCCATTATACCCTCTATCCATCCACCTCTTCATCTAGAAATCACAACTATCACCAACTCTTTTTCATTCTTAGTTTTTATTATTATTATTATTATTATTATTAATAATAATATTATTATTATTATTATCATCATTATTATTATTACAATTGCTCACATATTAAATTATCCACACAATAAAATAACTTATACATATAAACTTAAACATTATACAAATTTAAATAATAAAAAAAAAAAACTACAAAAGAAATGTATATTGCGGGCAGAGGCAGAATATTTGGGGTCAGTCAGTTGTTGAGCTGCTCTGTATGTGCAAACAGTTCCACTGAGGACGACATGGTTCACCTCCCAGACACAGAGCGGAGGATAAACTCAAATGCTTTGCGCTTTTGCCCAATGAAGCGCCAGGAGCTGTGTGTTTGTTTTCTCCATCAGAATTCCCCTATATCAGAGAAGCAATTCGTTTGAGTCCTGAGTGATGAAAGTGTGCTTCTTAAACGGGTGCCGTTATTTACGTTCATAGATGCACTTGCTTTTTAGCTAGTTAGTGGCATCACTGGGACTTTTTCTGGTTACTAAAGAACCCTTGAAGAACGTGAAGGGCTTTTATGGCAGGCATGCTACTAGTGCTCTCGTACTGCACCTGAGTTACATCACTACTGCTAGCTTTGTGGAGAAGCTCCTTATAAATCGTGTAATAAGGTTGTCATGCTAATCATTTTAATCATTTTAATTCATGTGTTGCATGTTTGTCTCCGAATTTCTGCGGGTGTGTCTTTGAGCAATCCACATGACGTTTGTGGTACGTACTGTATAGACTAAAGCGTTAAACATTTAGGAATGAACCAAAAGCTCTGTGCATAGTGGATAAATATGGTGTGTCTTTTTGTCTCCATCCTGGAAGTACCAGAGAGCATCTCACCTCTGAGATCTTTATAGATAAAGATAAAAGTTAGTGATGTTACTGAGTGCTCTCTAGTGATCTTAATGACACTGTCTTATCGTATTACTTTTAAAAATGATTTTTCCTGAATTGACACCGTGCAGCTGTACTGTGACTAGGGTGAACAGGTGGGCAAGACTGGGCACAAGGGGTGGAGGTACACTCAGCAAACACCAGTTTTTATACTCCAAGTGGATCTTTATGTTCTGTTCTGCTACAGAGAACAGGATGCTGGCAGTCCGTTGTCTCTCGTCGATCATCATGGTCCGGCCCTTATGTCGCTCCCCGTCTTTGGACAATTAAATATTTATTGATTCATATGGGTCTTAGCTATTGTCACTTGCAGACACTGACCCACTCATTTACCCGGCACTCTTCACACACAACGTAGCAGCACCAGTGGAATTTACAGTTGCAGCGTTCCCGTCGTGTCTGCTGCAGGATGTTGTGTCCCCGACCACAGCACAGGCTCTCGCAGTTGTCCATTCCCTGGCTTGTCTTGTTGCAGATGCGCCCTTGTGTCCCCACCGAGTCTGACTCGATGTCCCTTTCGCAGAAATCCGGAGACTTCTCGAAGTAGACGAGCGCGTTGGCATTGTTGCGTCGCCGCTCTTGCTGCGATGGGTGGTGGTGATGATTATGATGATGGTGATGGTGATGATGATTGTGATGCTGATGCTGAGGTACATGCTCTACTTGGCCTGTGTTTCGGTTGTGTGTTTTGATTAGCGCAGCTAGCTTAAAGCGTTCCTTCAGCAGCGAGCCCACTAGCCGGAAATCAGGAGTCACCTGCCAACAGGTCTTCAGCTGGCAGCTTCCCGAGGTGCCGTGGCATTTACACTTTCTTCGCATGTGATCCAACACCACCTGGGAGACAGGGAACAACAATTAAGAACAGATTGCAAAATAAGGTTGGATTATACGCTTGTAACTCTGTTTTATTGGATGCGGCAAATAACAGGGCCATAAAACAGTTAAATGAAAAATTTGCATCCATGCCTGTTCGATTTGAGTAATGAAAAGATGGTGAGCTAGATTTCTAGTCAACTGAAAATGATATTGATGTGAAGAAAACCTCCACTGATGTGATAACCTGGTGGTTCAGTACATTCAGGTGGTCAGCTGACTTCATTTTATTGCCCCATAACGTTACTGTGTCTCGACCTGAGTAACTGATCAACTCCAGATCATAACACTGTCTCCAGAGGACTGGATGATGGGGCATCGCTTCTTACCCTGACACGCCCATCACTATGGAATAGGATCAATCTGGACTCATCAGGTCACATGACCTTTTCCCATCACTCCAAAGTCCAGTCTTTACGCTCCCTAACTAACTGAAGTCTTTTTTCTGATGAGTCTCAATAACAAGTGGTTTTATTATGGACACACAGCTGTTTAGTCCCGGTCCTGTTGAGTTCTCATCACATTGGGTGTGTGTGTGTGTGTGTGTGTGTGTGTGTGTGTTTGTGTCAACACCTAGTCCTCCCTTCCTTCATCTGTCAGCTTGAGTTAAAAACTCTCAGATCCAATTACTGAAAGGAAGCGAGGGCCACCCTCATACTGACAGACACACACACACACACACACACACACACACTATAGCACACTATAAGTACTGTATGTACTGTAAGTATGAATAAGGCATATGGAAGGTTTAGGGAGCAGGTAAGACACAGGTGGTTTGGAACGTGCTCAGAACTTTGCTACAATGTTGCCTTTAAATAAAGGTTAAACAGGTGTGTTTTTAAGTGCCCTATTTTTAGGGGAAGACGTGGGGGAAAAGCCCCATTCAGTGGGGTCGGAAGTGGACAAGCCTGCTCATGTCCTGAGTGATTAGAGACGAGTCTGAACCTCGGTGCGGACCGTTATCCTACACCAGCGCCTGGAGGCTCAGGGGGTGGAGCCCAAAAACAGGAAGTGATGTCTGAGACAGGAAGTTGTGATAATCTGAGATTGCTGTGGTTTGGGACACGATGATGGTGTTCATGTGGACCGTATAGGGAATAAGCACCGGGGTCCAACATGTGTTCTGTGTTCAAACTGTGTTTGATGTGTGTGTATGTGTGTGCGTATGTGTGTGCGTATGTGTGTGCGTATGTGTGTGTGTGTATGTGTGTGTATGGTGTTTCTCAAGGAATGCCCCCTCTGCTTCATCAAAGCAGCAACATAGTGAAGTTGATAAACAGCAGGTCCATGGTGAAGGAACAAGTTAGTGAAACACACACACACACACACACACACACACACACACACACACACACACACACACACACACACACACACACTGTTAGGAGCCTAGATAAACTTCTGCTCCACTAAAGGATCTTCTTCTAATTATTATTATTATTAATATTACTGAAGTAAAAAAATGTATGTATATGCACAGTAACAGTAAACATAGTTGTTCCCCCTGTGTGTGTGTGTGTGTGCGTGCGTGTGTGTGTGTGTGTGTGTGCGTGTGTGACCTGTGGTCTGAGTGTGCTCCCAGTGTGGTGTGTTTGATCTCAGTGTGGTGCTGTTTTATAGAAAACTCGGTTCCTCTCTCCTGCAATTAACTGTCCAGATGTTCTTCTGCTCTGCACCAATCAACAGGCTACACACCACCTCTCTCTCTCTGTCTCTCCCTCTCTCTCTCTCTCTCTCTCTGTCTCTCTCTCTCTCTCCCTCTCTGTCTCTCTCTGTCTCTCTCTCTCTCTGTCTCTCTCTCTCTCTCTCTCTCTCTGTCTCTCCCTCTCATACACATTTATGAGCTTCTGTATATTTTAGTTTTAGGATTTAATGTACACATGCTGCTTTATAAGAATTAATACTTCCTGTACTGCACACACACACACACACACACACACACACACACACTGATCTGCATTTAGACTGAAAGAAGATGAAACCTGTTCTACTTCACACTGTATTTGAAGTGTGTGTGTGTGTGTGTGTGTGTGTGTGTGTGTGTGTGTGTGTGTATGTGTAAAATGGTTAGCGGCTGTAATCAGGAGTGTTTGGTGTGATGAGCAGAGGGTGGGCATGAGGAGGCATGTTAACCCCGACGACCACACCACATTCCTCCCTTCCTGACAGAGAGGCGGGGCTTAATCTCCCCGGCACGTGTCTGTCTCTCAGCCGCCATGCATCTGCCATCTTTTACCCACAATCCTCTGCACCCAGGCCACAAGATGTTTTTATATTGATAATACTATTTAAAACGTTTTGACCTGCAGCTTGACAATGATGAGTTTACACCACAACATGGAGGTGAGTTTACGGAGCGGTGATGTGGAGGCGAGTGTAACACGGAGGCGGGTGTAACACGGAGGCGGGTTTAACACGGAGGCGGGTTTAACACGGAGGCGAGTGTAACACGAAGGCGAGTGTAACACGGAGGCGGGTGTAACACGGAGGCGGGTTTAACACGGAGGCGGGTTTAACACGGAGGCGGGTGTAACACGGAGGCGGGTGTAACACGGAGGCGGGTGTAACACGGAGGCGGGTTTAACACGGAGGCGGGTGTAACACGGAGGTGTGTTTAACACGAAGGCGAGTGTAACACGGAGGCGGGTGTAACACGGAGGCGGGTGTAACACGGAGGCGGGTGTAACACGGAGGCGGGTGTAACACGGAGGCGGGTTTAACACGGAGGCGGGTGTAACACGAAGGCGAGTGTAACACGGAGGCGGGTTTAACACGGAGGCGGGTGTAACACGGAGGCGGGTTTAACACGGAGGCGGGTGTAACACGGAGGCGGGTTTAAGACGGAGGCGGGTTTAAGACGGAGGCGGGTGTAACACGGAGGCGAGTGTAACACGAAGGCGGGTGTAACACGGAGGCGGGTGTAACACGGAGGCGAGTGTAACACGGAGGCGGGTGTAACACGGAGGCGGGTGTAACACGGAGGCGGGTTTAACACGGAGGCGGGTGTAACACGGAGGCGGGTTTAAGACGGAGGCGGGTGTAACACGGAGGTGTGTTTAACACGAAGGCGAGTGTAACACGAAGGCGAGTGTAACACGGAGGCGGGTGTAACACGGAGGCGGGTTTAACACGGAGGTGGGTGTAACACGGAGGCGGGTGTAACACGGAGGCGGGTGTAACACGGAGGCGGGTTTAACACGGAGGCGGGTGTAACACGGAGGCGAGTATAACACGGAGGTGAGTTTAACACGGAGGCCGGTTTAACACGGAGGCGGGTTTAAGACGGAGGCGGGTGTAACACGGAGGCGGGTGTAACACGGAGGCGAGTTTACGAAGCGGTGATGTGGAGGCGGGTGTAACACGGAGGTGAGTTTAACACGGAGGCGCGTTTAACACGGAGGTGAGTTTAACATGGAGATGGGCTCACAGAACGACGTGGAGGTGAGTTTATGGATCGGCGTGGAGGTGAGTCTTGTGTGGACGTGAATTAATAACATCTGACATCACAACAGCAGGATAGTGAGGTGCAAAGAGATGTGACAGG
Source organism: Channallabes apus (assembly GCA_030522415.1). Taxonomy (NCBI): domain Eukaryota; kingdom Metazoa; phylum Chordata; class Actinopteri; order Siluriformes; family Clariidae; genus Channallabes; species Channallabes apus. The sequence continues at coordinate 1,800,892 of CM060109.1, forward strand.
TTTATGATCTTCCTTTCAGCACGCTGAACTTGTTAAGCACTGATCCGTGATGCGGCATGTGTTCCTGGCAGCCGTGTGTTACAGTTGCACATCGTTCCTCTCATGATCACACTCAGCCAAGTCGGCTGCCATGTTCCTGTACACCATCACACCAGCTACACCTCGTATCAACAAACTCACAGCATCCAGCTCCTTTCATCTTCTTTCCAACACAAACAGTAGCCATGGTAATCACACGTGGCAGCGGGAGTGTTGTGATGAGCCAGCAATCAATCGCTCTGAAATACACAATGCTCAAACATGACCTTAAACGTCCTGCCACTCCTGTGACGGCTCAGCCAAGAGGATGAATGCTAAGGCATGCTAAAACCGCTGACTGTAGTGCTCGTGCCACATGTTAAATGCATGCAATTTCTTTCCACAGGGGTAATTATTGTTCTCATGAAGGAGATCTGGTGAACTCTACGTGCAGCGTGTCATGAGATGAGCACCGTACAAGATGTTTGCACTGCATGATCTCGCACCGGTAAAATGAGGCACCGACCATGACGCGCATGAGTTCATGTGAAGTAAACCAAGGTGCACCGAGTCCATGAAGAGGAGGAGGAGGAGGAGGAGGAGGAGATCTGTTCCTGGGAATGGAACTGCTTTTACACCAAATACCCAGCGTGACTGGCTTCAGGTCCACAAGCAGAAAGGTTCATCGCAAAAAAGTTTAAAATTGCAAAAAGCAAACATTGATATTAGCTTTATGTCGAAAATGCTAGGAACCAGTTATGCTCAGAGAGATGCGTTCTAACCCGGACTGATACTCGACCAACCTGAATGACTCCTTGTACCCTAGAACGACACGCTGTAAGGATTTGTTGGTTGACAGTTGACAATTGATTGCCATTTCATAGCTCAGATTTAGATGTTATCGACCAATGATAAATGTGTGTCTGGTACGTACATCATCAATATGCAGCACATTTGAACAGCATTATTATTATTATTATTGTTATTATTAATATTATTCAGCCAAATACAGTATGAAAGCTAATCCCCTGTAGAATGTTGACTTTCCAGACTTGCCAGGAGTTTGTTGGTAATTATTATACTACCACGCCATGTAAACTGTTCCCACATCAATAAGATGGAACAATACAGTAATTAATGCGAATGCTGATTACCTTAAAAATACTACCTTAATATCACGATGCCAGAACAAACTAACCAGTTCACCAGAACATTGACATGAGAGAAAGACCTGCAGTGCGAACATCAACATGACCCGCCTCAGTCTGTTTGTTTTTGTGTTTGCAAAGGGAAAATAGAATCATGGCTCATTTCTTCCAGAGTGGATGAGCAACACAATCACAGCTTCTATTGTGTGTAGTTTATTTATAGAGTTTTCTATTTTACAACTTCCCTTTTGAGTTATACAGCCTTTCTATTTGCATAATGCTCAATGACTTAGCGCTCACAATACGAGAGCAGTGGTGACCGTACCGTGATGACTGATACATAAACAGCGACGTGTACTGGAGTGTTTGCGCATAAGGAAATGGTTTCATGGCTCATTGAGTGTCCGGAGTGGATGACCGGCCAGTTCAGAAGAAAAGCCACCCCATTATCTCCTGTGTGTTTTGTCTGAACAATCAAGCGGAGCAGAAATGGACTGATGAACTGATACAGGGAGAAATTACGCAGGAGGGAAGCAGAAAACAATGAGCTGTTTCCCACAGTGGGTGCGAGTGGAGCACAGACACACCACGTCTCCATTATATCCTGTAAAATGTATTACGACACTCATACAGTATCATACCGTTTCTCATCATCACACTCGTACTTCATCATAAATCATCTGATAGAAGATGTTTTTGAGTCTGGTTTCTGGTTCTCCAGTGTATGAAACATAATGATATTGAAAGAGCGAGTTCTGACCGATGTACAAACAAAAGCTTTTGCTTATTTATATACAGTAGATTCCTGATTAATGAGCAATAGCCCAGGTTAATGTGTTACAGTCCTGACTGAGGTGATATGTTTTGGATTGATAGGTCTTAGCCCAGGTGGATACGTCATAGCGCATATAAGTCAGAAAAATGTGAAACAATATGTTATCTAAATTGATATGCCATCAGTATGAACATGTTATTCCATATGTGACGCACTACAGTCCGTGCAGATACATTATGGACATTATAGTATAGATCCATTCTATAGCGTATCTACCTGGGGTCCGGGTGGATAACTTATAGAAAGGATCCATTATAGGATGATATATACTGTATGTTATACTCCGGGTGTATACGCTATAGAACAGATGTATACTGTATGTTATACTCCGGGTGTATACGCTATAGAACAGATGTATACTGTATGTTATACTCCGGGTGTATACGCTATAGAACAGATGTATACTGTATGTTATACTCCGGGTGTATACGCTATAGAACAGATGTATACTGTATGTTATACTCCGGGTGTATACGCTATAGAACAGATATATACTGTATGTTATACTCCGGGTGTATACGCTATAGAACAGATGTATACTGTATGTTATACTCCGGGTGTATACGCTATAGAACAGATGTATCCTGTATGTTATCCATATGAGTGCTCACTCTAATGCTAACTCCACTCAGTAGTGTAACTGTGGTGCAGCAACTGTACTTAAATCCCCGTCATCTGACACAGAACCCCACCAACAAGGACACGGCAACAAGGAGCAGCATGCACTAGTGCATTCCAAATCCCACTCTACTATGTGTTTGTGTGTGTGTGTGTGCGCGTGTGTGTGAGTGTGTTGCAGCTGTTTGCTTTAGCCTAAGCCTGTAATTGTGAATGTGTTGCTACTGGTTAAAGCGGCTAAGGGGGTTTTCAGTGCAGATGAAACAGACATGTGCTGCAAGTAATCAAGCAAGGATAAGGTGTGTGTGTGTGTGTGTGTGTGAACAAACCCTTTCTGATCATTTACACTCTGTTACATGTCTCTGTCCTTTAGATAAAACAAACCTGAAGCACAAAATGACAGTATAGTCGACCCTCACACACCATGTGTTTAATGGCCACGTAATCTGAGCATCAAAGTCAGATCAAAAAGTGTGTGTGTGTGTGTGTGTGTGTGTGTGTGGGCCTCCGAGTGGCGCAGAAGGTTAAAGCGCTCGCCCTATCACCCGGAGATCGCAGGTTCGAACCCCGGGTGCTTCTGTTTTCCTCTCACAGCCGGAGGCCCCGAGAGAGCTAAATTGGTCGAGCTCTCTCAGCGGGGGGGGTGTGAGAGGTACGACACGACACGGTTCAGTTCTACTCACTTTTGGGGGGTTTTCCACTGGGAACAGTACATAGTACCTGGTCCTTTTTTTATTACCACCTCAGCCGAGGTTCCAAGCGCGCCGAACCGTTACCAAAACGTGACGTGTAAACTCTGCTGGTCACTGATTAGCCGGAGAAAATCGTCATTACTGCGTCACCGAACTTGCGACACGAGACACAACAGAACCGCTATATTTAGAAACAGCCAGAGAAGGATCGGTCGCACCTTTTTGTATTAACCGTCGGCCTCTTTTGAAACAAACTCCTTCGTCTCGCTGTTAAAAACATCCACATGCCGAGAATGAAGAACACCATGCCGGCGATATGCTCCATTGTTGTGTGTTTGTTTGTGGCGCGTTTACGATGACGTCACGGCAGTAGCGGCACTGCGCGCGTGAGTAATCCCGCCCACGCTAAAGCGTTACTACACTGCAGTGGAAGCGCAAACCGAGCCAAACTGAGCCGAACCGAAGTGAGTTGAACTGAACCGTGTCGTGTCGTTTTATGCAGTGGAAAAGAGGCATTAGTGAACCCACATTATTTGCACGGCTCTACGCCATTCGGGGCGTCTGCGAGCTCGCGCACGCGGAAGGAGCGTATAGTGTGTCACAACGCCCCCAACGGTGCTTGAGCGAGCAGTTTGGAAAGATGCGGTCGGCTGGCGTCACGTGGTTCGGAGGAAACGCGTGATAGTCTTCGGCCCTCCCGGCTGAGTGGTAGTGGTAGCCTTAATGTGGAGCCCCCTAGTGACGGGGAGGAATTGGACATGACTAAATTAGGGAGAAAATCGGGGAAAAAGAATTGGACAGGACTAAATTTATAAAAAGAAAAAAAAAAGTGTGTGTGAGAGAGAGAGAGAGGGTGAATAAAGAAGTGCTCATCATTGCTGCATCATTTTAACACACAATGAAAAGACCAGACAGCTGATCCACCTTCCATTCTTATATGACCTCAGACATGATCATTTTCCATACAAGAGCTACATTTGCATGCAAGACCTTAAACACACCCACATTTGCATAAAGGGTATCAGATATTTCTACAGATAAATATGCACACATGCTTCCTTTGAAATTGGAAATAAACGTTTTACAAACATCCGTGTTCCGTGAGGGAGACAAACGAAGCCAAGATAAATATAAGCCAGATCTTTTCTTTGTCAGTGTTTACAGTATGTGACGCAGCAACCAACAAAATGTAAGTAAAGAACAAAGAGACCCATTTATGGGAAAATAAAAGGTATAATAACCTGATAGCACACCTGGTTATAATGGGACAGGTGACTCAGAGTTAAGCAGCGGGTATTACTCTTACAAATCTTCCAATCACAGTGGTCTGTTAGAGATCTTTTGTTTACACATTTATTGCTCACAGCACAATAAGTTTATATTAACATGCTCGCTCTGACATGCTATACTTTCCATGGTAACAGTTAATTTACAGCAAATTGCACAGAAGAAGCTCTAAGACTAATAATAATCACTGACAATGGCTGAACACATAGTGTCCAAAGAATTGTGTACAACTAGAGCTATTTTTCAAAACACCATAGATACTATATTTATAGTAATATAACTCTATAGATGTACAGATTCTGTAAAATGGTTTTAATAAGATTTTTACGCAGTCAGCGCTGTCCACCTGAAAGAGTTTGAATTCTGTGACAGCAGTAAGTCAAGGAATCAGTTGATTTGCTAAAATTGGGACATTTTGGAAAAATATCCCCGTGCTGCATTTTAAAGACACTTTACGATTGAAAGTTGAGGTCAGAGTGGAGGGTCAGCCATGATACAGCGCCCCATGGAGCAGAGAGGATTAAGGGCTAAAGTGCTGGGACTTGAACACATTTAGGCATTTGGCAGACGCTCTTATCCAGAGCGACTTACATTTTTTATCTCATTATACATCTGAGCAGTTTTTAGGGTTAAGGGCCTAACAGTGGCAACTTGGTGGTTGTGGGGTTTGAACCTGGGATCTTCAGAACCGTAGTCCAATGCCTTAACCACTGAGCTACACCTGTGTGTTATACTGTGAACACAAAACCTTCTGACCCGTAACCCAGAGCCTCAACAGTTTGAGCCGGAAAAAAATCAACTGCTATAGGATTTAAACCATCGCCTTCAAGATCATGTTGAAAATAATCATCATATGCAGAAATTATGCTGAATTTTCTTGTCATCTAATTGGTTTCATCTGCCTGCTGTGCTCTAAGCTAAATCACCATAACCATAATGTGCTTTGCTTTAATGAGAACTAGGTAGGACTTTGCAATGTTTGGTGCACAAACAATACAGCTGATTGCCTAAAGAACACTATGTTGAAGCATGCTGGTGGCAGCATCGGGTTATAGACCTGCCATGCTTAAGCTTGTAAACCTGAGGACCTCTGTTAAACACTTAAAGATGATTTTCAAAGAAGAATTTCACCTTCAAGCATGTTAACGACACAAAGCAAAAACCCAATCAACTACAACATCACTTGGAATGGTCTATTCAGGGTTGTGATCAAATCCCTACCGTGAATATGAAGCACACTTCGCTTCACAAACCCTTTTTGTTTATGGCAAAAATTTCAGTTTTTGCTATATTTCATTAAAGGTGTATAAATCCATACATGTTTACACACCTGTCGGCCAACACGGTTGTTGTGCAGTCTCATCCGGGCGTGTATATCTCTGTAGGTCTCTCTCGAGTCCAGGAAGTCTTTAGAGAACTTCTCCCCGAACTCCACATTAGGACTGCAACCCCCCCACTCCCACTCCTCCATGGCTCCACCCCCTTTGGCAACCCCATGGTCCTCCAGGACACCTCCTCGCTCCTCCATCACACCATGTACCATGCCCTTGCCCCGGTGGATGGCCTCCAGCTGCAGTCGGTTCAGTTTCTGACGGAAGACTTCTTCGTTTCCGCGTCGTTTCTCGTCACAGCCACACGCCTTCAGTTTCCCCATGGAGCAGGCATTTGAGACGGAGTGTAGCACACCTGCCGCGGCAATAGCATATGCAAACGCACTCTCCCTGAACCCTGATGTGGACACATACAAAGAGAGAGAAGAGACAATAGCATATGCATTACTCAAACAGTACAGGAATCTTTATCAAAATACATCATCATATCACTTGACATTTTTGCGGTAAGTTTCTTTTTTTTTTCACAAACGATAGTTAGGGAGTGGTGGAGAGGTTAGCACTGTGGCCTCGCACCTCCAGGGTTGAGAGTTTGAGTCTTGCCTTGGGTCTGTGTGTGTGGAGTTTGCATGGTCTCCCTGTGCTTAGTTGGTTCCCCTCAGTGTTTGGTTTCCTCCCACAGTGCAAAGACATGCAGATTTGTCTAACTGGCAACTGATTAACCACCTCATGCCCCAAGTCACCCGGGTCCCTGTACAGGATAAGCGCTATAGAGACGGTCAATAGATGTTGAATATCTCTTGCACTTTTGGGTTTTAAACTCACAACCTTCTCATTTAACAAACTCTGTTGAGTTCTGCGCTCCGATTGGTCAGAAGATCTCTAAGCAGCTCTCACAGCAGTGCCCTTCATACTGTTAATGTGTTTATGTAACCCTGCGGGAAGGAGTCTCCAGTGTCAGAGCTCTGTAAAAGTCAAAAGCTCTATGTAAGCTTTTCTGACATGTTCAGGACAGAGGAGTTTACGCTTCTTTATGGTTTCTCAGTAACACGACAAACATTTTTTTCTTTTTTTAACTTGACGAGAGAGAATAGAGAGAGGCTGTGGAGGAATGAGTGTTTATACAGTAGCTGCTATAATGTTAGCAAAAATAATGCAAATGACATTTTAAAAGTAATTAAAGTTGTTTATTTGGTATTCTGGCATGTGCTGTTGAGTTTAAAATGTCTGTTAGCTTTGTTTTCTGTACAGTTTGGTAAACTCTGTATCAGTGGAAAACAAATGGCACCACATTTCTACTTTATGGCTTTCACATTTAATTAAAGACATTCCTCCAGACATGGTAGTGAAACGTTACAGCACTGAACATGTCTTTCTTTTCTTCTTTTTTCTTTTACAGGGTGAGAGAGAGGGAGAGAGAGAGAGACAGGTGACCACAGGGGATCGGGAGCAGCTAATGGTCTCAAACAATAATAAACCTAGAGCTCATAAAAGCTACTCGGCTTCCTAAATCACTTTCAAGGGCAGATGGAGAATTAAAGCAGGACATGAAAGAGCGACTTAAGGCTAAATAGGCTACAGTTCCTTAGGCCTGCGGGAATCAAAGACTTTTAACAAGGGAAAGAAGGAAAGAGCCACCACTGCCGCCACCGCCGCACGTAAAACACTTATTTTTGAACTTGCGGAATGAGAAACACTCGGCTAGATGTGAGGATAATGTGTGTTTCAGTGGTAGGTTGGTGTTTTGCACTGATTTTATTCAGCAGAATTTTAACTTAAAAAGAACATAGAAACTTCTCACACGTTGCACATTTATTTACTATTGATATCTATTTTAATTAAAAACTCGTAGCAGCTAATTCACTGCATAGCACATAGAAGTAATGTACGATTAATGAGCTAGCTAGAAAGCTGAGATCTGTGTAGCTAGATTCAGTTATGCTATCTGTGGAGTGATGCGTTAAACTGAAGGCATCAGGAGAGCCCCCTGCTGGCCACAAGCAGTTTACTGAATTAAGGACAGAGTTACATGCATGCATCTTTCTTTTGTTTTTGTTTTTTCTTTAAAACAAACAAACAAGCAGATCTTGACAATTTCTTTGCACCGTCAATAAAGGAAAATATGAGGAACAACTTCTATGTCATCAAACAGCAAAAAATAAAAAATAAAAACACTTCACAGTCATGGCTAATTAACGCTAGGTGTGGTCATACCCCAAATTAGATTTACTTTTCTTTCAGATGTCCCAGCACTTTGGCCTGGAGGGAAATTCTCAATAAAGGATTTAGATTTCGCAACAGTATTTTTCGGTCAACATATGACACACGAAATAAATAAACAACATCCAGACAGTCTCGTTTGTTCACTGGGCCGTGATTCAGTCCTGATTCAGTTGCACAGCCAGGCCTCATTCAGACTGCCAGCCCAAGTCTGAGTTTTGGCTTCTTCAGTTTGGAATTAGATTAACAGAATCGGAAGTAATGTGAACAGAAAAATACCTAAATCTCATCTAAACCACATCCAGAGGTGATCTGAAGTCAGATTTAGATCGGATTTGGTTTGTGACCATTGTGTCACCAGTAACCCGATGCGGGTTGTCTACACACTCGTGCGGTATGCGACATGATGAAAACCCTTTATTTATATAGTCCTGTGAAAATGTATTTGCCCCTTTCTTGATTTTTTTTTTGGCATGTGTGTCAAACTTAAATGATCATCAAATAAATTTTAATAACCAGAGTGAACACAAAATGCAGTTTTTAAATGATGATTTCATTTATTAAGGGGAAAAAGCTGTTTAAAAAAGTAATTACTGTATGTTTGCAACTTTATGCTGCAAAAGCTCTTCATTATGAAATGAAGACAAACATCAAAGTGATGTTTGTCAAACATGGGACACATACAGTGCAGACACACGCAACTCTGAGGTTCCAGACTGGTGCATGTGCTCAACTCTTCCCTAATTCATTATTTTGCCTAATGGGACATTACACAACTACAGAACTACAAAACTACAAAAACTAACGGAGCACTGACTCCTCATGCCGAACATGTCGTGGCTGATCGAGTGCGCTTTTTGTAACCCTTGTGCACACATTAGTGTGTGCTGCCCTGTAGAAAGTGCAGGAGTTCTGTGCCGTCAGCCTCGGCTCGACGTCAGTCAGAAAGCACGCTGCATGCAGATTGGGACTTGTCCTATTGAGTAGTGGCTTTTCGCCTCCGTGTCCTGTTTTGTCTGTGTGTAACTCGTGACTAACGAATGTAATAGCTATAAGGTGTGAAGCCGTCAGCCTGTGGTATGCGCTGCATTCAGAAAACTGCGTGTTGAACCACGTGCGCCCTCAGGGAGGGGATTTGGTACGAAATACTTGAACGACATTTGGTTATTATTTCAAACTTTTTCACACAACACACATAAAAATGCACAAAAAGAAAGAACCTGAACACACATCAAGCCACCCCCCACCAACCCCTCCCACCCCCACACACATGGATTCAAACATGATCTTTTCCGTGCAACTATTCCGCAGGGGCCGGAGGATGGATGCCACTTAAGACCAGGACACTAAGAAGGACATGGAAAAGCTGTTTTAGGTTCCCTATGGAGATGACGAGGAACAAACCAATCAAGCAGATAATTTAGAGTGCGAGGTATGAGGAGGCATGGAGAGGGATGGTGTGGGACGGTGAGGCATGGGTGGCTGCACTGAAGACACAGGAAGTCGAAAAATGAATTAAAGTTTGATGGAAGATGTCACTCTAGGTTACGGGGAACCAACTAAACGGGTTTCTGCTGCCGTCCGCTGAGAGTTAGGAAAGTGCTGAGAGCGAATTCACAGCACACACACACTCACACACACACTCACACAGAGAAGTATACAAACTCAAAGTTGCACAGCTGTATTAAGGCTCGATCCAAACTGGCGAGGTTTTGCTGCTAGTTTATGCTCTTCTAAGCTGCAGAGTAAATCTTCTTTCTTCACATTGACTAGTTATGATAGCCTGTTAAACTTCTCTATTGTGAGGCATGGCTTGATTCTGGAGACTCTACAGCTTTGGATTTAGTAGTATTTACTTAGTAACCTGCCTAGACTTAGCGATGTTCCACTTTTCAGCATCACTGCATCTTTAGTGGAGTGTTAACGATGAAAAATTAATCAATTCAAACCAATATAACTATGAAATTTGAATCAGATCGCACCATCTAAAGATTTTTAAAATGCTCTCATGTGGGATTGAACAAGCGAACGAGCTGAAGCTAAGGGCAACGCATGGAAGCTCGTCTCCATCAATATCACCCCTAACCCAATGATTCAGAGGCAAAGACTCGGATATCTACTGTACACGGGCATTTGTGAGGTTTTTCCACCATCTTCATAAGTCGCATCAGGATTTGAGCCGGGAATGTGTAATATTCTCACATTAACTTTCTTTTTCTGAAACCCTCACTCCTGGTGAACACATTAGACCCATAATCTATGGAGATCATTATACCTACAACACGTATAAGTTATGATGTGTAAATTTATTTTGCTGTATAAATCTCAATGCTTTAAATGTTTCTATCTATTTAAGGTGATCAGCTCGAAATTATCAGATCGACCCGGAGCTGGTTTGTCCTGATTTTTACCTCTTCTGTTCATAATCTGATGTCATGCACACCATGACCACAAAAATAGTCTATTCTACATCTTCAGAGGACAACAATAAAAACTTTCACTAACATGTCTGGCCATGACAGTTTTTATGCATCTGGTGACACTGGAGACTTTGATGAGGAGCAGGATGGCGAGGCAGTGACCACATTAATCATCCTACACTGGGTGAGCTCATGTCTGGCAGCAGGAAGTCAAAGTGACTGGACTTGTAAACTTGAAGACGTTTCTCTGCTAAGCTCAGGTTCCTCATCGGTTTCCCAAAAGGCTGAGTGAACTGAATGAGTCAGGCGGGTCCCTTTCACAACATCACAACACCGAGTTTACAGTAAAAAGAACTTTAGACTTGTGGAGAACAGCTCGTCAGGACGGGTAATGTCTCAGGAGCTGATCCTGGCCACCAGTGCTTCATCAGGTAGATCATATAGATCAGTTAGAGTATCCAGATGGGATTGGATTTCCAGACATGTGCCATGAGTAATGTTTAAAGTAATCCATATCAATTTCATGTGTACCAGACACACACACACACACACACTTTCTTATATAAACCTATTGCTTTTATCTTTATTACACGTGCTTGTTGTACAGGGTGTGGCTGATCCTTACTAGGTCACATGACCATAACATGTCTGCAGGGTGTTCTGGTGCTATAATCTACAGTATATTTTATTGTTATGCATTTTAAACTCCTCCTCATAGAGTTTCTTTACATAAAAAAAAAAGAACAAAACTCTTCTCTCACAGGACACACCGCAATCTTTCACAACATGTCAGTACAGATGGGATCTCTATTACCCGGGGCTAATTCTACTGAAACACTATGTGAATAATTACATGAATCACATACACATGTAAACTAAACCTGTCCAAATAGGGGTTAAGCTTGTAGGTTTTAATCCCAAATGCAGCAATGAGTCAGGTCACGACCTGCTCGGGCCTTTACAGACGAGCTTCTATTTCTCACCTCGGCTAAAGACGATGCTCTCGTAGGGAATCTTGTTTCGTGTCTCAAGGCTCGAGCAATTCCAGCGATGCCCCCTGAACTGGTGCTGGCACTCATGAATGGCGATCTGAATGCCCTGGATGGCCGAGGCCGTGACGTCTGGGTTTCTCATGCACATATCCATCTGCTTCTTCGTCAGTCCTGGCAGCGTTAGACACACTGTGTTGGCATTCAGAATGGGCTCAATGTGCTTGGACAGCCCGATGATCGCGTTTGAATCTGACCTGGAAGAGAAGCGAGGACAAGTGTGACTCATGAAGAACAGCCTTCCAGTGCTTATAAAATAAGTGCTCATGAAAAGCGAGATCTCTTTAAAATTGTGAGTTTGCTCTAGCTAAAAGAAGTTCAACCCCCCCCCCCCCAAAAAAAAAAAATTCTCAGCATGATTTCATCTTCTCCTGCCACATACTGTATGAGACATAAGTCACTCTGGATAAGAGCATCTGCCAAATGCCTAAATGTAAATCTAAAAGTAAATGTATGAGATCTGATCAAAGATCTGATCTGGAGACAGGCAGAAGCAAGTCAAGATGAGCAGAGTAAGGTGGAGACAGTAGGAGACAGGCAGAGATAAGATGAAACAGGTGGAGAGAAGTGGACAAGCAGAGACAGGTGGAGACAGGTGGAGACAAACAGAGATTGGTGTAGATATGATGGAGACGGGTGGAGACAGATGGAGAGCTTCCAGGTTTAGTTCTATCATGTGACCACCAAAACAGGATCTAACATTGGCCTGATATTTTTCTTTAATCACACAGTTTAATCCACTGTGTGATTGGACAGAAGGTGTTGATTAATTCTCTGTTACAGCAGCTCTGACAGTAGTGCAGGTTTCAATTCATGCACTCGCTCTACGTTTCCACATCAATAAACGGATCAAACAAATCGTTGATATAGTGAAGCTTTCTTTTAGGAGATGTTTCTGTATCCTGTATGGAATATCAGTGCAGTGACATCCTCAGGACAGAGAGGTTTACTCTTTAATTCCCAGAAAGTGATCAAATGAGGCTGGTGAGAGATTGACTGATTAAACCTGCTCAACTTAGTTATTAAGTTGATAAAAATGTAATTATTTAAAAAATGATGGTCTGGTTCAGGGACGATTATCGAGCCGAAGCCGTGCGATGCATCACTCCCTCGTGAGGTCGCAAATTTCTCAGTCTCTGCTCCTGATGTGTGAGGTACAAAACCAGAAGAGCAGCTGATGATGTAACAAAGAGCTGAAACTCTCTCCTCCTCCCACTGTGTGATTGAGCAGAATTACGCATGATATCGATTAACGTATCTCAGGAGTTCACCCTGTGTGACTCAGGTCTCCTACAATAGGAGGTTGTTCAGTAAACACACCCGCGTGAAGGTAATGAGATGTGGAACAGGGTGGTTTATCTGTCGGCGTGCGCTCGCGACGCCCAGGAGCTTTGAAGTGGAGTTTAATCTTTGAAGCAGTAATTCCAGTAATTCCAGTATTTATTACATTAGGGCATGTTTATGGTTTCAGCGCATGCACCTGACATCTGAGGGTAATTTCCTCCAGCCGTCTCACCCACGGCTTTCATTTCTCTTTAACTCATCACTCGGCCGCACTTACATTTACATTGAGGCATTTGGCAGACGCTATTATCCAGAGCAACTTACTTTTTTTATCTCATTATACATCTGAGCAGTTGAGGCTCAAGGACCCAACAGTGGCAACTTGGTGGTTGTGGGGTTCGAACCTGGGATCTTCCGAACCGTAGTCCAATGCCTTAACCACTGAGCTACACACTGGCCCACACACTTTAACACTCGCACGAGAAATTACACACACACACACACATACTGGGTGAAAGACATCGTTCAGGGGTTCCTATTAAACTGTCATGGGGAGCCACGGATCAGAAAGCGTTCACAAATCAGTTCATGGTTAATCAGTTAGAGAGAGAGAGAGAGACACTTTTTGACTTAAAAAATGCCTTTGATGTGTCAGTGTAGTACAGTTACATAGTCACTTTTTATTTATTTATTCATTATTAATAAAAAAAAAAAAACCTTTTAAATCAGACTGTACAGCTGCATCGAGAGACCGAGAGACGGGGACGGAGGGCAAGAGAGAGAGAAAGAGCTGGAGAGAAAGGAAAAAAAGAGAAAAAAAAGACAAAAAGAAAAAGAGAGCAATGGACAGAAAGAGAGATGAACAGGAAGGAAGAGAGAAACAAAGAGTAGCAGTAAGATGGACAGAGAGGGACAGAAAGAATGAAAGACAGAAACAGACAGACAGAGAGAGATAAAAAAAAGAAAGAGAGAGAGAGAAAAAGAGATGGCCAGATAAAGAGTGAACCAAGAGAAGGAGAGAGACAGACAGAGAGACAGACGGAGAGACAGACAGAGAGACAGACGGAGAGACAGACAGAGAGACAGACGGAGAGACAGACAGAGAGACAGACGGAGAGACAGACAGAGAGACAGACAGAGAGACAGACAGAGAGACAGACGGAGAGACAAAGTGATGGATGAAAGAGAAGTTTCTATGTGAGTGTCGCAGAAAAGTGAGAGCTCGGTCAGATTCTCCTGGACACGCTCTCTTTACAGCAGAACACACACACACACACACACACACACACACACACACACACACACACACACACACACTAGCATTTCATCACCTTAATTTACTGCCTTGTGGTTTCATTAAGCTGCACTGAGTGACTGTTAGAGATCAGTGGAAGTGTTGAGATCAGGTTCTGCAGCGTGAATAATGTGTGTGAGCTGTTTGTTTAATTAAAGCAGTGAATAATCTGATCATTAAAGCCAGGGCAGGTCACACACACACACACACACACACACACACACACACACGCACGCACAGTTTAAAGGCTTAAACCTCACGGATGCAGCTGGAAAGAATCCCTCAGGTGGGATGTGAGATTAAATACTATTGATAATTTTTCTCACGTGTGTTTAAAAGCTGCTGATGGTGTAGAGAGTGGAGGAGAGCCGTAACCCGGAGCAAAGTCTACAATATTTACAACTTCCATAATCCTGTTAAACATGCCGGTGACAGAAATAATCACGTGTCGAGGGTAATGAGTGAGATCACATGTGTTTAATGATATACATGTAAGTGTGAGGGTGCAGCAGTGAGGAGCGCGTGGTGTGGCGTGGCGTGTTGTGGCGTGGCGTGTTTTGGCGTGGCGTGGCGTGGCTTGGTGTGGCGTGGCGTGGCGTGTTGCGGCGTGGCGTGGCTTGGCATGGTGTGGTGTGGCGTGGCGTTGTGTTTTGTGGTGTGGCATGGCGTGGTGTGTTGTGGTGTGGCGTGGCGTGGCGTGGCGTGGCTTGGCATGGTGTGGTGTGGCGTGGCGTTGTGTTTTGTGGTGTGGCATGGCGTGGTGTGTTGTGGTGTGGCGTGGCGTGGCGTGGCGTGTTGTGGTGTGGTGTGGCGTGGCGTGTTGTGGCGTGGCGTGTTGTGGCGTGGCGTGGCGTGTTTTGGCGTGGCGTGGCATGTTTTGGCGTGGCGTGGCATGTTTTGGCGTGGCGTGGCTTGGTGTGGCGTGGTGTGGCGTGGCGTGTTTTGGCGTGGCGTGGCGTGTTGCGGCGTGGTGTGTTGTGGCGTGGCGTGGCGTGTTGTGGCGTGGTGTGGTGTGTTGTGGTGTGGCGTGGTGTGGTGTGGTGTGGTGTGGCGTGGCATGGTGTGGTGTGGTGTGGTGTGTTGTGGTGTGGCGTGGCATGGTGTGGTGTGTTGTGTTGTGGTGTGGCGTGGTGTGGTGTGGCGTGGTGTGTTGTGGCGTGGTGTGGTGTGGTGTGGCGTGGCATGGTGTGGTGTGTTGTGGTGTGGCGTGGTGTGGTGTGTTGTGGTGTGGCGTGGTGTGGCGTGGCATGGCGTGGTGTGTTGTGGTGTGGCGTGGTGTGGTGTGGTGTGGTGTGGTGTGTTGTGGTGTGGCGTGGCATGGTGTGGTGTGTTGTGTTGTGGTGTGGCGTGGTGTGGTGTGGCGTGGTGTGGTGTGGTGTGGTGTGGTGTGGCGTGGCATGGCGTGGTGTGTTGTGGTGTGGCGTGGTGTGGTGTGGTGTGGTGTGGCGTGGCGTGGCGTGGTGTGGCGTGGTGTGTTGTGGTGTGGTGTGTTGTGGTGTGGCGTGTTGTGGTGTGGTGTGGTGTGGTGTGGCGTGGCATGGCGTGGTGTGTTGTGGTGTGGTGTGGCGTGGTGTGGCGTGGCGTGGTGTGTTGTGGCGTGGTGTGGTGTGGTGTGTTGTGGTGTGGCGTGGCATGGTGTGGTGTGTTGTGGTGTGGTCTGGCGTGGTGTGGTGTGTTGTGGCGTGGCGTGGTGTGGTGTGGCGTGGTGTGGTGTGTTGTGGCGTGGTGTGTTGTGGCGTGGCGTGGTGTGGTGTGGCGTGGTGTGGTGTGTTGTGGTGTGGCGTGGTGTGGTGTGGCGTGGTGTGGTGTGTTGTGGCGTGGTCTGGCATGGTGTAGTGTGTTGTGGTGTGGCGTGGTGTGGTGTGGCGTGGTGTGTTGTGGTGTGGCGTGGTGTGGTGTGGCATGGTGTGGTGTGGTGTGTTGTGGCGTGGTCTGGTGTGTTGTGGTGTGGTGTGGTGTGTTGTGGCGTAGTCTGGCATGGTGTGGTGTGTTGTGGTGTGGCGTGGTGTGGTGTGGTGTGTTGTGGTGTGGCGTGGTGTGGTGTGGTGTGTTGTGGCGTGGTCTGGTGTGTTGTGGTGTGGCGTGGTGTGTTGTGGTGTGGTGTGGTGTGTTGTGGTGTGGTGTGGTGTGTTGTGGCGTAGTCTGGCATGGTGTGGTGTGTTGTGGTGTGGCGTGGTGTGGTGTGGTGTGTTGTGGTGTGGTGTGGCATCGGCGAGACGAGGTGCTGATGAACAACAACCTCAAGGGGTGGAAAGATGATTGTTTGAGCATTAACTCGTTTACGCTGTAGAGTGTCACGGGGGTCAGGAGTCTGTGCCAGGGCACTCAGGGTACGAGGCGGGTACACGTTGTACAGGGTGCCAGTCTACAGCAGGGCACACACCAACGGCAATCAGCCGAACCTGCATGTCTCTGGAATGAAACCGGATTTCCTGGAGGAAACCCAACAA
Source organism: Channallabes apus (assembly GCA_030522415.1). NCBI lineage: Eukaryota > Metazoa > Chordata > Actinopteri > Siluriformes > Clariidae > Channallabes > Channallabes apus. Next base: position 1,817,538 of record CM060109.1, read on the forward strand.
TCTCCACACACACACACACACACACACACACACAGTGGGGGTGCAAGGCCACCCATTCCTAATCACGACGCCACCTTTCTGCCTGCTTGTTTTAGTTTTCAGACAAATAAGTAAATATCTGAATAAATAAATCTTCCCCTTAACTTATAAAGTGTGTTTTATTTAAACCCTGTGATCAGCTGCAGGTTGTCCTGAATCATCTACAGCGACCTCCTTCCCTTCAGTAAAGTGACTGAACCTGTTCCATCCTCTGAACCTGCACTTAAAGGTAATTGTGTTTTACTCAGAACTTGTTTTCATTCAGCTCTAATAATCAGTGTGTTATTACACACGGCGTGTCGTTCTCTCCTCCACCTTTTAATTCTATCTATAGCTGAGCTTCTAAGTCAAGGGGGAATAAACTAATGAAGGAACAAAAGTATTGCAAATCACTCTTCATCTGGAGTAGCAGTTGTTCTGTAGCGGACGGATAGAGAGAGAGAGAGAGAGAGAGAGAGAGAGAGATGATGATGAAAAATAAAAAATAAATTAATAAATTAAAAAGTGTATTGAAGGAGGAGGAAAAAGAAGAAAATTACATAAAAGTTTAAGACAAGGAAATGAGAAAATCAGGAGATTGGGAACACAGAGTAACAGGTATGAAGAAGGTGGAACAGTGAAAGAGGAGAAGAAAAGACAGACAAAAGAAGAAGAAAGGTGGAACATCAGAATGAGAAAGTTTAAGAGGTAAAGAGATGAACAGATCTACATGAGGTGATGAAGAAGAGAGAGTGGAATGAACGAGAGGAGAAAAACAGAAAAGAAAGAACAGGTCAAAAAATGATGGAAGTGGAAATATTGTGGATATGATGACATTCATCTGCACTTTCTTAAAATAAGTCCACAAACAAACCAAATGGAAGTTTTTATAATCTGATTTCTAATCAAATTTTACTCACATTTTAAGCCAATTTTTTTATTCATATTGACAGAGAACTTTGCTATTTTTAGGAATTTATTTACTGAAACAAATAAAATAATCTGGCAATAAGAAAATCCAAAAATGTCATGTCCAAAGGAAAAAAAAGAGGAGACAGGAAAGGAGGATAAATCGGGAGAAGAGGAAGATAAGAAGATGAAAGAGAGAAAAATGAAAGAGAAAGATTAAGCAGAGAAAAAGTACAAAAGTAAATAAAAGGTCAGATAATACGATTAAAAGATAATATATAAAATAGGATCTAACTTTATTCAACCCACAGTGGGGAGATTTCTAAGTTTCTAAGATGATGGAAGAGGAGAAGAACGTACCTGTGCAGGAGAAAGGAGAGAAGGTGGAAGAGGAGGAACGCTCTCATCCTGAAGCTCTCCATCCAAAACCTCACGAATAAAGTCAAATCACAACAAAGTGGAACAAAGTAAAAGAGTGAGGAGTGTTCCGGTAGGGACTGAGGTCCAGCTCCTGTTAGGAAAGATGTTCCTCAGACGAGTTCTTCTATGAGCTGTGTGCTGGAGAACTCCACTCGTGTTCCTGTGTGAGATCAGACCTGCTGCAGGACGAGAAGCTCTGTGTCTCTCATCGCTTTAAAACTTTCCTCCAGGTGAGTTCCTTCTGTATCTTTATGGTGTGTGTGTGTGTGTGGAGAGCAGCTGGAGCAGAATCTGTGCAGGATAACCCTCAGTGTGTGTGTGTGTGTGTGTGTGTGTGTGTGTGTGAGAGAGAGAGAGAACGAGAGAGAGTATGTGTGTGTGTGTGTGTGTAGTGTACTGTGAACCTCGTGCTTGTGTTGTTGGGCTCATTCTGAGGCTCGAGTAGCGCGTGCAGTTTCTCCAGCCCAAAGCACACACACACACACACACACACACACACACACACACACACACACACACACACACACACACACACACAAACACGCCCCCAAGTGCACACACACTGGCAGTGCGGGCAGCAACACGCACAGAGAAGAGAGGAAAAACCCCTGCGGAGGAGGAGGTGGTGTGTGTGTGTGTGTGTGTGTGTTTTTAAGTGTTTTAAGTGTGTCTTAATGTCTTAATTTTATCTTTGTATGTTGGGAGACATAAATGCAGAGAAAGAAAAGTAAGTTAATGACAAGAGAGAGGGAGAGATAAAGAAAGAAAAGCAGAGACAGAAAAAGGAATAGAACTTGGGAAGGTTGAAAACGAGACATGCTGCTGCATTATGGATCAGCTGCGGAGAAAGAATTATGAACAGATACAGGAGTTAGTTGCAGTAGTCCAGTCTTGAGATAACAAGGGACTGAACAAGCTCCTGAGTAGCCTGTGAAGAAAGAAATGGTCGGAGGGATGAACATCAGTTTGGTTTTACTCAGATTGAGCTTCAGCTGATGAGCTGCCATCCAGGATGAGATTTCTGCCAGACATGCTAAGATCTCGATGGAGTGTCTGAGAGAGGAAAGGAGAGAATAAGTTGTGTGTCACCTGCATAAAAATGGTATGAAAATCCATGCCATGATATGACCTTACAAAGAGGGAGAACAGAAGAGGTCCAAGTATTGAGCTCTGTGGGACACCAGTAGAGAGTGTGCGTGGGACAGATGTGGATCCCCTCCATGTCACCACATATGACCTATATTCTAGGTAAGAAGCAAACCATTGACATGTTGTTTCACATATTTCAAGGCTTTTAAGAATAGATAATAGAATCTTGTGGTTTACTGTGTCAAATGCATCTGACATCTACAGGTCCAGGAGGATGAGGACAGATGATGGTTTAGTTGATTTAGCAACATGGAGCTTCTCTGTGACCGACAGAAGGGCAGTCTCTGTGGAATGTGCCACTTTGAATCCAGAAGAAGAGTTCCAAGGTGAAAGCTGCTGTTGACCAAAATGAACACAAACGCTCATTTCACATTTGTCAAATAAAATATCTTGATTATCCTCATGACTTTTGGCAAATACAAATGATGAGACAAATGATGAGACTATCTAGTTTAAAACTAACACAGCGGTTTTTAAAAAGAAAATCATACCAACAGTCGAACATGTGGTGGTTGGGTTTTTAATCCATTCTGGAGGTGAGTTCTTAAAGGAAAATTGCGTATTGCAAAAACGCATCTTCTCATTGGAAATAATAAAGAAAGTGGCTCCATTTTCTTCATGATGCCCTCCTTGATAACATGTAGCGCAGCGACATAATGGTTTTAAATAAAGCTGCCAATCATTTTTTATATGCTGTTCTATACTTACAGTATACAATATACTGTAAGTATACTTACAGTATACACTTACAGTATTTATCTATATACTTATCTATACTTACAGTATACAGTATAGTGTTCCATCAGTGGTGTTTTGATTCCATGTTTTGACTCTTTCTCCAAATCATGAAGGGAATCCCAGTGACACAAGGGGGCCAGGTGAAGTTTAAAGAAAAGTGCAAATACGCAGAGAGGCCAACGCTTCATTGTTGTTTACATGTATATGACCAGTAGACTGTGGATCCTTCTGTCTCTTTGCAGATGAATCAAAATTGCATTACTCATCATTGAGACAGTATTAACTCATTAAACTGATGAGACCAATGCAATACTTCCGCACCACGACACGCTAACTCTCACACAGTATACAGGACTTGGGGCTATATATCCATCCATTATATATGCCAAAATATACAGTACTAAAATAAAAAAAAGAGGAATAATATTACCTTGTTGTCATTTGTGAGTTTATTTCTCCTGATAAAAACTAACATACACACTATTAGCGTGTTGATTTACCATGGTGTGCGTAATCTAAGTGTTGGAAGTATGTGTGCACCACCTCGCTGTAGACAGTGTTCATATCTGCCACATTTTTTAAGCTTGTCCACTTTTGTATAAAATTCAACAATGAATACTTTTTCCTCCGTCGAGAGACCCATTTCCAACAACAATGCACAACACACGGTTCTTTTCACTACTGGGAACATGTGTGTCCGGAGCTATGCCCCATCGACAAATGCAACTGCTTGTCTGAGAAGCGCACGTTTCAGTTATGTATGTTTTGGCGCATACCGTAGTTGTAAATAGTCATATTTTGTGGACTGCAGTATCTGTTTTGTATAATAAATGTTTGAGTTTGTTATATTACGTGTTGTTTGTGTGTCTTTTGTGCAGAGGAGATAAAAGTCATGTGTTTGTGTATTCTCAGTTAATTAATATGAGTGTTTATTAACTGATATGAGTGTTAATATGACCCTGTTGTTTTCACTAAATATTGCACAAAAAAGCAAAATGCAATAAAACCCCACAGAAAATTATATAAACTCGCTTTGCTTGGATTTACACCGATGCAAACACGTTTTGTGCAGCTACCTGAAGTACACGTGACCAGCTTGTCCACTGTACATTTTGACTGCTTTTCTTTCACTCTCTGGTTCAACTCATCCCAAACAATTTAAATCTGATTTAGATTGGGTGATTGTGGAGGCAAGGTGATCTGATGCAGCATTCCATCAATTTTCCTGCTTGGACAAATAGCTCTAACACTACTTAACCTAGGGGTGTGTTTGAGGTGTTTGGGGTCATTGTCCTGCTGGAAAACTAGAAGTCCCACTACTGTAAGTGCTAATGCTGCGTTAGCCACCCTGGTTAAGTGCGCATTTAATTTTGAGTAAGTCACCAACAGAGTCACTAGCAAAGCAACCACACACTCCCACACCTCCACACTTCACAGTGAGAACCAAATGTTCAGGAAACATCTATTCACCTTCTCTACGTCTAACAAAGACACTCACTCAATCACTCTTAAACACAAACTTACACACTCATTCAAAACACTACAGGTACTTGGGAACGCCAATTAACCTAATCTGCAGTCTTTGGACTGTGGGAGCTAGCTGGAGTACCCGGAGGAAACCCACCAAGCACAGGGAGAACATGCAAACTCCATGCACACAGAGACAGGAATCAAACCTGGCCAGAATTGAACCCAGACCCTTCAGGTGTAAGGCGGCAGTGCTAACCACTAAGCCACCGTGCACAACAATTAACTGTTGTGTAAAAACCTATTTAACCAGCACTGATTTAAATTGCAGCAGAATTTTCTTAATCAGCAAAACCAGTGTAGCAAAGCTGAGAGCACAGCTAATGCACTAGTAATCCTTACTGACAGATGTGACAGGCGTGCTAACGTCTAACGTTACATTACACATTTTAGAAAGAGGACAAAACCTGGGATATTTGCTACAGTACCTCAGCACTCAGTGTCTTTTCTCAGGGTGTGTACATGTGTGTGTGTGTGTGTGTGTGTGTGCTGACTTATGATCTTATGAGCTTTGGTTGTAATGACTATTAATTAATCACTATATGTTACAGAGGATGATTCATCACAATCGCTTTGTTGTGTGCAAGGACAGCGAAGTCTTGTTTTTGCTTAGTTTTTTTCCCAAGAGATACATATGACATAAACAGTGCAATAAAAAATACACTGTATGACCAAAAGTATGTGCACCCCTGCACATATGTGCCTGTTGAAAATTCCATTCCCTTTCCAGGTTTATGTCTCCTGTGTTTGCTGTTATAATGCGCTTCACTCTTCTCTACTGTGGAGGCTGTACAGTACAGTACAGTACAGTTGATGTTGGAGCATGGATGTTCATTCACACACTCTACAGGAGCACTAGTGAGCTCAGGCGCTTATGTCAGGATGTCAAAGAGGCTTCAGTTCCAGTTCATCCCAAAGCTGATGGTTCAGTGGGGTTGAGTTCAGTCAGGGCTCTGTGCAGGACACTCAAGTTCTTCCACCCCTACTTTTACTTCACACACCATGGAGCTCATCATGAAGCTGGTTTCATGGATCTCACAGGAGATTTCATCATGCTGGTTAAAGGTTTGGATTTAGTATGGACAGTGAAGGGGACTGTAACGCTTCAGGAAACACAGAGATGTTCTATACAACTGTATGCTTTAAAATTAGTGTCAAAAGTAATGACCTAAATCATTTTACAAACAGGAAAATTCTTGAGAAAAATCTTCAGAAAAATCTTGAGAAATCAACATGGGTGTTGTACATTTAGTGCATGCATTAAGATTTTGTTATTCGTATCCTACAGTAATTAAATACTGCTCTATTGGGTAATATATATATATATTTTTACATCCCTTGCTTTTGCTTGTCTTAAAAAAATATTTAGCAAAATCAGGACTTTGAAAGCAGTTCTAGTGGCATTATCTCCATATTTGTATCTCCTTGCCAGGTTATACATCACGCAAACAACACCACACCCCAAAAGTAATGAGCTGATTGAGTATAGTAGGGCATGAAATGATTGTTGATAGTTTTTCTCACGCTTAAAGACAAAGTCAAAGGAACAGCAACACAATGGGTGTTGAGAACTGGCTGTCTCCAAACATTTGTTGGGTTTCCCTGTATCATAAATATAATAAATAGCTTTGAGTCATCACTAATGGGTAGCTCATAAATCACCTGCCACTATTTCTTAGAAGTTTAGTTAGAGGAGTGTGTGGTGTGCATCTAATAAGACTATCTGTGGACTTATGGCATCTGGCAGAATGCCTTATGCCAGTGGTTCTCAAAGTGTGGGGCGAGCCCCACTAGTGGGGAATACAGACATGACAGGTGGGGCGCAATGAACGAGAGGAAATTAGTGGAAAATAATAGGAAAAAACTAAAAAATCACACACAAATAAATGGATCATTAATACAAGTAAATTTAAAATAACATCAGTTGTGGGCCGGGAGAAAAAGTGGAACCATAGTGGAACAAACTTGAGCTGCGCTGCTCGAATCACAAACCTGCGCGACCCACTGGGCAGCGCTGCGCGCCGACCATCAAAATACATTTTACCCCGCTGGGATATGCACGTACAAACCAGGCATGACAAGGCGGAAACAATATTAAACAGTCCTGACATTTTAAATTGTTTTTAAATAAAAACACAGTGGGTCGCGCAGGTTTGTGATTCGAGCGGCGCTGCGCGATCCACCGGGCTGCGCAAATAAACCAGATCATCACTGCGCTATCCAGATAGTCGCGCTGCACTGTATTTGCGCAGATATTCGGTTCAATCGGGTGCCGCGGTTTCGTCCCACTTTTGATGTGTTTGGCTTCACATACACTTCGACGATGGAAGAAGACGCTGCAGCAGCAGTGAGTTTACTTACATGTGACGAGGAGATTGTAAAGAAAAAAGCTGCATCGTCTGTGGTGTGGAATTGGTTTGGATGGAAGAAAAGTGATACGAATGAGAAGGATTTGGAAGGTACGCAAGTGCACTGTTATAACAAGTGGTGGAAACACGTCAAACCTTTTCTATCACCTGAAATCGAAGCTTCCAAACGAATATGGCCAAAGTAAAAAAAAATAAACCTTAGCAATTCAAAGTTTAAATAAAATTACATTATGTAAAATAGTTTCTTTGTGTTTGAATTTTTATTTATGCATTGTCAGATACAAATTGCTATATTGTGATATAGCAATTGTGATTGTGATCGTTATCGAGGTAGAAAATAGCTTCTACCGTGATAGAAGATTTTGGTTATATCGCCCACCCCTAATGAAGTCTATCTTGGGCTTGGATTCATGGTGGTGATGGTGGGGGCAGAAGAGAGACCCGTGTGTGTTTTGTGTCTTAAACCGCTGGCAGCAGACCACATGAGACCCAACAAATTAGGAAGACACTTAGAGACAACACACTCCAGTCATGTTAATAAGCCACTAGACTTCTTTCAAAGAAAGCTGGCAGAATACAGACAGCAGGAGAATCGCATGGTAAAATCTGAATCAGTGGACAGCAAAGCACAAATGGTTTTATGCCAGAGCAAAAAAACTACAAACGATTGCTGAGCAGCTAATAAACATGGGGTCAATTATGCAAAGATACAGTAAGTGCCAACGTAAGCCTTTTATAACAATTGCACGTGTATTTTATCTGTTTTGAACTTGGTGGTGTTTGATCTAATTGGTTTAGAAATTGATATTTCAATAAACAGTAAACTTGGCCGATTTCGTTATTATTTTGTTGACAAGTGGGGCTTGAAAATTCGCTCACCCCCTTAAGTGGGGAATGACAGAAAAAGTTTGAGAACCACTGCCTTATTCAGAGCAACTTACATTTATCTCATTATACATATGAGCAGTTGTGGTATAATGGCCTTGCTCAAGGGCTGTATTATAGCATTTGCTTCATTATACTAGCAGTTGAATCACAGTGCTGAGAAGTACACACACACACAAACACACACACACACACACACACACACACACACACACACACACACACACACACACACACAATAAATACCTGACACATAATTACAGCCAACCCCCCCATACAAAGCTATGTGATTAGTCCAAATATCCCACTAGAGTCATTAAGCTTAACCATACACTGCATATAATATACATCTTAGCATACTTGCTTAGATATTCCCTAAATGTAAGGACCTTATAAGCTGCATGTTGTAAGTATGTTAAAATTTTATTTGTAGATTATAACATACATCTTGTAAATAAAAAAATGTTAATTTGTAAGTTTCAAGTAAAAAAAGTTGTAAGTAAATTTGTAACATGAACGTTATTATAAATAAAAAAAATTTAAGTAAAAAATTTTTTTATTTTAAGGAAGGTTGCAAGCTACCATTTGTAATGCATTCTTAAATGTCATTTTATGACAACAAATTTAATAAAACTGTCAGGGGCGGTTCAGAGGTGGCTGAACAGAAGTGAACCCAATAGCAGACAAACAGTGATTAAATGGTAGAAAAAAGTGTTTAAAATCTTTATTCTATATACTGAGGCTTGGGTAAACAGGCGCAGCAGGAGCAGAGGAGAAAAGCAGTGGCTGTGTGTGCTTAGTGACTGGGAGAGTGACCCTTTTGCCCACTTGATAAACGGAACGGCACCGGACTGCTTGTTGTTTGAAGGCTGAGACAGCCTTGCGGATCTTTGATCTTGCATTTAGCCAAGTTCTCCGGCATCCATGAATGAAGGCTTGAGCCGAAGAGACTGAAACCTCCTCCTCCTGAGAGGGGAACAGGGGAGGCTGGTAGCCGAGAGAGCATTGAAAAGGTGAGAGGCCGGTAACGGTCCACGATTGTGAGAACACAGGTGTGATTCGGGGAGCCTGTTGACAAAATCAAGGGCTATGTGGGACCAGGGTCTGTGCGGCATTGAGGGGGTAAAATGGTGGAGTCGGGTGCTTGATCCTGGACTGGTCAGAATTGATGGGAGAGCGTGTCCGGTTTGGTGTTCTTCGAGCTCAGGCGATAGGACAGGGAGAAAATGAAATGAGAAAAGAATAGGGACGATCTTGTCAGTAACGCGTATTATGAAAACTATAGCTGGGGGCAGAGCTTTTTCTTACAAAGCCCCAAAATTATGGAATAGTCTTCCAAATAGTGTTCGGGACTCAGACACAGTCTCAGTGTTTAGGCTCAAAACCTATTTATTTAGCCAAGCATTTTTATAAATAGATTTGCCATAAGGTAAAGGAGCAGATCTGGGGGACTCATGGACGTAGAGTATTATGGTGAACTGGTATGTTTAGATGCTGTCTTCCTCACTCTCATTTGATCACTCAGGTTTGTTGACGGTGAGGTGATTGTTTGCTTTACATCTCAGGGAGCCCTCATGTTTGTGTTTCCTTCTGGCTCTCCCTTTTAGTTATGCTGTCATAGTTAGTCCTGCCGGAGTCCCTGCTTGCACTCTACAGTAAATATACATTCACATTAGACATTGTGACTGTGACCATACCTAATTGCAATCTCTCCTCCTCTTCTCTTCCTCCCCCTCTTTCTCTTTCCTCTCTCCCCCTGTCTCCCCCTTTCACTCTTTCTCTCTCTCTCTCTGTCGAGCTACACATGTGGTTCCTGAGCTGCCAGTGATCCAGACTCCCTCTGCCCTCCGGACCTGTCTGATCCATCCTGGTGCCCCATTTCTGGTTGGAGGTCTCGTGGCATGGATGCCCCGTGTGTCTCTTTAGAATGCGTCTGGTGTCTGGGGATGATTCTATCTACTTAGAAGATGGTTCTGGCCTCGACTGGTGTTGTCAGCTGTTTCTCTGAGGACTTGACAATTCGATAGTTCAGGACTGGAACTTTCTACAAGTCTATCTGAGTCTGCAATAACTACTGGACTCCATTTTACATCAACTATTATAACATCAATTAACATCAACTATTATAGCTGAACCTAACACTTAACACTATATAAATGCAGATCATTTCCTGCTATCTGTTTCACCCAGATGAGGATGGGTTCCCTGTTGAGTTTGGTTCCTCTCAAGGTTTCTTCCTATTACCATCTCAGGGAGTTTTTCCTTGCCACTGTCGCCCTCGGGCTTGCTCACCAGGGACTATCTGAACATTTTGATTCATACACATTCACATTCCACACAAACTTAAATAATTCTTTTGATTGTGTAAAGCTGTTTTGAGACAATGTCAATTGTTAAAAGCGCTATACAAATAAAACTGAATTGAATTGAATCTTGCTTGTCGGGAATTGAGGCGTTTGGTTGTCCTTAAATATTCCAGGTTCTTGTGGTCCGTCCAGACCAGGAACAGGGCCTTGGTCCCCTCCAGCCAGTGCCTCCACTCCTCAAACACCAGTTTTACAGCCAGTAGCTCTCGATTCCCAATGCCATAGTTCATTTCAGTGGGTGAGAGTCGGCGGGAGAAATACAGCAGGGGTACTGCTTGTTGACTTTGGGGGACCTTTGTGATAGCACTGCCCTACTCCAGAATCTGAGGCATCCACCTCGACAACGAACTGGTGGGAAGGATCAGGCTGGTGGAGAATAGGAGCTGAAGTAAAGCCTCTCTTTATTGGCGAAACCCAAGAAACGCTGGAGGTCCTTACGGGTGGTTGGAAGGGGCCAGTCAGTAACAGCTCGCAGCTTGTAGGGGTCCATCTGGAACTTTGAAGGAGCAACGATGAAGCCCAAAAAAGAAACAGTGTTGTGATGAAATTCACATTTCTCAGCCTTGACGAACAGCTGGTTCTCACAAAGCCTCTGGAGCACCTGGTGAACATGTCTTGTATGTTCCTCTATGGAGTGGGAGAAGATGAGAATGTAATCTAGATAAACAAAGGCAAATACATTGATGAAGTCCCTAAGGACATCGTTGAGCAAAGCTTGGAAAACTGCCGGTGTGTTGGCCATCCCAAAAGGCATTACGAGATATTCATAATGACCAGATGGGGTGTTGAAGGCGGTCTTCCCCTTGTCTCCCTCCCCGATTCAAATGAGGTGGTAGGCACTGCGGAGGTCCAGCTTGGTAAAGATTTGGGTCCCCTGCAGGAGGTCAAAGGCTGCTGACATCAGGGGTAGGGGATACCGGTTTTTAATGGTAATGTCGTTAAGCCCTCTATAGTCAATACAGGGATGCAGGAACACGTCTTTTCTGGCCACGAAGAAGAAGCCAGCAGGTGATGATGACAGTCAGATGATGCCGGTGGCTAATGATTCTGAGATGTACAGTACTTATCCATGGCCTCCCATTCATGTTGGGAGAGTGAGTAGAGACATACCCGTGGTGGAGTCATGCCAGGAGGTCGATGGCACAGTCGTAGGGTCAGTGTGGTGGTAGAGAAGTCGCCCGGGACTTGCTGAAGACCGTTCTGAGATCAGCGCAGGGGCCGAGAAGAGTTCAGGAAATTCCTCAGAGGAGATTGTTACTGGAGAGGGGCTGAGCGCAGACTTAAGACATGAGACTAGGCAGAGGGGGCTCCATCCAAGGACAGCATTGTTCTGCCAGTCTATTTGTGGATTATGGCGGATGAGCCAGGGCTTGAGCTGGGCTTGAGCCTTTGGCATGACTAGGAATGATATCTCCTCTGAGTGGTTCCCAGATGTCCCCAGGGTTACTGGAGCGGTCCGCCGGGTAATTGGGGGAGGAGCTTGGACTGACAACGGCGGTTCCAGGGGAATGGTTGGCAAGTGCAATTCCTCGGCTTTTGAAGCACTGATTAAATTCTGGTCCGAGCCGGAGTCCACGAGAGCATGGAGAACGTGGAAAAAGTTATCCCAAAGGAGCATGATGGGGAGAAGCGAACGGTCCCTAAACGACTATTTTTGGCATGCCCCCTCCAGTGTGCTCACTGGGTGGGCCTTGCTTTTAATGGGCACTGTAGGCGTAGATGTCCGAGCTGCCCACAGTAGAGGCATACCCCCGTCTGAACCCGACGTTTTCGCTCCTCTGGTGAGATCTGGGTTCGCCCGATCTGCATGGGTTCGGCCGGAGAGCCAGCGGAGGTGGTTGGAGCAGGAGAATTGTTGGTCCTGTGCTGGAGTTGGCTAGGGGCGTGGCATCTTTGTCGGAGGTCTGCATCCACCCGCCCTGCTAGATCCATCAGACCATGTAAGTCTTCAGGGAGCTGCTGGGAGACTAACTGGTCCTTGACTGACTCCGAAAGCCCATTCAAGGAGGTGTCGTACAAGGCCTGGGTGTTCCAATCAGTAGCAACCACCAAGGTTTGGAACTCGATGGCATAGTCATAAGCAGATCTAGAGCCCTGACGAAGCTCCAGCAGTTGCCTCGTGGCCTCCCTACCTGCGTGAGAACGATCAAAGACCATCTTCATCTCCTCAGTGCTAAAAGTGGCACAGCAAGGGTTGTTAGCATCCCAGATGGCAGTCCCCCACAGGCTCTGTCTGTGAGGAGGGTGATGATATAAGCCACCTTACAGTGTTCGGTGGGGAAGGTTGAGGGCTGGAGCTCCAGTGACAGAGAACACTGAGAGGAAGGAATGACATGTTCCGGGATCGCCATTGTATGGTTGAGGGTTGGGCAGACAAGGTCCGTGCCAAGCCGGGGGTGTCAAAGATGAAGGGAGAGCAGTGCATGCTTGTTGAAACTGAGTTGACAGCTGAGACAAAGCCTGGAAGATCTGCGAGAGTTTTTGTTGTTGAGATTTAATCAAAGGTCCTTGCTGGGGGACAGTCTGACGCAATCAGACATCAGAATGTGCATTAGACCTGAGCTGAAGCCTGGTTTGAAGGCTATGTCTGGGGCGAGAAGCGTCCGCTGATTTAAAATCTTTATTCTATATACTGAGGCTTGGGTAAACAAGCGCAGCAGGAACAGAGGAGAAAAGCAGTGGCTGTGTGTGCTCGCGTCGGAGAAAAAAGCCGACTGGCGAAGAAGAAGAAGTGGTGGCTAGAAGAATGGTTCATGTCCAGGCAAGGGTCGATATCCGGAAATCCAGCAGCGAGAGGGAATGAATCCAAATCGTGAGTACAAATCTGAAGTCCTGAGAGCATGCGAGGTCATACACATTAATCAGTCCAACAACAGAAGTACCAGAGGGGCATATACGAGGGAGAAATCCAAGGAACAGGCAGGGTCGATAACAGGCTAGGTTAAACCGAAAACTGCTTGACAGAATAAACGCGAGGCACACAAGTAAGATACTGTGGCACTGAATTATTCTCTCAGCTTGCTTAAAAAGGCAGGCAAGGCATGGCAAGTTTATTTGTATAGCACATTTCATACACAATGGTAATTCAAAGTGCTTTACATAGAAGAAAAGAAAATAATCATAAAATGAAATAAAAGATAATATAAAAAAACCTTTTTAACGAAAACTTAATAAAAATAAAAAACAGTTTGCAATAACAACAATGCCAACAAAAGCCTACATCTCTAGCCTTTTAACAACAAAAGCCTAGAGATGATTGCATGATCAAGTTCAGGTGTGCTTGAGCGGCAGGTGAGCTTGCTGGGAGAAAAACCTGGAGTGGAGTTTAGAGTCTGGAGGTGTTGGGTTGATCTTGCTGGCCTGTGACAAAAACATGTTAAATAGGTTTGTTAGCAAAGTCTCAAAGTTGTAAGTCATTAGTAAAGTCGTATGTTTTAACTTGAGTTGTGATTTGTTATTGTTATATTTTATTATTTACAAGTTAATTGTTCTAATTTATGTAGTGTTTTCTATTTGTTCAATAAGGTGGTTTGTTTGAAATGAAGTAAAAAAAGCTGAAAATAGGCTTGTACTTTAAGTAAAACGTTAAGTTGGATGTTAAGTTTTATGTGAAGTAAAAGTTTTATAATTTTTTTTAGTTAATTTTGGAGTTTAGTTGTCAGTTATACTGTATGTTGCAAGTATGTTTGCAACTTCATTCATTCATTCATTCATCTTCTATACTACTTTATCCTGTGTTCAGGGTCGCGGGGGACCTGGAGCCTATCCCAGGAGGCTTTCGGGCACAAGGCAGGGTACACCCTGGACAGGGTGCCAATCCATCGCAGGGCACACACACACACATTCACCCATCCATTCACACACTACGGGCAATTTGGGAACGTTAATTAGCCTAACCTGCATATCTTTGGACTGTGGGAGGAAACCGGAGTACCCGGAGGAAACCCACCAAGCACGGGAAGAACATGCAAACTCCATGCACACAGAGACGGGAATCGGGCCTGGCCGGGAATCGAACCCAGACCCTGGAGGTGCAAGGCGACAGTGCTAACCACTACACCACCGCGCCTGTTTGCAACTTGCATGTTGAAATTAAAGTTATATGTTCAATAACTTGAATATACTTATCATGGCATAATAGTATGGTCCCCTATGCTGCTCTCCATTTCTATGATTTTGTTTTTTTATCTCTATTTGTTTTCATTTATGTCTTTTAATCTTTTTCAAGCAGATTCTGTTCACAGTTGGCAAGAACTAATCAACATCAGATCTAAACATGAGTAAGTCATCACTACTGACTTTCCGAGAGCTCATGACATCAAGGAGGAAAATGCCAGACCACCGGGTTTGTGTGGATTTTGGGCTGGGGTGCCAGGTGATGCAGATGGAAGAGAGAGCAGAAACAGAAGCAGGGATCCCTGTCAGGTGTATGAGCGGGGCTAAGAAAGCAACAACACTGATCTTCACTTCTGTGCATTTTTCTCTCAAGCACCAGGGCTGCGTTTCCCGATAACGATTGATCTTAGCGCTTAAGAGCGTTTTCTACAAGTCATTTTGCGAACGTTCGTTATTGTTTCACGTGCGTTTCCCAAAAATGCACTTAACACAATTGTACGTGGCCCTGCTTTAAGTGCTACTTAGGAGTCGCTATCTGT
The DNA here is from genome assembly GCA_030522415.1 of Channallabes apus. NCBI lineage: Eukaryota > Metazoa > Chordata > Actinopteri > Siluriformes > Clariidae > Channallabes > Channallabes apus. The sequence continues at coordinate 1,832,574 of CM060109.1, forward strand.
TGGTCACGTGCTGAAATGTCACGCTGTAGAAATGGCTCGTAATTTTTGCACATGCTGTTTTAGTAATCCATCTAAGTTTTGATTCCCGTTTCTTGTACTGTACTTGTGTGAATGTATATTCAACTCGAATAACAAAAGGTCCTGTAATTTCTTCTTGAGCAAGTTTTAAAACATAAATTAACTGGAAAAGTCGTTCTGTAAAAACACTGTCTTGCTCCAATCTTGCATGAAACTAATTCTAACAGTTTTAACAGCATAATTTTCGATATTTATATGAAACCTTAATTATTTAAGTAGAATTATTTATCAATTTCTTTATCAACAATTGCTCATCTCACATCAAAATATATAAATAAGTAAATAAATAAATAAGCTCTTACATTTATTTTTGAAAAGTTTAGCCTAATTATCTTCACCTGAAGTGCATTTGCTAATAGGAGAAAATTTTAAATAAGCACATACCACGGGGTGGAGACACTAGCAAAATGGCTGAAACCAAAAAACAAAGAAAATACATTTTTGAAAAAGAAGAAATTAATATTATGTATTATTTTAGAGGAAGTGGAGCTCTCTTTGTGCCACAAAAGTGCTGTGCTGTAATAACAGTAACAGCTATGTTGCACAACACTGCAGTGAGGGCAAGAATGCCCTTGGACATCAGGGAGGAAGATGAAGAGGTGGAGGAAGATGTAGTCGAGATGATACTTCATGATGCTCAACCAAGACATGTTCAATACATGGCTGGGTTTCATGCACGCCAGCAAGTTATCCTTTATTTGTGTCATCTTTAAAGCACATTAAATATTTTCTATTAAATACATTTGTACTGTAAACTCGAAATGTCCATATACAACAGTGTACTTTTATTTTTCATTCTAACATTTATTATGTCATTTTTATTTAATTTTTTTATTCATTTTTATTTCTATATTGAATTGTGTAATGAGTAGAAAACAGAAATGAATAAAAAATATACATACAAATAAAATGAAAATTGACTTTTAAGAGAAGTAAATTTTAGGTGCAATTTGCCGGTCATAATTCTGTCTCCTTACGATTCACTTAAGGCTTTACGATTACTCCAGAGCACTCATAGATCTACAGTACGAAGATTTTCAAGTGCTACTTAAGTTACGATGTTTTTGGGAAACAGACCGTAATATTAGAGATCAGTCGTACGATAATTTTTACGAACTACTTAGGCTTACGATGCTTTTAGGAAACGCAGCCCTGGTCGGTCACACAAAGAAATCAATTAGCTGGAGCTACTGTTTGACATACATCCAGAATTCTATGATGATCACAAGTACTGTGCCGTTAGCTAGACACACCAGCTATTGACAGAAAAAGGAGCAAAGACTTGGGTAAGAGCAGAGGTGTGGTTAGTGTTGTAATTATTACCACTACAGTATCTATTACATGTCATTGTTGAATTGTAGATAAACAGCAAAGAGTCCATACTAATGCTACGGATATTGTACCAGGAAAATTCAACCAAGCACATCTTAAAACATTCATTCACCTTCTATACAACTTATTCTGTACAGGATAAGACTGAGGTAGGGTACACTCTGGACCGTGTGCCAACAATCTATCGCAGGGCACACACAGTATCAAAGGTATCACACAGACACAGACACACACACACACACACACACACACACACAAATTGGGAATTTGCAGGCAAATTGGTTTTTGGACTCTGGGAGGAAACCAGATTACCTGGAGGAAACCCACCAAGGATAGGGAGAACATGCAAGCACACACAGACTCACAGTGGAAATCAAACCCTCGACTATGGAGGTCAAGACGGTTCACTACCTCTCTGGTGGCTATGGTTACATCACGCTTCCTGAGCCACCAACATCATCAAAGACCCAAACCACCCAGAACACCATCTCTTTAAACTGTTGCCCTTTGGCAGGTGCTATAGGTCAACCAAGACACAAACCTCCAGATACAAAGAAGACAGTTTTGCTTTCCCCCATAGCAGTTTACACTTTAAATAAGAGAAAGATAAAACACTGTATCTATGTGTGCCTGCACTGAGGGGTAGTACCTGAACCTTTAATCTTGTTATATTCATATACTGTACAATGACAGTAAAGGCACCTCCTCAGCGATCTCTTCACCATCTTTATTTTTAGTGATACAGTATAAGGTGATCAACTGCTCCTGTTGGAAATGGACCCTGAAAACTGTGTTTTTTGTTCCTCCTGATGAGATTTCACTTTAAGACTGGAGCAAGAGGGTTAAATGGGAGTCCTCTGTGGTGCTCTGGCTGTTTTTCGGAAAGGCTAATGTAGTGGGGTGGAGGGGGGTAAGTGTGGACGTGTTGGGTGGCTTTTTGAGAAGCTTGATGTTGTAGGTATTGGCTTGTAAAACACATGAAGGACAAAAGGCAAACATTTTGCCGTTTAAACCTGCCCGGCATGAGCGACCTTAGAATTCATTAATCGTACAGTTGATCAAAACAATTAAATGATCAGCCTCGTGAATGAAAATATTTGGGGATTAAGGTGTGTTTGATATTATATTTGATTGATATTTGCTATCCTTACAGCACAGATAAAGGCCTTTATAATGTTGCTGAAGGAAAATATTTTCATGGTTTGATAAAAGGCAGGTAATTTAAGGAAATCAGCAGTTAAACATTTGTGTGATGAGTGAGAATGAACAGATTCCCTCGAGGTATTCCTGTCATAAAACCTGATAATCTTTTTGTTTTTCCCTCTCTATCTTCACTGGCTCAGCCTGTGCATATCTGACTTCAACAAAACCCTGCAGCTAGTTGAAGGCCTTCACAACTAGTTCCAGAAACGATACATTATCCACTGAAGACCTTTGGGGGAAAGGCTTCACTTTACCAAAATGCATCGCTTCAGGCAGGACGGATTACTCGTTACTCATACTGTTATCCATGCGGTGCTTTTTCTCTAAAACAAAAACACTGAAATATGAGGATGTGAGGAATTTGATCAAACACGGTTTCATGTATTTTTTTTTTATTGCTTTACGTTGTAACACACCTGAGCAGGTAATCAGAGCTCTCAACAGTGTCTCATGACATCTGGATTGCTAACTAAACATGCATTATAGTTTTAATGGCACCAGTTTGTTAAAAGCTTTCTGCTGACATTTTTTAATATTCACTCATCTTTGAGTGATGAGAGAGCCGGAGCTAACCAGGTGCTCACCTTACTGCTCTGAAACTGCAATGTTTGTATGCTGATTGTGCCGCAGGCAAGACAACACAAATGCCATACACATACTGTAGGCTAGGAAAGATTCGATACAATTCAATGTTATTTATATGGCGCTTTTAACATTGTTTCAAAGCAGCTTTACAGAAGCTGAAGAAAATGTGTATGAATCAGAATAATCAGATTGTCCCTGGTGAACAAGCCGAGGGCGACGGTGCTGAGGGAAAAACTCCCTGAGATGTCAATAGGAAGAAACCTTGAGAGGAACCAGACTGAACAGGGAACCCATCCTCAACAGGGTGATAACAGATAGCAGGGATTGATCTGCAGTCATACTGTGTGTTAGGAGGCTGGAAGTTCAGTATAACAGGAGATGTGTTTAAGTTAAACATGGTAAAGTGGAACCATCCCTAGTCAATGAATGAATAATTACTGAAATTCTTCATGGTTCTTCTAGGTTGCTTGGCACAAGCCTTAATGTTCTACCTTCATTCATTCATTCATCTTCTATACCGCTTTATCCTGTATTAGGGTCGCGGGGACCTGGAGCCTATCTCAGGAGACTCTGGGCACGAGGCAGGGTACACCCTGGACAGCGTGCCAATCCATTCGCAGAGCACACACACACTCGTTCACACACTACGGGTAATTTTGGGAACGCCAATTAGCCTAATCTGCATGTCTTTGGACTGTGGGAGGAAACCGGAGTACCCAGAGGAAACCCACCAAGCACGGGGAGAACATGCAAACTCCATGCACACAGAGACGGGAATCGAGCCCGGCCGGGAATCGAACCCAGACCCTGGAGGTACAAGGCGACAGTGCTAACCACTACACCACCATGCCGCTAATGTTCTACCTGGCTAAGCTAATGTATCACAAATCACATACAATGTACTTTTGACTCTGTTATAAACCATGCCATGCCAGACTGTCATGAAATGTCTCAGAACTTTCACTCTGTATCTGGAGAGTCCTTCATGAATTGCAATGAATTGTCAAGACCAGAAATGATTTCTTACAAACCAGTCAAATTTGTTACAACTAACAGTACTCTTTAATGTGGAGCATACAGTGGGGAATATAATTACTTATGGGGAATAGTAGGAATATAGTTTTCCTACTTACAAAGAAATGAAGGTCTATAATTTTTTTATTCTAGTTTTATTTAAAAGGATAAAGACAGAATATCAATCAAAAAAATTGGATGAGTCAGACAGGTCCAGAGGGCAGAAGGAGTCTGGACGACTGGTGGCTCAGGAACATCATGTGTTTGGGGGAAGACAAATCCTGACTATGACCCTAAAACACCATCCCTACAGTCAAATATCAAACTTTGAGGCTGTTTCCCAATAGATGAGGCCATGTATTGCAAAATCTTGGATAAGAACTTCCTGAAGATGGGTTGTGAATGGTCTTCCAGCATGACGATGACCTGCAACATACCACCATGGCAACAAAGAAGAGACTCAAGAAGACGGACATTAAGGTCATGGAGTGGTCTAGCCATTCTCAAGAAATTAATCCCATGGAAAATTCATGAAAGGAGCTGAAAGTTCCCTCCTACGATATGTGTAAACCTGGTAACAAACTAGAAAAAATGTCTAATCTCTGTGTTTGCCGACAAGGGTTTCTCCAGCAAGGATGAAATAATTATTTTCCTCATTAAAATGCAGCTCAATTCATGACCTTTCTATCATATTCTGTCTCTATTCTGATATATAAATAAGGACTTAGAGACCACTCTAGTGCTGAGCCATCATTCTCTCTGTTTAAACACACTGGAGTGTTGGTGGAAATAAAGCATTTTTCCTCCCTACATAGTGCACTATCTGTCACATGCAGACTGGTTAGCTAGCGCATTGTTTTGGAATCATTGCTCCAAAACCCAGCCGGAGGTGCCACATGATGGTGAGGGCACACACAATATTAGTAGTAGTTGTTAACAGAACTGTAGAAATTCTCGGTCAATCAGGAGTTAAAATTGTGACAAGGATTTGTTAGAAAGGTTTATAGTTGCATAAGAGCAAATTGTGGAACATACAGTGGTGTGAAAAACTATTTGCCCCCCTCCTGATTTCTTATTCTTTTGCATGTTTGTCACACAAAATGTTTGTGATCATCAAACACATTTAACTATTAGTCAAAGATACCACAAGTAAACACAAAATGCAGTTTTTAAATGAGGGGTTTTATTATTTAGGGAGAAAAAAAATCCAAACCTACATGGCCCTGTGTGAAAAAGTAATTGCCCCCTGAACCTAATAACTGGTTGGGCCACCCTTAGCAGCAATAACTGCAATCAAGCATTTGCGATAACTTGCAACGAGTCTTTTACAGCGCTCTGGAGGAATTTTGGCCCACTCATCTTTGCAGAATTGTTGTAATTCAGCTTTATTTGAGGGTTTTCTAGCATGAACCGCCTTTTTAAGGTCATGCCACAACATCTCAATAGGATTCAGGTCAGGACTTTGACTAGGCCACTCCAAAGTCTTCATTTTGTTTTTCTTCAGCCATTCAGAGGTGGATTTGCTGGTGTGTTTTGGGTCATTGTCCTGCTGCAGCACCCAAGATCGCTTCAGCTTGAGTTGACGAACAGATGGCCGGACATTCTCCTTCAGGATTTTTTGGTAGACAGTAGAATTCATGGTTCCATCTATCACAGCAAGCCTTCCAGGTCCTGAAGCAGCAAAACAACCCCAGACCATCACACTACCACCACCATATTTTACTGTTGGTATGATGTTCTTTTTCTGAAATGCTGTGTTACTTTTACGCCAGATGTAACGGGACACGCACCTTCCTAAAAGTTCAACTTTTGTCTCGTCGGTCCACACGGTATTTTACCAAAAGTCTTGGCAATCATTGAGATGTTTTTTAGCAAAATTGAGACGAGCCTTAATGTTTTTTTTGCTTAAAAGTGGTTTGCGCCTTGGAAATCTGCCATGCAGGCCGTTTTTGCCCAGTCTCTTTCTTATGGTGGAGTCGTGAACACTGACCTTAATTGAGGCAAGTGAGGCCTGCAGTTCTTTAGATGTTGTCCTGGGGTCTTTTGTGGCCTCTCGGATGAGTTGTCTCTGCGCTCTTGGGGTAATTTTGATCGGCCGGCCACTCCTGGGAAGGTTCACCACTGTTCCATGTTTTTGCCATTTGTGGATAATGGCTCTCACTGTGGTTCGCTGGAGTCCCAAAGCTTTAGAAATGGCTTTATAACCTTTACAGACTGATAGATCTCAATTACTTTTGTTCTCATTTGTTTCTGAATTTCTTTGGATCTTGGCATGATGTCTAGCTTTTGAGGTGCTTTTGGTCTACTTCTCTGTGTCAGGTAGCTCCTATTTAAGTGATTTCTTGATTGAAACAGGAGTAGCAGTAATCAGGCCTGGGGGTGACTACAGAAATTGAACTCAGGTGTGATAAACCACAGTTAAGTTATTTTTTAACAAGGGGGGCAATCACTTTTTCACACAGGGCCATGTAGATTTGGAGTTTTTTTTCTCCCTTAATAACGTAAACCTTCATTTAAAAACTGCATTTTGTGTTCAATTATGTTATCTTTGACTAATAGTTAACATTTTTTGATGAGCAGAAACATTGAAGTGTGACAAACATGCAAAAGAATAAGAAATCAGGAAGGGGGCAAATAGTTTTTCACACCACTGTATAATTCTGCATACTTTTGGAAGAAGTTTCACATTGTTTTTATGTTGGGTGAAACTTAAAGTTTAAGCATTCTGTGGATGAACTTTCTGATGATCTCCATAGGATTACCTGATTCCTGTTTAAGATCAAATCTGGGAATGTGGGAAAGTCCTCTAAGATTTGACCTACAATGACAAGACTGAGGATTAGAATAAAGCCCGAAACAATGTGTAGAGTAAATGTTTGTATTAGGCCATCCTCATCAAGTGTGGGTAGACCCCCTGCATGCAAAAACAGCTTTCCAGGCATCCTAATGTCAATCCGCCCTTACATTGTCCACTTTGCACCATTCTCACAGATTGTCCTTTTTTTTGTCAGTGCATCTCGCTTCCCCTTGTGATGATTGTATAGACACAGGGTTAAGGAACTTGCCCAAGGACCTAACAGTGGTGAACCCCTGATCTGCCAATTAGCAAGCTAGATCTTCAACCTCCTGAGCCACCACAGATGTTTATATTGATTTGGGATAAATTATAATTTTGACTGTTACACTGCCGAAGTGAATTTGAGATTTTGTATGTAGTTTTGATTCCCACTGTATAGGTGGCATCACTAGCAACACTACTGGAGCTGATGCTCTAATAAGTCCTTAAGTAATATCTGCTCAGCGGTGGTCCCACTCAACTCGTACACCACACAATTACTGTTACACTAACAGAATTAGATAAAAGCACGGTTTCCCTAGTTATCAATGCTTTGCTTTTTACCCTCCTGGCGGTTCCTGGCATGCAGACTCATTGTTAATGTGTGTGTGTGTGCGTGTGGATCTCTTACACACCTGCCTGCTGTTTCCTCATAAACCACCCCGGAAACCTGTACTGGACTGAGCAGATGATTTATGACTTTAATTAGAGACAGCAAATATGTCAGGGCAGGCTTTACCACCGCACATTATAAACCTTTATGCTGATTAACACTACGGCTTCTACAGATTTAACCCTCTCAGATCCGAGCAACAAGGCTGGGGGAGGGGCTCTTCCTATATGAGGTCACACCAGGGGAAAATCTAATCTGCTTGGGCAATGCACACAAGGAAAAAGAACAAATATCAATATCAATTAAGGTTTGTTTTGCATTCACAACTTTTTTGTACACACTCTCTCTCTCTCTCACACACACACACACACACACACACACACACACACACACACACACACACACACACACACACACAGTGTATTTTGCAAAATTCTGTACATGCCCTTTAAAACTGCCATGGTAACACTTACACTAAACTCTGCTTATCTCGGAATTTTAGAGTGACTGGGTGAAAAGTATTGGGTGTGAAAAGCAGTGCTGGCTCACGGACATTAACACACACACACACCCCACACACACACACACACACACACACAATGGTGGGAAACTCACTAGTATGTGTTACTCTCTGATGAGTCATTTCTTGCCAGCATGTCCACTCCTCTGGAGTGTGTGTAGGTGTGTTGTAAAGTATGAGTGTGTGTTTACTGTGTGCTCTGGTCCTGATTCCTCTCAATAACACACTCTTCATGAGTTTGAACTAGGTGAGTTTTGACGCGTATCTTTAATTTGAAGTTTCACTCACACAACAGAAGTCAGATGATCTCTTTGTCTCTCGTATTTTATTTTCCAGCATCAAAGAATCAACGCGCATGTGTATGTATGTGTAAAATCATTCCATATTCTCACAAAGTTAATTGAATGTGGATACTTTTGAGTATCTGTAGTATTCAACTTTCTGCTGATTATGTGCAAGTTTTAGACCCGATGCCAGAGACAGTCGGACACAATCACCAAGCAGGAAGTGGATTTTAGGAAACAGGAAATACACACGAATTTTAAAAGTAAGCCCTTAAATTGCTGCTTCCGAACAATGTGAGTAAACAGTAAACAGGTGGGCGGCCCCAGGCTTCTGAGTGACCCAGGCAGGGAAGTGCATCATACAGGCAGGGCTTGTGTTCAGGTCTAACCAAAGATAGACACAGCGACAGGAAGTAAATCAGCGTGTGAAAGATTGATTGGGTGTGACTCAAAACCCGAGACTCAGTGACAGGACCAATGACTGTCACTGATACAAGCCCCAATGCCTGGAGACCCTGAAAGTGGGAAGGTGACCAGACCACTGATGATGAGGTTTCTTTGACATTGACACCAACAAACTAATCTGTGATTGCAAAGATGGAAGCGTGCTTAAGAGCATTGTGCACTAAAGAGAACACCATTGCAATATCACAGACTTAAATAATTTTACTAAACACTTGACAGTGAAGGTACAAGGCCACAGTGCTAGCCACAACATAAAAAAAAACATTTTAGTCTAAGGCAGCCTGGTGTAGTGGTTAGCACTGTGGCCTTGCACCTCCACTGTTAAGTGTTTGATTCACACCTTGGGTCTGTGGGTTTTCACTCCTCGACATGCTACTTTCCGCTAACTAACCTGGGCCCGGTTTCTCGAAAGCTTCTTATCGCTAAGTAGTTCTTAAGTTGTACCTCAACCTCTCTCTTAACTTTATGGCGAATTTCCCGAAACGTTCTTACGCTAAGTATCTCTTAGCTAAGTCACACGTTTGTAAGGTTGGTCTGGAGCAACCTTAACTCATTCTTAGCGTAGTTTCAGCTCGAGACGCTAGTGGCCGCCACTGAGCAGCAGTCTTCATAAATCAGTGGCGTATGCAAACACATTATGGCACGTTATCAAAGTCGTATTAATGATGGAATATACTGTAGACCTGTTTAAGAAGATATTTTATTTGATATCAGAATTAATAGAGGTGACTTTTAGCTTTGTTTTTAAAATTTTTCTTCTATTCGTTATCTTTTTACTTCCTGTATTCATAGAAATGCTCATGCATATAGTGCACTAGAAAGTTGCATCACCTGCACAGGTTTGCGTTCAGTTCAAAAGTCATTTTAATTATCCTATTTCATAATGTGACTAACGCATTAAAATTGGCAATAACTTTTAATATTAAACAGGTGGCGAACAATTAGGCAGCGATACAGCGTGGTGTTGTGTTAAACTGAAGACGGCGCCGTCCGTGGAGCCGTGTGGGTCATGTACATGTTTCCTTTAGACAAAACTTCAGCCCTTTTCATATTTTCCCCGTGGTCGTTATTAAAAAAAAAAAAAAAAAGTTTTGCCTTCCAAGGCAACAGATTATGGAGCTTCTTGAGCTGCTCAGACCTGCGCGTGCCAGACCAACGTGTCGTACTTACTGTACTGTACTTACTGTACACTCCCCGTCCCGATGTCCAGCTGCTCGCTGCTTTTTGTTTAAAATATGTTTCATTGATCATTAGCCATTATCCATAACTTCATGGGCTTTTCTTTTGACACATTTTATTTTTATGAAATTTGATTTAGTTAAATGAGAAAATAGCCTTGGGAGTTTCAAACCCCGCATCCATTCATTTTTCTGGGTGATTGTAATGTTTAATACCCCTACAGTATTCACTTATGCGGTTTGACTCGCTATGAGATACGGTGTTATACCCCTATCTCACCTGCGCGGGCTCGCGCTGTGGCCGTAGGCTTGATCATGATTCACCCCGAGTGTGATTACGTTTCCATCCGGTCCGTGAAGATCTGCAAGGTCCGCGAGCTTCCAATTATTTTTATTTTATGTTTTATTTTTTGCGTGGTAAAATGGAGAGGTAATAACAACACCAAAACTCGCACTGAATCATAATGAACCGCACTTACGGCCCCTGCGCGAGACCGCGTAGGTGAGATAGGGGTATTAAACCTCAACTCTGTCATCTCATCGTATTCATTCCATAAGTCCGCTATACAACCCCAACAACTGACACTTCACATTGTTTCTGAAGCTGGTGAAGTGTGTTATCAGCTGTTTGTCAATCAACTATGATTGTATACCCGGTTCGTTTCACAGCCACATGTTACATGAAAATATTAGCAACAGTTTGGTGATTTAATTTATATTTACATTTAATCATTTGGCAGACGCTCTTATCCAGAGCGACTTACATTTTTTATCTCATTATACATCTGAGCAGTTGAGGGTTAAGGGCCTTGCTCAAGGGCCCAACAGTGGCAACTTGTTGGTTGTGGGGTTTGAACCTTGGATCTTCCGAACCGTAGTCCAATGCCTTAACCACTGAGCTACCCCTGACCCCTATATATTTGTCTATTATAGCATGTTATTGTTAAGTTAACCCATGTCGAAATAAACGCTATTAAAAGAATTTAGTGCAATGTTTAATTTGCATAGAAAGTGCCGTCTTTCTTAACGCTGTCATGCAAAAGGAGTCAAAAATCGATTCCTGAGCCACCGATGTCCGCTAATTCAGGACCTTCACTGTAGACAGCGCCGCGTAACGTCGGATGTAAGAGGCAACGACTTAAGAAGACTCCTAAGAGACAGTTCGAGAAATACACTTAGAAAAGTAATCACTTTACGAAAGATATATCTTAAGAGTCTTCTTAGCGCGCGAATAGTGTGCGTTATCGAGAAACCGGGCCCTGTTTGGTCTGTGACATAATTGGTCAACTGAGAATACAAGACTAACAAACTGAAAGGGGACATATCGCCACCTATCGTAGCAGAGTCAGACATACTTTAGTCAATAAATTGATTCCCCTGCCATGCTTGTATACTGGGACAATGACTGTAGTCCAATGGAGAGTCAAACTCTAACCACTTTCTAACCACTAACACTTTATTTAAACCACATATTTAAAATCTTCACAATGGCCGCATCATTTACCTTTACACTCTTTTGTCAGCCAACAAGTGATGGACATCTATGGGAACTCACTCTCACTCACTCACTCATCTTCTATACTTCTATACAGTATGTATTCAGGGTCACAGGAGCCTGGAGCCTATGAGACGGGGTACATCCTGGACAGGGTCTATGGGAACTCCTTCAAGAAAATAATTCCAGGTGAGGTTCTCATGAAGCTGGTTGAGAGAATGCCAATAAAATAAAAAAAATGGCTACTTTAAAGGGTAAAAGTAGCCATGACTGATGACGTCATCAGTCATACACTGCATTAGGCTCACAGATCAAATTATTTGACATTGCCAAAGATAGGAGTGGGTTCTCTGGGTTAACGCAGAAAGCAATTCCCTGCTAAGCTCTTAGGTCCTTGAAAATTCCAGACTATTCCACCTCTGCCCCCTGAAGCTGTCTGACTCGTCCTGGTGTCCTACTGTACTTCTGGTTGGAGATCTCGTCACATGGATACCTCGCATGATCTGCCTGGAATGCATGTGGTGACTGGGGACGGTTCCCCTTTTCCACGAAGACAGTCCTGTCCTCGGTTGATACAGACAGCTGTTCTCTGAGGACTTGTGACTTCAGTCGCTCGATAGTTCAGGGCTGGAGTTTCCTACAGTTTACCTGAGCCTCCAATAATGAACTGGATCAATTTTAACTTAAACACATCTCCTGTTATACTGAACTTCCAGTCTCACACAGTATGATGCAGATCAATCCCTGCTATCCGTTATCACCCAGATGAGGATGGGTTCCCTGTTGAGTCTGGTTCCTCTCAACGTTTCTTCCTATTACCATCTCAGGGAGTTTTTCCTTGCCACTGTCACCATCATCCTCGGCTTGCTCATCAGTGACTATCTTATAATATTGATTTATACACATTCACATTTCATACAAACTTAAATAAATCTTTTGATTGTGTAAAGCTGCTTTGCGACAATGTCAATTGTCAAAAGCGCTATACAAATAAAATCTAATTTAATTGAATTGAAATTGAAATATATACAAATATATAGCCAACATGGATAAGTATAAAGTCAACAAGTTGTAGCATGGAGAGTGTAACTAGAGTGTAATTGCAATATGTCTCAGAGGAATCGGCATTAACTGAAAATACCGACCAGACGATGTTTGCATGATGAATCGAAGGTAATACTATCCAATGTGAAAAACAATACTGACATCCTTTCGCCATCCACTCTACACTATTCACAAGGATCATCCTTCATGTCAGTGTGCACAATGAAGAAACAAGCTTCATGCTGTACTGGATGCCATCAAAAAGAAATCAGAACAAGAAGGAGTACAGAAGCAGTAAGAGGAAACAGAGGAACAGTAAACAGTAAACAGTAAACCTCACAGTCTGGCCAAGACAGAACACAGTCCGGATTCACTTCCTGACAGCCTGCAGGAGGAAAAACAATAAGCACAAGAAACAAATCCAACTGTTACTTGAATAGTTTCAACCATTGCTTTTGGTCAGATTAGATGCTTTTGTTTTTGAAAGACTGATAGGTATCCTATAGAAAAACACAATGTATGTATGATTAGGCTTTGCACCTTGGTCATGGCAAACATTCCACAAAAATAACTCCCGACTGGTACAGTAAATCAGATACAGGCCGAATTAAAGTCAGAATCATATCATTATAAGTTCACCGCATACGGTATCATGTGTGTGATATTTTGTGTTGTATGTGGTATTTGACAAGTCACCGTCTATTTAAATTATTCAAAACAAGTTAATAACTAATAGAATTATTCAGGATATAAAGCTGTGTAATGTTTAAATGGAAGTTTAGTAAAGTGATAAAAGGGAAACATAGTGTTGATTGTGTGTGTGTGGTGCAGAAAACAGAACTGTAAACACACTTCCAGACCACATCACAGTCCCCAAGCCAGAATGGAGACAAGATGACACATTTTTTATGGAGTTTTTTATGGAGTTTATGGGGTCTAACCATCAAATGAATGAACAAAGTTTAACAAGCGAAGGAACATTTACACATTGTCTGTTACACATTTTGGAGTTACATCAGCACAGTGTACCTCACACACCTCAGGACTACTCCTATATCTGTCCATCATCAACAGTTTATATTTATTGAGTTTGAGGACAAACTGTTTACATACTGTACTGTAGAAGGTGTCATGCTGTTTTGCTAGCTGCTATTCCAGGAAACATCAAACCTCAACACTTTTGTTTAAAGAATAAGAATAAACAAAATTAACACACTGAGTGTGTCAAAACCTTTAAACCTTCACAAGTCCCCAAAAGATTCACATGAATTTGTATGAAAACAGTGAACCATGTGGAAATAATGCTGCTGTGTGAAAATAATGTGGACAAATAATCATTATGAAGTTTCGATCATAATGAAAATGATCAGTGAGACAGTAAACGATACATGTCATGACATTCATCCGTCATAAACATACAGTATAATGTTGCCTCATCATTTTGTGAAAAGTCAAACCTGCACATGTGCACACAACATTCTGGCTAACTGTATGTTAGCCACAAGAAAGGTGTGTTAATGAGCTGATGAAAAACGATCCAGTTACAGTACACAGAATCTCAAATGTCAGCAGATTCATTGTTACACAACTATACAACTGCACACATGCTAAGAGTAATAATAAAAAACATATACAGTATATCCATTTTATTTCAATTAAATTCCTTTACATAGCATGTTTAACAGTGGGTGTTATCACAATACATTCATTCATTCATCTTCTATAACGCTTTATCCTGTATACAGAGTCGCAGGGGGCCTGGAGCACCGCCAAGGTGTCTTATGGCCACCTATTGTCACAAATCAGTTTTACAAAAATAAAGATTTTATATTCATTAAAAATTTTTTTTAAATGTATTCATTTGGATATTAATAATGCTATCAGTTTACTCCAGGAGGGAACAGCAACAAGGGAAAACTCTGACTGATATGTCATGATGAAGAAACCTTGAGAGGAACTGAACCCAAAGGAAACCCATCCTCACCTGGATGGCACCAGATAGACTGACAGTAGCTGTGTGTTCTGAAGTCAAAAGTGCAGCCATATAACAGGAAATGTGTTTTAGTTAACAGGAAGTCCACTTTGTTGAGGTTACACACTGTTCATTGATTGGAGACTTGGGTACAAAACTGTTCCTTCCTGATCCAATTTGAGTCCTCAAAATATCAAAGCGACTGCAGTCACACGTGTCCTGCTTGTATTGATTGCAATCTACAGTAACTCATCTTAATGGTTGGAACTGACCAGGGCCTGGTTTCTCGATAACACACACTATTCGCGCGCTAAGAAGACTCTTAAGATATATCTTACGTTAAGTGACAACTTTTCTAAGTGTATTTCTCGAACTGTCTCTTAGGAGTCTTCTTAAGTCGCTGCCTCTTACATCCGACGTTACGCGGCGCTGTCTACAGTGAAGGTCCTGAATTAGCGGACATGGGTGGCTCAGGAATCGATTTTTCACTCCTTTTGCATGACAACGTTAAGAAAGACGGCACTTTCTATACAAATTAAACATTGCACTAAATTCTTTTAATAGCGTTTATTTCAACATGGGTTAACTTATCAATAACATGCCATAATAGACAAATATATAAATTAAATCACCAAACTGTCGCTAATATTTTCATGTAAGCTTATGGAATGAATACGATGAGATGACAGAGTGGAGGTTTAATACCCCTATCTCACCTACGCGGTTTCGCGCAGGGGCCGTAAGTGCGGTTCATCATGATTCAGCGCAAGCTTTGGTGCCGCGGTTATGTTTACATTTTACCACGCAAAAAAATTAAACATGTTTAACATGCGGAAGCTTGCGGACCTTGCAGATCTTTTTGAACCGTTGGGCGGTCACTCGAGGCGGATCACGGTGCCTAATACCCCTCTCTCACCTGTGTGGCCGGACTCAACTCCGTGAGCTGCCACGATTGCCCGCGACGTTCTTTTAACATTCCGCAAAGTTCTTCAAGCTTCCGCGAGGACCAGCAAAAAAATTAAATGTTTAATGTTTCACGCGGAAAGATGGAAATATAACCACAGCGCAAGAACTCGGGTGAATCATGATGAACCGTACTTACGGCCACAGCGCGAGACCGCGCAAGTGAGATATGGGTATAACACACCGCATCTCACAGCGAGTCAAACCGCATAGGTGAGATAGGGGTATAAAAACATTATAATCACCCAGAAAAATTAATGGATGCGGGTTCTGAAACTCCCAAGGTTATTTTCTCATTTAACTGAATCAAATTTCATAAAAATAAAACGTGTCAAAAGAAAAGCCCATAAAGTTATGGATAATGGCTAATGATCAATGAAACATATTTTAAACAAAAAGCAGCGAGCAGCTGGACATCGGGACGTAGAGCGTACGGTAAGTACAGTAAGTACAGTAAGTACGACAGGGTGGCCTGGCACGTGCAGGTCTGAGCAGCTCAAGAAGCTCCATAATCTGTTGCTTTGGAAGGCAAAACTTATTTTTTTTAAATAACGACCACAGGGAAAATATGTAAAGGGCTGAAGTTTTGTCTAAAGGAAAAAATTACATGAGCCACACGGCTCCACGGACAGCGCCGTCTTCAGTTTAACACAACACCACGCTGTATCGCTGCCTAATAGTTTGCCACCTTATTCACATTATGAAATAGGCTAATTAAAAGTCACTCTATTAGTTCGGATATCAAATAAAATAACATTCTTAAACAGGTCTACAATATATTCCATCATTAATACGACTTTGATAACATGCCATAATGTGTTTGCATACACCGCTGGTTTATAAAGACTGCTGCTCAGTGGCGGCGACTAGCGTCTTGAGCTGAAACTACGCTAAGAATGAGTTAAGGTTGGTCCAGACCAACCTTACGAATGTGTGACTTACTGTAGCTAAGAGATACTTAGCGTAAGAACGTTTCGGGAAATGCGCCATAACGTTAAGAGAGAGGTTAAGGTACAACTTAAGAACTACTTAGCGATAAGAAGCTTTCGAGAAACCGGGCCCTGATTAGTCAGATGTATCTTTAACCAGACTTGGTAAATCCGATTAGTGGTATCGCAGCACTGTCAGGTGTAACATGGCAGAGAGAGAGAAGGAGAGATAACAGTTAGGTATGGTCACAGTCACACAATGTATGCACCATGTTCCAAATTATTACGCAAATGATATCTTTCCCTGGTTTTCATAATTACTCAATGCAAATGGCAGTCAGTATAATTTTCAAGTAATCAACCATTTGGGTATAATTTTAATTTTATTGAACAAACCTCCTAATGATAACAATATTTATTTCAAAAATAAAAAAACTGAAAATGCACTGGGCACCAGGGTCGCACGACACTCATCAGTAAACAAGACTGAAAAAACTTGTCTTCATGTATGCCTGGACCCACTGCAACCGTTTCTGCTTGTGAGCATTGATTGGGGCAGAATAGTAGGTTTATGCACAACTGCAAGACTTTAAAGGATCCAACACCTTGAGGTTCGCGGGTCTCCAAAGGCACCAGCAGCTTCAAATACCTCTTTGCTGCTTTGAAATGGTATTTCAGCAGCTGCTCTCTTAATCTGATGAATTTGTCTTGCAGAAACATTCTTCATTCTGCCTTTATCTGCACGAACCTGTCTGTGCTATGAATCAGCCACAAATGTCTTCACAGTACGATGATCATGCTTAAGTTTTCATGAAATATCTAATGTTAAATATCTAATTGCACTATTTGTCGCTTTTCGGCAGCAGAGATCCTTTTTCTTTCCCATATCGCTTGAAACCTGCGGCCTGCTTAATAATGTGGAACAACCTTCTTCAGTACTTTTCCTTTAATTGTCCTCATCTGGCAAACTAATTATCACACGTGTCTGAGATTCATTTCAGTGACCCAAATAGCCCTGAGACACGACACCATCCATGAGTTTAATTTAAAAACCAAACATTTAATGTTTAAGACACTTACATCCAATTTGCATAATAATTTGGAACGCGGTGTAATGTGAATGCATATTTAATGCAGAGTGCAAGCAGAGACTCTGGCAGCACTAACTATAACAGCATAACTAAAAGGGAGAGCCAGAAGGAAACACAGACATGAGGGGGACCTGGGATGTAAAGCAACCAATCACTTCACCGTCAACAAACCTGAGTGATCAATGAGCATCTAAACATATCAGTTCATCATAATACTCTACGTCCATGAGTCTCCCAGATCTGCTTTACAAAAATGCTTGCCTAAATAAATTGGTTTTTAGCTTAGACTTAAACACTGAGACTCGTATGAGTCCTGAACATTAATTGGAAGACTATTCCAAACATTTAAAATACTGTAGATGCATTAAAAAATGTAAATAATATCTATAAAAGAATGTAATAAATGTCATTGCAATTGTATTACATTAGAGCGCATTTGCTGTGATGAGACAAGGAATCTTCTCTCTCTCACTGTTAAATAGTATACCCAGCAGGGTGTTGTGGCGAATGCGTCCCCCAGCGGCAGAGGAGGTGGAGGTGGTGTTATTGTGGTGTTATGGTGATGGTGGATGTGCGCACAGCTGTGCTGTTGATGTTTCCAGCAGGCGAACATGAGGATGAAGTGGCCGTGAGGTCAGACTGTGCTGTGTATGTGTGTGTGTGTGTGTGTGTGTGTGTGTGTGTGTGTGCGTTGGGGGGGGGGGTTGGCACACCCTCACTGTGGCTTCTCCTGAACTCTACACACAGAGGAATATTAAAGAGCCACTCGGAGCTCGGCTTCACCGCTGCAGCTTACTGCCCGCTCCAGAGCCAGATCCGACCACAGCTCTGAGCGCTCCATCATTCTGTACTTCTGAGACACCGGGTCCCATCAAAACACGCTCTACCACAGCACATGTGCACTTATGAGTTATAAGTGTGTGTTTACCAGCTGCTTACAAATGCTGCTCCTTTTTACATTCCGGAATTTGTATTTTCCTATGCGTTGCCATTTCATGTATTCATGCATTACTTCTCAGTATCCATCTCTGCTACTATCTATTTCTGTCTTTCTCGTTTGATATTATTCTACACCTTCTTCTCCTGCCTCGTTTTGTCTCTCTTGGCCTCCCAGACACAGTAGGATCACACTTGTACCTACATACAGAAGAAGTTTAACTGGACCACTGCTGGGCCAGTTGCAGGTGCTGGAGTTTACTGATACTCTCATCTCCTTCCTCAGAAGCTCAATGTACAGTACACTAAGGAACTCAGGGTTCTCAGGTCAGCCAAGAACCAGGTCTAAAAGTCTGTTGACAAAGATGAAATCCTTACCAAATGACACTTTAAAGGGGATCTGAAAGCAGCAAGGGCCAGATGTAGGGAACATCTGGAGAAGACATTTGCAGAAAACAACAGCAGGGTTGCAACTTCAAACAGAAAAGCTCACAAGCACCTGCCTCCCTCAGTTCAGCCAAGCAGCTGAACCAGCCTCATGCTGCATTCAACCAAATGTTGTAACCTGTAATTTTCAGACGAGCAAAAACCAAAGACGGGATGGTCTCCTCAAATCAAGTTTAGCCATTAAAATTCAATTTCCTTCAGATGATCGACTTACAGACATATTCACTTGTTAAATCTGTATCACTGATTTGAGGTCAAAAATCTGCCTCACTCATCATAGTTAGCTGGGTTACCTAGTTTTTAACCAAGAGGAAGATGGAGGTGTGTATGGATAGGCCTACTTCGTACATCAAAATGTGATGTACTTCCCAAACTCCAACCACCAGTGTCCCCCTCACATCTTCACATCATCACCAACACCTATTGTTTTAACTTCACACCAAAACCCTCTACACACAATAATACATACAGTATACACTACTCACGATAAGTTAGGGATATTGTGAGAGACTTAGTAGAGTCGTATATGGTGTTTGTTTCACTTCAGACATTTTTGGGATAGGGAGGCAATTCTATTGGGGTGATAGACACACCTCATTTTGCGTTTTCCATGTAATTGTCTCATTGTGAACAGGTATGCCTTATATTGGGGCCAATCCCAAAAAACAACCTTTTTCAATGTGGCATCAATTTCAACATTCTGTGGGTATAAAAAGCTGATATTGTTGTGTAAGTCATTCCAAGTTCATCATTCAAACAGCCATGAACAAATGATGTCATTTAACGGATGAGCAGTGCCACCTGGACATGGTGCGCCTTCGGGTCAGTGGCAGGCAGTCAGATGTTGCTCGTGAACTTGGTGCATCTCAAGGTCTCATCAGCAGACTTGCATCAAGTCACAGAACTACTGGCAGAGTTCATGACAGACCCAGGAGTGGAGTCCCACGAGTGACAGACCGCCATGATGACCAGTACCTAAGGACCTACACACTCAGACATCGTTATGCAACTGCCACACAGCTGCAGGCCCGTTTATGAGATGCGAGGGGTACTAGGGTTTCCATACAAACCATTCGCAACTGACTCAGACGACCGTTGCAGGTGACTCCACTGACACCAAGACACTGCCGTAAATGTTTGCAGTGGGACCAAGACCATGTGACCTGGACAATGCAGCAGTGGTCTACTGTCCTGTTCACTGATGAGTGTCGGGTCACCTTGCACAGGAGAAGGCGAGGTGAGCGATACGTGAGGTCAACATGGTCCCCTGGGTTTACTTCATCAATTGGCCATCAATGTCCCCTGACCTGGACCCCTTAGAGCACGTCTAGGACCAGTAGAAGCAGAGACTGGATGATCGTACCCCACCCCCACATGACCTTGCAGAACTACATGTAGCACTTGTGGAAGAGTGGAGGAACGCATCGCCTCAGAACACACTTCATGAGGCTAGTGAGGAGCAGAGACGTCGCTGTCAAGCTGTCATTGCGGCAAATGGTGGAAACACCCGCTACTGACATTGTCAATTTTTGTTATTGGGGCTATCCCTGTTATTGTCTCAATTTTGGGGGTAATAAATATTAAACTGATGAAAATGGTGTTTCTTCTCATACATTATTAGTAATATGGAAGAGAACCTTTACTTATTTAATTCAAATTCAGAGCAAATAGGAAAAGCACTCATGTAAATAGCATATTAATTAACTTATAAATGAACTGCTGACCCTTCAAACATAAGTAACCCTCACCCTGTCCCTTATTTCTGTTTCACAGCGTTGGCAACTTAATGCATATTTATTGCTTGTTGATTTTTCATATTGGTTGTTGTTAAATAAATGATTATTCAAAAGTGGTACTTAATTTAAACAAATTCCAGGAAATCTAGCAATAAAGTGATTCTGATTCTGCCTTACAACCAACCTCATTCTCTCTCTCTCTCTCTCTCTCTCTCTCTATATATATATATATATATATATATTTTTTTTTTTATTTATTTATTATAATTTTTTTCTGTAAAGATTAAGGTTTAGGCCACTTGTTTCGTGTGTAAGTAAAATAATTTGCCACAAATGTTTGTTATTTTATTATGCAAAATAAAGGCTTAATTTCATGCTAAGTGCTTGATTAGCATTAAGCCAAATAAAGAAATAAATGTAGTTTCTAATTGGCTAAGCTAACACCATGCTAATAATAAAATAATTACTACACAAGGTTTGGTTGAGACGGAATGTGTGTGTGTGTGCGTGTGTGTTAGCGTTTGAGTTTAAAGTTCATGATGAATGACTAACAGTGCACGCTCCATCGGGGTGACGAGTCTTGAAGTCACATGACCGTGTCGCTACAGGTGAGCTGGCGTGCTCAGTTCTGTCGTCAGGTGATTGTCCTGCTGTAAACAGAGCGAGGAGCGAGGAGCAGCGTCAGGCCTGAGAGAAAGCCAAGAGGGGAAAAAAGAGAAAAAGCAGATCGGTGAACCCCAGAGGGATTGTGTTCTGTGTTTTCACTCTCTGGCATCTGGAGAGCAGGTGGGTTTGAATCTCAGCTCACAGTGCATGGAGCTCCCTCTAAAGGACACTCAAGGAATTACACCACCATTATACACCACTCGTACTGTATGACCGAGAGATGTCTGAATGCTCAGTTACTATCTGTTCATTTCATTCCATGAATCAATACAAGCAGTTTCATCCATATTTGGAACATTTCATAGGATTTTAGGATACTTAATTTATAAACTAAACATTTTAATACATTTGCAAATGAATTTAGCAGTAACTATCGGAATATCATATATAATGGCATTATTATTATTATTATTATTATTATTATTATTATTATTATTAAAAGTAGTATTAGTTTTATTATGGAAATACAACAATATTTTGTCATAATAAAACTCATAAATAAGTAAATAAATTGCCATAGATAAGTAAATAAGAATCTTTAAACACTTAAATTGTCACATCACAACACAGTTAATAAAAATAAATATTAAATAATATTAAATAATTTTATATTGACATTTTGAACTTTGAGCTCACTTTCACTAATAAGAGTTATATATAATAATTATTTATTAATTCAAATTACAATTGAACTTAGTTAATAATAATAACAATAATAACTATAACATCACGATTATTTACTGTATATTTAATAACATTCATTGAAAATATTGTAAATATACCAATGTTTCA
This sequence comes from Channallabes apus, assembly GCA_030522415.1. Taxonomy (NCBI): domain Eukaryota; kingdom Metazoa; phylum Chordata; class Actinopteri; order Siluriformes; family Clariidae; genus Channallabes; species Channallabes apus. The sequence goes on from CM060109.1 coordinate 1,854,753, forward strand.
TGTAAAAAATAAAAAGCAAAAATTTTTGTTAAGTATTCCTTTAATTTTTATCCCCTTTTCAAAAAGTTTTTAAAAAATTATTTGTTTAAATAATATTGATAACAGTTTATGAAATGAAAATATTTATAATGAAAAATTTAATATTTAACTACAAACTGTTAATGCTGGATAAATAACAGCTTAAAATAGGTAAATCATTTAGATGTCCTGAACTTGTTTAAGTGTTGTGACGTCTCAGTTTTGTGCATCATTCATGTTTATACCTTTACAATAAACAAATAAGTAAACAAATAAGTAAGTAAATCAATGAATGAATGAATAAGACTGGTTTAGCTGTGTGATTAATCCTCACATGGAACAAAAATATTTCAGAATAAACACATTATTTTCCCATATCTGCTTGAGTCTGTATTTTTCATGAAAAACATGATGTTTCATTTCATTTTTAAATGTTATACGGTATTACACACAGTGCTCTCAGCCAATCAGCACACAGCGTACTACACTCACACTACTGAAGCACTGAGTAGTCTAGTGTACAGGAAACACTATTATAAAGGTAAATCACACTGTGTGTGTGTGTGTGTGTGTGTGTGTGTGTGTGTGTGTGTGTGTGTGTACGCATGTGTGTGGCCTCAGAAAGGTCAGGCTGACGCAGGATCAGGATTAATAAGGTCATTTGTCACTATCATTTATATTCTATTCTATAGCAGGAGCTGCTTAGAAACCCAAGAGGCCTACAAAGCATTTCACACACACACACGCACACGCACACACACACACACACACACACACAGAAGTTTATTTAATGTGAGAATGACAAATGGTTCATATTTAAAATTACAGCTTTACCTCTGATGCTGACACTAGAGAACAGAAATGGGCGGAGTTTAACTGAGGTCATTTTATTGTAATTTTTTTCTCAATAATTATTCTTCAGTAGTTCATATAGAGAATGTTGTACATGTACATTTTTAAATACATAAAACATTAGCAGAAATGCTGGAGGAATGACGTCAGATGAGAAGAATTCATTCGGGTGCAGACAAACAAACCCATCTTTAATGACATGTATCGTTCCACGTCTCTGTCATTACTAATGCTTAAATGTAAACAACACACACACACACACACACAGACACACACACACACACACACACACACACACACACACACACACACACGACCATATGGACACCGGACCGTCTCCATTTTCCAGGGAATTCCCTTTATTCCCGTTAAAATCGTCCCATTTAAACTTTAAAATAAATGCCCAATTTCTCACTGGATATAACAGAGTGTGTCCTGTTCAGACAGATTTATAAACACACACACACAAATGCATATTTTGCTACTTTTATTAAAACGAGACATTTTACATATACACTGTGTTCCAAATTATTATGCAAATTGGATGTAAGTGTCATAAACATTAAATGTTTAGTTTTTAAATTAAACTCATGGATGGTGTCGTGTCTCAGGGCTCTTTGGATCACTGAAATGAATCTCAGACACGTGTGATAATTAGTTTGCCAGATGAGCCCAATTAAAGGAAAATTACTGAAGAAGGTTGTTCCACATTATTAAGCAGGCCGCAGGTTTCAAGCAATATGGGAAAGAAAAAGGATCTCTGCTGCTGAAAAGCGTCAAATAGTGCAATGCCTTGGACAACGTATGAAAACATTAGATATTTCATGAAAACTCATCATGTGAAGACATTTGTGGGCTGATTCAGCACACAGACAGGTTCGTTCAGATAAAGGCAGAATGAAGAAGGTTTCTGTAAGACAAATTAATTTAAGAGATTAAGAGAGCAGCTGCTGAAATGCCATTACAAATCAAAGTGTAATGCATTCTCCCCTGACCTCAACCCCATTGTAAACCTTTGGAGCATCTGAAGCAAAAGGTCTATGAGGGTGGGAGGCGGTTTGCATCAAAACAGCAGCAATGGGAGGCTATTCTCCCATCTCGCAAAGAAATTCAAGCAGAAACTGTCACCCACTAACCAGAGGAGACCAGAAAGACTTAGCTTAGAGGTTAGCCCTTGTAGCGTGAATGGTAAACCCAAACGCGGATAAACACGAGCGGGCAGGATAATCACGCACTTTGATCTAAGGACTCTCGCAAATTACGGAGCAAGAGAAAGACACAATCTACCTTGCGTCCTATAAACACATACTCAGCCTGAATGCAAACCCAAGAAAGTGAGTACTCACGGTTAGACGAATGAAACCTAGACAACATGGGCGAACTCAATGACAGAGCGATGTGCGGCGCCATCTTGTATCCTTTTATGCTTTCAGTCTTTGCGACCGTCTTACTTCTGGGTCCTAGTGCCGGTCGCGAGCTGAGTGCGCATGATAGTACCCCCCGTCCAGGACCGACTCCGGACGGTCCCGGGGTGGAGGATACCCAGATGAGCTTGGGGTCGAGGATGAAGCGTGCTGGGACCCAAGACCGCTCCTCAGGGCTGTAGCCGTCCCAGTCGACCAGATACTGGGTGCCCCTGCCCTGAGGCCGCGAGTCGAGGATCCGCCGCACGGTGTAGGCGGGACTGCCGTCAATGATACGGGGAGGTGGAGCAGGGGTGGGTGGAATCATTGGGGAGGTGATGAATGGTTTCAATTGTGAGGTATGGAAGACTGGGAGGATCCGGAGCGCCGCAGGCAGCTGGAGCCGGTAGGTGACAGGGTTGATCCTCAGTGTTATGCGGTATGGTTCGATAAAACGTGGTGATAGTTTTCAGGATTCGGTGTGTAGGTGTAGGTTCTTAGTTGATAGCCATACCTTGTCAGCCACGTGGTACAATCGTCCCGGAGGGTGTCGACGGTGATGTTGGGCGACGTAGTTGGAATCGGCGGACCAACACCGGCGGACCAACTGTTGGGCCGATGGTACGTCAACCTCCGGTTCTTGGTGGTCGAACATCGGAGGTTGGAAACCATAGCACACCTCAAATGGGCTTAGGTTGGTGGCCGAGGACAAGACAGACTGCATGTTGAGCCGATCAGACGGCAGAAAGCCCGCCAGAACGGGGTGGTGAACTGGGGGCCTCTGTCCCTAGGGAACCCATGCAATCGGACTACATGTTCCAATATCAGCTCGGCGGTGTTCTTTGCTGATGGGAGTCCGGCGAGGGCCACCAGGTGTACTGCCTTGGAGAACCAGTCGTCGTTGGTCAAGATGGTGTCTTTGTCTTCGGAAACTGGCAGGCCCGTGATGAAATGTGTGTCCAGGGCCGTCAAGGAATGGGAAGGGGTTGCAGCTCTCCGGGTGTAGGTTGGTTCCTGTCCTTCGCCCTGGCACACACTGGGCACGCCTGGACGAACTCGATGACGTCCCTCCTCATCGTGGGCCACCAGAACGCTCGTCCTATGAAGGAAGTTGTCCTCTGTGTCCCCAGGGTGTCCGGCGACGAGGGCGGTGTGGCCCCATTGTAGGACTTCAGGCACACCTGCCGGTGCGGTCTCCGCAGTCAGAGCCTGGCGGACCCTCGTTTCGATATCCCAATGGAGTGGTGCAATGATCTGTGTGGGGGGAATGACAGGCACGGGGTCCACCCGGGGTATCTCCATCTCATGTTGGCGAGAGAGGGCATCGGCCTTGGTGTTCTTAGATCCCGGACGGTAGGAGAGGTGGAAATTGTACTGCTCAAAAAATAGAGGCCACCGTGCATGTCGCGGGTTGAGCTGTCGCAGGTTCTTGATCGTGAGGAGATTTTGGTGGTCTGTCCAGTCGACGTCGGGGGCCTCGGACTCCGTGGAACACGTCCCAGCCTGAGCCCATAGGCAGAGTTCGGTGCAGGTCGGCCCCCACTGGAGTATCCGACTCTGAGTCCAGGAAATTAAGGGGTCGTGCTGGAGCAGCCAGGGGTATCCCAGTATAAGAGGAGGAGAGGCGATGGGGGTGACGTGGACCTGGATACGTTCTTGGTGTTTGCCGAGGTGGAGAATGATGGTTTGGGTCTGTTGGGTGAGGGGGTTGGACGAAAGGGGCCGGCCGTCAATGGAAGTGATTTTAATAGGCTGGGATAAGGCCTCAATCTTTACCCCCAACTCTTTGGCATAAGTAGAGTCAATGAAGTTACCAGCAGCACCCCGTGGTGTGCCGCTGACCCAAAATAGGCACACAAACCCTCGCGGTAACGTCTCTCGCGTTCAGTCAGGGAGACGCGCCCTAGTTGCATGGGTTCCCTGGCTCCGGTGTCAACCACAGCAGGAGGTGGAGATCCGACATGTCCGGGAACAGCGGTGGTGAAGGTGGCTGGCGGTCTTGATACGTTGTGGGCGTAGGTGGGAGCAGGTGGCAGGGTTCGAGGTGCTGGCTTAGGGCGAGAGAGGAGGCGCTGGTCAATACGGAGGGCTAGTTGGATCAGCCTCTCCAATGTGGCTGGGAGCTCTCGCCCGGCTAGCTCATCCTTGATCCGGGAAGCCAGCCCCTCGAAGTAGGATGTCCGGAGAGCGGCGTCTCCCCACGATGTCTGTACCGCGAGGGTCCGGAACTCAGCCGTGTAATGACTCACGGACAATCCGCCCTGTCGTAGGTGGTACAGTTTTCTGTCGGTCTCCACCTCGCACGCTGCATGCTCAAAAGTGAGTTTGAGCTGTCGGGTGAACTCGTTATAAGAGTGGGCCGTATCGGTGTCCCAAACGCGGATAAACACGAGCGGGCAGGATAATCACACACTTTGATCTAAGGACTCTCGCAAATTACGGAGCAAGAGAAAGACACTATCTAACTTGCGTCCTATAAACACACACTCAGCCTGAAGGCAAACCCAAGAAAGTGAGTACTCACGGTTAGACGAATGAAACCTAGACAACATGGGCGAACTCAATGACAGAGCGATGTGCGGCGCCATCTTGTATCCTTTTATGCTTTCAGTCTTTGCGACCGTCTTACTTCTGTGTCCTAGTGCTGGTCGCGAGCTGAGTGCACATGACAGAAACTGTCCAAAAACTCACAAGTTCAATGGATGCCAGAATTGTGAAGGTGATATCAAAGAAGGGGTCCTATGGTAAGATGTCCTGTTAGGATGTTTTTGATTGAAATTGTTTTTCATTTCTGTAAATATGACCTCCTAATGCTGCAAATTCAACAAAAGCCCATTTTCAGTTCTTTACAACCTATGTTTTACTCTGTTGTGCATAAAATTTGGAACAGTGCGTTTTTATTTTTTTAAATAAATATTGTTATCATTAGCAGGTTTATTCAATACAATTTGAATTATACCATAATGGTTGATGACTTGAAAATTATACTGACTGTCATTTGCATTTACTAATTATGAAAATCAGAGAAAGATATCAATTGCGTAATAAATTTGAACGTGGTGTATATTAAAAGCAAGACCAGGAAAAAAAAAAACTTGCTGTTACATGTTCTGCTCTAAAGGTATTCAAGAACAATATTATTAATATTAATAATCATAGTTACAATATATACAGTACCAGTGATGTGTTTGGACACGCCTTCAAAATATTTTCCACATTCTTGAAAGAAAACCTGGACTTTTTCAAAACTATGAAATAACACATGTAACATTAAGTAATTAAGTACCAACTACAACAACTGCAACAGTCAGCTGAGAAGGTCCTCTCTTGTGGAACAGTTTCTGCAAGAACAGTAGTGTTGAGTGCATTTGCAGAACTCATCAAGAACCATGATGAAGCTGACTCTCATGTCACTATCACTTTTCCCCGGAAAGCAAGACCAAAGCTTACATTTAGGCATTTGGCAGACACTCTTATTCAGAGCGACTTACATTTTTATCTCATTACACATCTGAGCAGTTGAGGGTTAAGGGTCTTGTTCAAGGGCCCAACAGTGGCAACTTGGTGGTTGTGGGGTTTGAACCTGGGATCTTCCGAACCGCAGTCCAATGCCTTAACCACTGAGCTACACCTGGCTTACCTTTGTGGCCTCCAATCTAATCTCAATGGACAAACAAGTCTGATCCACAAAGGCTCTAACCTCAGTCCACAACACCCAATGGATCAGACGCCAATGTCCTGGTGCCAGACACCACAGCAGCCCCCCAGAGGACCTGCAGAGTCACGATCCTGGCCTGGGCACAAAAGGGGAATCTAAAACTTGGGTGGTTTTAATGTTATAAAAGATCAATGTAAAGCAGAAACTGACAAGCCACATACCAAAGGACACTATTTAGAAGTAACTAGTCTGCTAAGTGTTATGCTAGCATTAGCCTAGCTTTAGCTTGGTTTCTCATTGATTTACTAAATGTAAGAGACTGTAACAGTAAATGTTGGGACAGAGCATCGCTTAGAGGGCAGGAGAAATTATCCAGGTAATAGCAGTTGCATGAGCAATGGGAGGTCAGTTGGCTGCATTGCGCTCATGGCTTCTTGAACTACAGGTGACCTGGGATCATCTGCCCTTAGCATGTTTGATTGTGAGACGTCTGTCTGCGGTAATGGGGTTTGTGAGTCATTGGCCCTTGTTGCAGCCAGGGAAAGTCCCAAATCTGCTTCACAGTGCATGAGATGGAACCAGAGTGCATAATGTGTCTTCAGCTTTGAAATGGACTCCAGACGCAGTTCGACATCTCTAACACTGAAGTGTCAGGCCCCTGTTTTAAACAAAAGCACACAGTGGTGTAGAACAAAAAAACACACAAGTATACATCAAACCATTTGCTCATTTTCACTGCTGTGAGTGAGCGCTTTCTGTCTGCAGCCATATCCCGCTCTCTGGACCATTTCACTTCTGTTTCATCTTCTGAGCAAAGCAAGTGAGGCTGACATCACAGCAGTGCCAAGATACAAGAGGTCAAAGGTCATGGAATGCCTCCTTGCGTGTATGTATGTGCTTGTGTGTTTTCAAGAGTGTGCCTTTTGATCTTGGAGTTCTCTGTTCTCTTCCCTACAATAATTCAAGCTCAGTGCTGACAACTTCCTGTAATCACCCTCCACAACTGCCCCCACAAGCTAACCCTAACACTAACTAATCACACACACACACACACACACACACACACACACACACACACACACACACACACACACACAAGCTATAGGATAAAATAGCCAGTGTATGGTTGTGATAGATTAGGTCCTATCCATAACATATTCCTACCTGGCCTTTAATTTTTCATACCATGTCCAGGATAAAATTTATTTGTGCCTAAAGATCTAAAAATTGCTTTTATTGGAAAAGCAACACTATTCTATATCTGCAGTATGTATTTTCATATACAGTAGCAACTGAGTCCTGATGGAACTATTTGAAGAATTTGGGTTATCTATCTCCGGTTCTACCAGAATTATAGGGTACTGGAGGGCCAATGTCCAGTGCAGTTTGTAATTCACCAACACCTAAATACAACCACTGGTCATTATAAGAATAGTTCAATTAGCTGTTTCTGACCAGAAGAATCACCAAAAAAAAAAAGGTGGACACCAAAGAACCCTGTTGAAGAACCCTGGCCTAGGGCCAAATAGGAGGTTGGTCCAGATGTTGGAAGTTGAGCTGTTTGTTAAGATAAGATAAGATAAGATAAGAGCCTGAGATCAGATACTGTAGGTGGGACTGCTCTATGTCCAGGATATTGGAGGGAAGCTAATTAGAAAGTATGACTTAGGTGCTGCATATACATAAATGGCTGTAGTCCTGAAGAGCGTGGATCCCAAGTTAAATGATAAGCTCCACATTCATCTAGATTAAGATATGGCTGTAAGTTTTCATTCAAACCAATCAGAAGCTTCACCTGATTTCACCTTTTTAATCCATTCATCATTGGCCTCAATTCATGTTCAGGTGTGAAAATCATGATGATGATTAATTTGAAACAAGAGCTTGTAATTTATACTTGATAGTAGAAAGCCACACCAAATTCCTTAGTTAAAACCCAGGTAGCTCTGCCTGTTTATAGACCAGCTGTTGAAGAAATGTATTGTGCTCCTTCCACATCCTTTCAGGATCTGTGGACCTTTCACCCATAGCAGGAGTCGATCATCTGCATAGACTTCAAGGGAACTACAGCGGGTCATATTGTAACAGCCATTGGAATGGCATGATCTGTTTAGGACTAGGTGACCAGACAGGCTGAAAGATGGATGAAACAATATTCTTACAGATGTAGCAGCACTTGCACACTTGGTATGAGACATCATTGTGCTTCTCTGATTTCACTGGTGAGACTAGAAACCTTTCTCCAGAAACAAATTGTCCAAATACTCTCCTTATCTTGAAAGTAATGGGAAGAAATCTTCAAGCCATCATAGAGTTATATCCAATCTTAGATTATCCGATCTTGGATTTATACAATGTTTCTTTCTACTCAAAATCAAATTTGAAACTTAGATTGTGAAATGTTCTAGCATGTTCACCTGACCAAATGGTCACCTGATCATCATTGGTCATATGACAGCAATTGGAGTAGATTGGTGGAAGATCTTGACCATGGTCATGGTTCAGGGAGGGCTTGTAGTGGTGGATTTCCATGGCCTCCATGATTCTTCTTGGGAATTCATACCAGAATTTTATGTTCAAGATTCAACAATCTAAGTAAGTTTAAACTTGATTCCAAGTAGAAAGACGCATTGCATTTGTGAGATCATGGACTTAGTTGTTAGTTTCTGCTAGATACAGTAGCTGGATGACTCTGCATATCATGGTGAGCCTGCTCTTCAGGGGGACTGACATGCCACAACTGAACCAAAGCCCCGAACATTCTAAAACATGTCATTATCTCAGAATAGTGCTATCTTGTGGAAGCCTTGGGATTGATTCCCCAGAGGACAGCCCTAGCCATGTACAAAACCTGTCCCAAATTAAATATGTGAACCCTGATGGTCTGTCTTGACCTCTAACGGGAGCAGCAAAAAGAAAAAGAAGAACAACTTTCACTGAGAGAAATGTTAATCATGAGCTATATCATCAGGCACCTACTGTAGGTCAGATTTAACGTTTCCCGCTGATATGAACGTTTCATCGTCTGGGAATTCCAACTATGCTCCTGGTCGGCATGGTCCTGATGGCCGTTTCAGATAGCGATCTGCTCAGCAGCCTGCTGTTTGTTTGGTCGCGTTTGAAGTCTGATGAGGACATAAAAATGCAAAAAACCTCAAGCTTAGTTAAATACCTGTGTGTTCGGCTCCAGTGCACCTGCCAGCTATCAGCTCCTCAATATACCAAGATATGGTGAGAGGCATCATGCAGAGCTTCAAACCCCAGCCAGATGGGGTAGGCTTCTTTCTTTCTTTCTCTTTCATACATTAATTGATTATTATCTTTTGCTTTTATTCTTTTCTATGCTTCTTTTAACATTCTATGATATTTTGCTAGTTTTCATTACTTTCTTACTTTTTAAAAATATTTTACTTTTTTGTTTCATTGTATATTTACTTTACATTGTATATTGCCTTCTTTTTCCTTCTTTTAACTTTGTTTGTTAGTTTGGTTGGTTCTTTTTTAAATACTTCACTTTATTTTTCCTATTCTTTTTCACACTTTTAACTTTCTTTGAGATTTATTTCTTTATTAGTTTTTCTTTCATTTTTGGAAAAGCTTTACTTTTTTCTTCATTTAGTGTATGTGCCCCTTCCATCTTCCTTCGCACTCACTCACTTATCTGTGTATCTGTCTATCCACCTGCCCATCTGTCTCTCATCTTTCTGTCTGTCTGTCTGACCAGGCCTAAAAAAGGTGTGATTTTTTTTTTTACTTCTCCTGTGCCCCCCATACACATTTACGAAGTAAATAACTTGAAGTAAAGAACATGAAGCAATAAAGTCCTTCATGTTCCATTTTATATATAAATAACCAATAAGCGGTTTCTACAAGAATAAAAATACACTGTTGCTATGTTGTGAGCTCTGTTCTTTCTTTCTTTTTAGTTTTATTCTTTTTATTATTATTAAAATTTTATTTAATAGTTTGTGGGAAGTCCGGGTTCGATTTCCGGCCAGGCTTGATTCCCGTCTCTGTGTACATGAAGTTTGAATGTTCTCCTCATGCTTAGTGGGTTTCCACTGGGTTCTCCGGTTTCCTCCCACAGTCCAAAGACATGCAGATTAGGCTAATTGGTTGGTAGTCTGTGAATGAGTGTGTGAGTGAGTTTGTGTGTGTGTGCCCTGCGATGGTTTGGCACCCTGTCCAGGGTGTACCCCGCCTCGTGCCCTAAGCCTCCTGGGATAGGCTCCAGGGTCCTGGGATGGGCTTATACAGTATACAGGATAAAGCAGTATAGAAGATGAGTGAGTGAGTGAGATGAGAGAGTTTGTGAGAATTCTTCTTCCATTCTTTCTTTATTAGACTTCTTCCTTTCATTTACTAGTTTCTTTCTTTCTTTCCTCCTCTTAAGCAATTCTTGTGATAACAGTTTAGAATAAATGAACTGTTGTTTTACACACCTCTAGCACTCAGTAAACTCAGGTCTTTGTATCGATCAGGTTATTGATTCCAGCTCCGCCTCCTAGTCTGGGGATGTTTAGTCACTGTGTGCGTGTATGTGTGTTTGTGTGTGTGTGTGTGTGTGTGTGTGTGTGTGTGTGTGTGTGTGTGTGTGTGTGAGAAGCAAATGTTTAAAGTGATACTGTGGAAACGAGGCAGTGTTTAGAGTTAATAGTCTCTCTGGTTTAATGGCAGGAAATGGGCTTCAGATGTCGATCACTTTGGGTTGGCGCACTCTCCCTCTCTCTCCCCCTCCCTGTGTACCCTATAAAACCACTTTAAGGACCTCATGGTATTGAAGAACAAATGGCACATCAGTAGCCTATGTTGCATTGTTCACATTTTAGACACAATCGCACTCTGGTTTAATTCGGGTGAAAACAGATGGTGGCTTTTTTCTGCCCTCATCAGTATTTTAACATGCACTTGACATGAATCACGCTGAGGAGCCTGAGAGACCGCGGAGTGGAATAGCGACCACTGAGGAGGAAACTAAAGAGCTTGGGTTCTTTTGAAGGAAACAGTTTGGTTTTATGGGCTTCAGAGATTTGAATATCTTGCTGTAACTGGCTGCAATTACATTTGTCACTTTTTGTTGTAGCATGTGACATCAGTTAAGTTGATTTATTTCACAGATGTCTTATCCAAATAGACAAGCCGCATTCTAACCCATACATACTGTATGGAAGGTCTAATGATCAGACTCCAGCAGTCGGTAGAAAAGAGTTGTAGGATGAGCTGAAAGTGGTTAGAATGCCAGTTACACAGAGATCAAACAATAACCAACACACACACACTGCACCACAATCATCTCCAGTTCTGCACCTTATGCTCAGCTCCACTGCTGAAGAGAAGTACAGAACATTCACACAATATACTCTGCTCCGATGATTAATACGTTCGATCTTAGTTTGTGATGTTTAGAGAAGGAAAGATTGTGTGCATGACCCCAAGAACATTATCATACCCACAGTGAAGTCATGGTATGGAGCTGCTGCTGCTGTGGTAATGTACGGGGGGGGGGGGGGGGGGGGCGTGGCGCATGTTAGTGAAGAAAACATATATGGGCAAATCAGAGAAGAATATAATCTTCTCTTTATAAAATTTACTTTTTCAGTGTGTGTGTGTGTGTGTGTGTGTGTGTGTGTGTGTGTGTGTGAGAGAGAGAGAGAGAGAGAGACTTAATCGAACTCAGAAAATAATTTGTCCTCATAACCCTGAAGAATTTAAGAAGAACCACAACGCTGCAAAAAGCAGATTACTTTTTAGCATAGAGATCTCAAAACTATAATTATTAACAACATTGCAACGCTTCATGCACTTTCGTTCTAATCCTGACACGCCCATGTCTCTCTCTCTCTCTCTTTTTCTGTATGCTATCTGTCTCTCTTTTTGTTTGTTTGTCTATTTCTTGCTCTGTGTCATCATTTTTAATTTCTGTCTTTCTCTGTCCGTCCCTTTAGATTTCTGTCATTCTTTTACTCTAATTTCAATGAATAAAAATAAAATTTCTATAGCGCTTTTATCATTGGTCATTGTCTCAAAGCAGTTTTACACAATCAAAAGAAATTTATTGAAGTGTGTATGAGATGTGAATGTGTGTGAATCAGAATGATTAGATCGTCCCTGATGACCAAGCTGTGAGCGACGGTGCTGAGGGAAAAACTCCCTGAGATGGTAATAGGAAGAAACCTTGAGAGGAACCAGACTGAACAGGGAACCCATCCTCATCTGGGTGATAATAGATAGCAGGGATTGTTTTGACCTTTTCTTTCTATATCTCTCTGTGTCAGTTTGTTTTACATAATTGATGATTACATAATTATTTTGACCTTTTCTTTCTATATCTCTCTGTGTCAGTTTGTTTTACATAATTGACGATTGCATAATTATTTTGACCTTTTCTTTCTATATCTCTGTGTCAGTTTGTATTACATAACTGACAATTACATAATTATTTTGACCTTTTCTTTCTATATCTCTCTGTGTCTGTTTATTTTACATAACTGCTTGATTCTTAAGTCTACCTATCTATGTATCCGGCAGTGTCAGTTAATGCTGAAATGCTCAGCTGCTCTAGAAATGAAGTTAAACAGCTCTCCCTGGTGGCTAAAACCTGGGGTTGTTTATCACCTGATCATTATTTAGACCTCTTCCTTCTTCTTCTTCTTCCTCTTCTTATTCTAGTTATTGTTGTTTAGGTGAAAATTATACCCCAGCAATTATATACAGTTCAAAATAAGTATTGCCACCCTGAATGAAAAATAAACATAATTCCTTACATGTGCGATGTTAAGTAGTTCACACTTAAACACATCTAGTTTTATTGTAACACACACACACACACACACACACACACACACACACACACACACACACACACACACACACACACAATTTCTGGTTTAAAAAAACTGGCACCCCTACAGGTAAAACAGTAGGTACCCAATCGGAATGTTGGTTTTACCGACATGCCTCACGGTGGCAGCATTTGGGTTTGTGCGTTTGCTGGCTTTTACCAGCAAACGGGAACTGCAAACGGGAACTGACGTATATGATTGAAATGACAATAAAGCCTTTGAACTTGAACTTGAACTAATGAGACATGCTCCTTTCAAGTGAAACACTGTAGACAAACTAATTCATAATCACAGTACTAAAATTACAGTACAAATGTAAAACAGGATAAATTAAATATTATTAGGATTGCTGGCTTTTACCACTGAGTGGTGCTATATAACTACAGACTGACGCCCCATGCCTTAGTTCATTCTCTGCAGGATTAATTGGATTCAAGATGGCGGTGCGGCAGTAGCACGCAGCGGCCGCTCCAGAACCAAAATAGTGCTACATTGTTCATGTTTTGTGTGTAGCGCGTTTATTTTACCTTGTGCATGGATATCGTTGCAACTGGTGTCCGTACATACAACAGCCAGACACTTAATAACCCGGTTATCGACATCCACCATGAGCTGCGGGAAAAGCTACGTGACCTCGGCTTGCTGTCTGAACCAGGCCTCGAAGCTGCGCCGTTGCCTGATGCCGGCGCCCGGAGGGGGGGACATCGGAAGCGGAAGCACGGCAAGTGGGTGGGAGTCTGTGCTAGGCTAAAAACAAACCCTAGCCGGCCGGCTCTTCCGTCCATCATCTTATCCAACGTCTGCTCCCTGGACAATAAACTGGACTACATCCGACTCCAGCAGGCTACACAGCTTGAGGTTAGAGACTGCTGTGTCTTTGTTTTCACGGAGACATGGATCAGCAACAGAGTACCGGACGATGCTATTCAGCTAGACGGGCTAGCCTCGCTTCGCGCCGACAGAAATGCAGCTCTGTGCGGTAAGACTCGCAGTGGCGCTGGTGAAGTTTGTGACTATTAGATGCAAGCCTTTTTATTTATCACGAGAATTCACCACTGTTTTCATTATCGGAGTGTAAATTCCACCTAGCGCTAATGCTAAGGAAGCACTATGGGAAATGTATACACTGATCAGTGAACTGCAAAATACACACCCGGATGGACTGTTTATTGTTGCTGGAGATTTCAACCATGCAAATCTCAAGTCAGTGCTTCCTAGATTCCATCAGTATGTGGACTTTGCAGCGAGAGGGGAAAACACGCTGGATCTTGTTTACACAAACATCCCCGGCGCATATCGGGCAGAGCCCCGCCCCCACCTCGGCTACTCAGACCATATCGCTGTCATGCTAATTCCAGCATACAGACCACTCAGGCGCTCAAAACCGGTTCTGAAGCAGGTGAAAACCTGGCCAGCAGGAGCCATCTCTGCTCTTCAGGACTGTTTCGAGAGCACTGACTGGAACATGTTAAGGGAGGCTGCAACCTACGGCGACTTCACTGACTTGGAGGAGTACATGTCATCAGTGACCAGCTACATCAACAAGTGCACCGATGACGTCACTGTCTCCAAGAACATCATCTCACGACCCAACCAGAAACCGTGGATTACTGCGGAAGTGCGTGCACTTCTGAGGACCCAAGACTCTGCCTTCAAAGCGGGAGACAAGGTGGCGCTTAGAAGAGCTAAGAAGAACTTTCTCGGGCCATCAGAGAGGCGAAGCACGCATATGCACAGAGAATCCACAACCACTTCACAGACAGCGGCGACACACGGCGCTTGTTGCAGGGCTTACAAGCCATCACAAACTACAGGACGGCATCACCTGCATGTGATGGTGACTGCTCCCTCCCAGATGCGCTGAACAACTTCTACGCTCAGTTCGACAGGCAAAACGACGTGGCGGCGAGGAAGACCACCCCTCCTCCAAACGATCAGGTGCTGTGTCTCACTACAGGTGAGGTGAGGAAAACTACGCAGAGTCAACCCACGTAAAGCTGCTGTACCAGACAACATCCCAGGCAGAGTGCTAAGAGAATGTGCTGAACAGCTGGCAGATGTTCTTACCGACATCTTTAACATCTCTCTGAGCAGCGCCGTTGTTCCCACGTTCTTCAAGGCCACCACCATCGTCCCCGTGCCCAAGAAGTCTACTGTCTCAATGACTACCATCCCGTTGCACTTAGACCCACCATCATGAAGTGCTTCGAAGCGGCTCGTCATGAGACACATCAAGACCCTGCTGCCCCCCTCACTGGACCCACTGCAATTTGCGTACCGTCCTAACCGCTCAACAGACGACACCATCTCCACTACACTCCATCTTGCCCTCACACACTTGGACAAGAAGGACACATACGTTCGAATGCTGTACATAGATTTCAGCTCAGCATTCAACACTATCATCCCCCAACAACTAATCGGGAAGCTGAGCCTGTTGGGCCTGAACACCTCCCTCTGCAACTGGATCCTGGACTTTCTGACCGGAAGGCCTCAGTCAGTACGGATCGGGAACTGCACCTCCAGCACCACCACACTGAGCACTGGGGCCCCACAAGGCTGTGTGCTCAGTCCCCTGCTGTTCACACTGCTGACTCACGACTGTGTACAGATGTCGCTATTAAGACTGCGCGTGTTTTCCCGCAAGAGGCAGCAATTTAGCGCGTGGCGTGCCGCGAGTTGCTGGAGACAACATTCTGGAATTTAAAATAAATGTGTTGTGCTTCACTGAATATCCGCCAGATGGCGCATGGAAGGACTTTATCTAAAAGCCGGACCAAGTACAACGATGAATGTAACGACGCGGATGAACATCTTTCATGATGAATGAGTGTACAGTATATGTGCTTCATATTATTTTCATAATGATGAAATGAGATGCCTAAATTCATGCTTTGAAATTCATAGTATGTTTATAGTTGTTTTTGTAATGTCTTAACAGGGACAAAATAATTAAAGAGATGGCATTGCCTCGGTTTAAATGGTCTTAAATTAAATAAACTAATTACCTGATAGTAGGCTAACTTATAATCTGATATTGTTAACTATGCGAATGTCCTGATTCGTGAATATGCCAACCATGGCCGCTGCTGGCATATTGTTCAATTATTATAATTTTTGGCCAAATAGGCAGCCGTAACATACTGTAGGTGAGGGCGCGCGCGTCATCACGTGTGCTTAGCCTACTCTGCGTTCACCCTAAAATGCAATATATACGTTTATATTTTTGTTTATTTGTATATGTATGTTATTAATATAAATTTATTATTATAATATATAAAAATATTTTTTGAGCAGCTGGGATGGTGCCCCCCTGGGAGTTGGTGCCCTACGCAGACTGCGTACTCTGCGTATAGGGAACGGCGGCACTGATGCCAACATATCTTATAAATAAATAAAGCTGTTCATCGCCGTGCGGAAACCTGCGGCTCGTACTTCCAATTTACAAAAGGCCTTTTGATCAAAAGGCTGCTAATCGCGCGCAATTTATCGATACAAATGCAGACATTCTCGGCCAGAAATGCACCAAAGACAAATACATGTACAGTACTGTATCTCGCATTGTTTTCACGCGGAGAGATTGTGTGTGCGTGCACGGAGAGTTTGTGTTGATAAGTGTATGTTGTCAAAGTATTTGTGGACATATAATTAGGGTAAAATTTTAAATTATGGATGTCTTGAAACATAATGCAGTAACTCTACAGTATTTATTTGAATACAGTAAAGGTGTTAATGTTTCGTACATTCCTTAATTTGTCCTTTCGGTTTGTGTTTTATATTTCACTGTTTTCAATATACTGTACATACTGTAAAACCTATGGACAACAATGTTCCGGAAGCATTATTAAATATTCAATGAGGCACACACACAATTTAGTTGCAATAGTTTTATTAAATATATAATAAAGCAGGCAGTACTGTATGTGGCAAATACTGTAGTCACTCAAAATCTTTACAAAAGTAAGAGTATTCAATAATTTATTTTTTTTTACAAAAGAGGAAAACTCAATCTTTTCTTTCTAAGAAGTTAGTTAATTATGTCTCTTATTTGCTTGTTGTTGCGGGCTGTGGGTGGAATTTCCTAGGAACAGCATCGGAAAGTGCTTGAAGCAGAATTACCCCATCAGCGAAACCGGTTTGATAACTTCACACCAAGGATACTGTAGGTGAGAAGGGGGATTACAGTAACGGTTTCTGTGGGTCTTCACCAAGAGGTGATGTGGTTCGCGTTGTATTCAACGAATAGACTAAAACAAAATCATGTTTGCTTTAGCATTGCAAACAATATTGTATTAGGCCAACTTTATTTAAGATTAAAATAATAGTGGGCTAGGAACGTTATTCTTCATATAACTTAAATGGCTGAATGAAGTTAAATATACACAATAAATTAATAATTGCGTTTGCTTTACATTTGAGCACTCGTGTAAATAGCTTTTTCATTGTATATACTACCATATCGTATATCTGTGTCTAATACTGGTTTATTCATATTTTACATTACATGCAGTTTGTAATTTACTTGCGATTGGACTTTTAAAATGTAACCTATACGTATCTACAGTATAAGCATATTTAACTACTTCAGCAGTGAATTAGAAACTTGGTCAGTCTGGCTTTTAGATAAAGTTCTTCAGAGCAAGCATTGTGTCAGAAGATTCTGAGGAATCTCTTCTCACCTTTCATTCAGGTGTGAATTTATCAAACTGTGTACGCTGTTGGCAAATACTGTAGGGGGTTTAGATGAATGAAGAAGAGCGGACGTCTCTGTCTAAAATAGAAAAAAATATATATATAATATATAACATAAATGGTTAATGATAGCAATTAAATCAGACTTAATTGTTGGATTTTATACATTTCTTTACTGTATGGACATCGTATTATGCTTTCTCTGTTATTAATCTCTCTATATTCTCTAATTATGACTTGAATAAATCGCCCCGCCATACCCAGCAGATCAAAGGGGCAGTTATCGGCTGACACGTTGAGGGAGAACTTCCCCAAAAATAGTGTAAATGTCTGCAACAATCACTAACCATTAAAAAAAAAAATTGTAATTAAGCACGAAAATATTAATTATATTTTCTTTATACATATTTCCATTATATATATAATTTTACACTATTTATTCATTTGTCTTTTATTTACTTACTAACTAGCAAATGCTTTTTTAAAACTACGGCAGTATGAATGACAATGGAATAGAACGTGTGAGTTGACGCCCTTGCACCGGTCACACAAACACACACACACACACATATATATATATATATATATATATATATATATATATATATATATATATATATATATATTCGTGTTTAATTAAATTCTTAAATCATCGTGTTCACCCATGCACTGAAAAAAAGAACTTGTAAGATTTACTTGATAAAATCCTCGTAACAATTTGCACACATAGATTTTAAGTAAATTTTATTGCTCCAATATTAAGTAAAACTCACCCGTAATTGTCAGGTAAAATCTACTTAAAAATTTAATTAACAATCAAAGAAATCAAGTAAAAGTTACATAATTATATTTAATGTACAAATTAGATTTCTTTAAAATAATCAAGTAAAGTTAATTCATTGTTGTATCAGCAGGAACCTTGATTTTATGAAATTAAGTAAATCTTACTATCATTTTGTTTTGTGGGGTTTTCCCTTACTTGGTTTTATCAATTTACTGTATACTGTATTTTTATCAATTTATATTACTCCCTATAATAATGTAAACATTGCTAATTTATGTTTTGGAAAGAAACTTAAGTAATTATTTCATCTATATCTTTCATAAATCACACAACTAAAATATAATTAAACAGTTTATTCACCAACATTATCAAATATTTGTGACATTCACAGTCTAGATACAGGTTGTCTTTTTAATAAAAGGGCATTCAGCTAAATTTTGCATCCATAGGAACAACTGCACGGCACCAGGGCCTGAAATACTTGTTTTAAACAAAATTGTGTAAAATAATAATAATAATAAATAAATAAATAAAATACAGCATTCCTATAGAAATAAAATAAATGCAGCAGAAAATACATTAAACAAACTTTAAAACTTAATAGCCCTCTGAAGCAGTGAAGTTGCAACATTCAAATCAGCACTCTGGACTAGTGCACTTAAAAGTATGTCATTGAAACCTTAACGCATTAAAACATTTTAAGCTGAACATGTAAACACTGAACATGTAAAGACTTGTAGTCAAGCCAAATCAAATGTTTTAAGATAACTTCATCTTTAAAGCTTGCACTTTTGGTGATAGCTTAATCCCATCAAGTTCTAGAAGAACTTTCTGAAAATAGCTCAAATGTGTAGCGCAGTGCTCGGAGCTATTGCCACATTCTTGCAAAATTTCCTCTCCTTCAAGAATTATGGATACACCAACCGGTTCTTCCCCTTCAACAGCACAGACGACAAGGATTTTAAGAAGGTGCATACTGGCATCACTTCGTCTGTCCCCCTGCATAAAATGTACAAGAAAATAAATAATTTATTTTGAGAAACAAAAAAATCTGAATTGCTTCAACCTGTGCTGAAAAATGACCATCACTTCATATACTTCAGATTGTTAAACTTGGGTTAAATTGCTTTAGCAATAATCTTGCATCACTAAAACATTGTAAAACATGGCATGAGATGGCTACACTCCATAGATTACTCTGCACCTTTACAGTGTCAGGAAATCCTATGATGAATGCTGAGTTTGTATTTAAAGGGTTAGTCCAAACATGAAAATTCGTTCAATAATTACTCAGATTTATATATTCATTTGCATTTATAGGCTTCTGTCCAATACAACAAACACTATATTCAAGGTATTAATAAATTGTATAATTAATAAGAAAACAATGCTTTACCAGGCAATCATCAAAGAGATCCTCTTCAGATTCATGTCTCATCTTTACGCTTTGTTTCTGTGAAAATATTTACATTGTATCATTACATAATCTTTTATTCGTACAACTACATTTAGGCATTTCTTCATCTTTTGTAAGTTTTGCCTTTATCCAAAGCAAATTACAAAAGAGGAAGGCATCAAGCATGTCAAGCAGCGCTACTAACACAAAGTTTCTGACACCGTTAGAAAAATACAAGATAGATCAGCAAGGGATTAAGGAAAAAGTAAGAAGCAAGAATCATGTGTGGAAAGATTAAGCATGCAAAGAGAAAGAACCCCAAGTAGGGCGGTGATGCAACTCTGCCACGCCTTCGTGACACCCTCTCACACACTCTTCACACTCCTGCCATCTCAGGATCCTCACCATCCTCATCCTGCCATTCTCACATCCAGACTGTGCAACAGTTTTTTTTCCACAAGCCATCCGTCTCCTCAACAAAAACGGACTGGACTGATAAACACACACACACATTATCACTCAGCTTAACTCAACTACCTCAAAATATTGGGACTGGACTGACTTATCAACATAAGCGCAGACACACTGACCTACACTACCAAACTATCATACACACCAACCTGAAAATGCTTCACTGTTTATCTTTTTTGCACAATAATCATTACTGGACTACGTTTTGCACAATAATCATTACTGGACTACTTTTTGCACTAATTCCTCAATTCTTGCTGCTGATGTTTACAGTTTCTCACGACCTCAACACCATATTATTCTGTTATGTTATGTCGTGTTTGTTGCACTGTCACTTTGTTGTTTGCTCTTTTTTTAGGTAAAATGGGGAAGAAAAGGGTTGAAGGAGGGAGAATGGAAAGAAAGGGAAAGGGGTGAAGGTTGTGCATGTGCAGTTCCTGTCCAGCACTGTCATGCTGGCATGGGCACACAGCTGGTGAAAAGTGACGATGGGCGGAGTGGCAGCGCTCCTTCACGTTCCCTCGTGATGGCGCTTCTCCCGCTGCCGATGGCCGGCGCGAGTCCTCGCTGACGAAGAAGGGAGCCAAAAACATAACGCAAACTTCCTCACGCCCTTTTCCTCTTCGGCAGCGGAGCTGCGAAGGCAGGCTTTGTGTGGTAGCTTACGTAGCTCTTTCTTGCGCTGTTCTCCCCGCGAGGATCAAAGGGCGGAATTCCAGTGCCCTTGTTTAAAGTCCCTGGGGTGCGCCACATCATCCCACTCGCATGCCACTCTCCTATTCTCCACTGCATCACATACTTACCAGACATCAGACTAAACTCTGATGATCATATTAATGTTAATTATCGCCAGTGGGCACGAATAGGTGGCTCCGTCCTTTTGCATACCTGCAGAAGGGGGTGCCGCCTATTTAGGGAGCATACGGAGTGAGCGTGTAGTGATAGTAGATTTGGGCGCACGCCCATCGCAGGCGCACGCCGTGACAGATCATCATAATTTTCTTTAATAGTAAATAATGACCCCCATTGTGCTGTACCACACCGCTGGCAAAACCTTATGAAATACAAGTTAAACATTAAACGAATTTACAGTACTAAATCACAGTACTAAAATTACAGTACAGATTTAGAATTTAAAATAAATATAGGCGTTTCTTATTTGCATCAAATTCAAGCAAAGTAAATGTACTGTATACCTCTATATCTAGCCTTTAGATTATATCATGTGTAATACTAGCATATAGGCAGAAAACAGACTCTGGGTGTGTTATCAGAAAAAGTTTGCCAGATTAATAATCAAAAACGATATAATAAAACTATATAAGCTACTGTACTTAGCCTGTATAAGACTCCACTTTTATTTAAGCGCACTCACAATGATGCAAAAACATTATGATTTTGTAACATAATGTAAAAATCCTGAGCCCTCAGATCATGCTCTGTAGAAGATCTTGCTCCACTCCTCCATGAAGAACATTTCTAATCGTTGTAAAGGTGTGTTGTTCGTTGAGTCTCTGAAACATAAATCACTTGCCTGTTTAACTTTACTCTTAACAATAAATAAGTTCAGATTTTCTAGACTTCTTTTATTCTCAGGCTGAAGTGAAGTAAACTTAGTCTTCTCCAAGAAATTTTGGCCCAAATGTTTTACTCTGATCTTCTCACTTTGATCTCAAATCATCCTGGAACATAACAAAATTCAAGATGTTTTCAATCTTCACAAGCATAAAAAATACAGGACAAAATACCACAGATTCACTGTGTGTGTGTGTGTGTGTGTGTGCTTTACTCTGAATTGTCTGGACTCTATCTTATCTGTAGTGAACTGTCCCAAACTGCCTCACTGTCTCAAAGTTCTCCAAACCGGCAACCCTTGTACGAGGAGGGCAACCCTTGTACGAGGACGCTGAGACGCTGCTTTTTTCCGAGCTCCGCCATACTGACCAATTTTTAAACTTTTTCGTCACCTTACGAAGAGTGTACATAAAACGGATAAGTATCTTATAATATATTTACTCGAAACGCGTGTTATATCGTTAAGTTTTAATTGTTTTGCAGCACACCACTTTTAGCCGGCATTAGCATCGCTAGCCCGTTAGCCCGGCTATCACGTTTGTTTGTAAAGTTTGATTACGCTTCTTCACACCGATTATTTTCCATGTTTAGACACCATGTCGGTTGTGATTCTGCCTCTGAGTGCAGGTGAGGCGACATTGGAGCTGCACTCGGTGGATTTGGAGCTGGAGGCCGTGGAGAAGCTGATCCGCGAGCTACAGGTGAAACTGGCCCGGCTACAGCAGCGGAAAGCCACGCTGGAATCGTCGTGGACCGACGCTCACCTGTCCCAGGTAAATTCTCGGCGTGAGAATTCTCCTACAACCTCAACCCCACGTATTTCTCTGCCCAGGTCCAACACACCAAGGACGTAGCCCGCCCAGTTTTCCTACACCCCGGCGCCGGGATACCACGGACCTTGGATACAGCAGCAGCGGAAGAAGCACGCCAAGCCCCGGGCGAGACGGCACATGACGTACTGGTCATCGGAGACTCCATCGTTCGTCACGTGCGTGCTACCACGTCTAAAGGTAAGGTGCACACATGCTGTTTACCTGGTGCACGTGTTCTTGATGTTGTGCCTGCTGCCCTGAGGAAGAACATTGGAGCTGTTGTTCTTCATGCCGGCACAAACGACACCAGGCTGAGGCAGACAGAGATCCAAAAGAAGGACTTCAGGAGCCTGGTCGAGAAGGTCCGCAGCACATCACCCACGACAAGGATCATCGTATCTGGACCGCTTCCCACATTTCAGCGAGGAATCGAGAAGTTTAGTAGATTATTTGCTTTTAATGAATGGTTACAATCTTGGTGTCAACAACAGAAATTACGCTTTGTTGATAACTGGAATGTTTTCTGGGAGTGTCCTAGGCTCTATCACACCGATGGCCTACACCCTAGCAGAGCTGGAGCAGCGGTCCTCTCTGACAACATCTCCAGGACACTACGAACCATCTGACTGGCGGTAAGTCATACTATAGATTCCAAACATATTAGCCACGTCACAACTCACCGTAGTGATAGATGCACACACATAGCTTGTCCTATAGAAACTGTGTCTGTTCCCCGAATAGTGAGAAAAAAGAATAAATTTGTTAAATTTGCCCGAAACAATCTGATAACCAGAAAACCAGAAAAAGGCAAAATAAGTAGTCAAAATCCACCTCTAAAGTTTGGACTACTCAACATTAGATCCCTTGCGCCTAAAGCACTTATTGTTAATGAAATTTTCTCAGATTATTGCCTTGACGCACTCTGTCTCACCGAAACCTGGCTTAAACCAAATTAATATTTTGGTCTGAATGAGTCTACTCCGTCAGGATATTTCTATAAGCACGAGCCCCATCTAATTGGTCGCGGTGGTGGTGTCGCCACTATCTACAATGATGTACTCACTGTTACCCAGAAAATAAGGCCCAAGTTTAATTCATTTGAAGTGCTTATCATTAATGTTGCACTCAATGAAATACGTAATAAACCCTTGCTATATTTTACCCTGGCCACTGTGTACAGAGACCCGGGGCCATATGTCGATTTTCTTAAAGAATTTGGACATCTGCTATCAGACCTATTGGTTAACTCTGACAAAGTGTTGATAGTAGGAGACTTTAACATTCATGTAGATGATGCTAACGACACTTTAGCACTCACATTTATGGATTTACTAAATTCCTTTGGGGTTAAACAAAATATAATTGGAGCAACTCACCGCTTTAATCATACGCTAGATTTAATTATATCCCATGGTATAGATGTCTCTAATATAGAGATCATACCTCAAAGTGATGATATCACAGATCATCACCTCCTGACATATACTCTACCCGTAGAACAGATTAGCTGTGTCTCCCCACGCTATCAATCTGTTAGAAATATGAATCCCACCACTAAAGACAGATTCACAAGTAATCTGCCGGATCTGTCCCAATTTCTTATTAGACCCCTAAATGCAGATGATCTAGATGAAGTGACTAGCAGCATGGGCACTATTTTTACCAGTACATTAGACACTGTTGCTCCCATCAGATTAAAAAAAGTCAGAGATAAAACATTGGCACCGTGGTACAACAGTCATACTCGTGCCCTAAAGAGAGCAACCCGTAACCTCGAGCGAAAATGGAGGAAAACTAAATTAGAAGTTTTTCGAATTGCGTATAAAGACAGTATGTGCAGCTATAGACAGGCTCTAAAAACTGCTAGGACCGAGCATCTTAGCCAACTGATAGCAAGAAACCAAAACAATCCTAGGTTCTTATTTAGTACAGTGGCTCGCCTAACAAAACCTAAGATGCCCGCAGAGAGTATCCCATCACAGTTTAGAAGTGAAGACTTTATGGACTTCTTTAATGAAAAAATCAATAATATCAGGAAGAAAATAATGGAGGTTCAACCTCTAATATTATCTCACGATCCAGTTCAGCCTATAGCTTCACATTTAGATTTTCACTGCTTTACAGGTATAGGACAGGAAGAGCTGTATAAACTTATCACCTCGGCTAAATCAACAACGTGCCTGTTAGACCCAATCCCAACCAGATTTTTAAAAGAAGTGATGCTTACGGTTGGAGAGCCACTCCTAAACATTATTAATTCTTCATTACATCTAGGTCACGTCCCTAAACCTTTCAAGTTAGCAGTTATTAAGCCGCTTCTTAAAAAATCTAATTTGGACGCGAATGAAATAAAAAATTACAGACCGATCTCAAACCTCCCGTTCATATCAAAAATACTAGAAAAAGTAGTATCAGCTCAAATTTGTACATTCGTGCAGGATAACAACATCCTTGAAGAATTTCAGTCAGGTTTCAGGCCCCATCATAGCACAGAAACTGCACTAGTTAAGATTACAAACGACTTGTTTTTAGCTTCAGACCAAGGCTGCATCTCATTGCTAGTCCTGCTCGATCTTAGTGCTGCATTCGACACTATAGATCATAATATTCTCATAGATCGCTTACAAAATTATATAGGTATTCAGGGACAGGCACTAAAATGGTTTAGATCTTACCTGTCTGATCGCTACCATTTTGTAGATCTAAATGGAGAACCGTCTGGTCTAATGCCAGTGAAATATGGGGTCCCACAAGGGTCAGTTTTAGGACCTCCGTTGTTCTCAATATACATGCTTCCCTTGGGTAACATCATTAGAAGACATGGGATTAGTTTCCATTGTTATGCTGATGATACCCAATTATATATCTCAACTAAACCAGACGAAATACCTAAGTTGTCTTTTGAAAATCACATTTCAAATATCACAAAAACAGCCTTTTTCCATCTTCGAAATATTGCTAAACTTAGGAACACCTTATCCGTATCTGATGCAGAAAAACTAGTTCATGCATTCATGACCTCCAGACTGGACTATTGTAATGCATTACTAGGTGGTTGTCCTGCATCCTCAATAAACAAGCTTCAGTTAATCCAAAATGCAGCTGCCAGGGTTCTCACTAGATCCAGAAAATATGATCATATAACCCCAATATTATCATCCCTGCACTGGCTACCTGTTCAGTTTAGAATAAATTACAAAATAGTATTACTTACATACAAGGCCTTAAATGGTCTAGCTCCCACATACCTAACCAGTCTTCTGATACGCTACAATCCACCACGCGCCTTAAGATCACAAAACTCCGGACTTCTGGTAGTTCCCAGAATTTCAAAATCTACAAAGGGGGGTAGGGCGTTTTCATATTTAGCTCCAAAGCTTTGGAATAGCCTTCCAGACAGTGTTCGGGGAACAGACACGGTTTCTCAGTTCAAAAGTAGACTCAAGACGCATCTTTTTAATCTGGCATACACATAACTCATCCCAGTACTCATACTCCAGTACACCTATACCGAATGGCAACTACGCTAATTCTCCCCATCTGTTCTGTATTTCTCTACCCATCCCGAGGCATCGGGAGATTTTGCCAGCTTCAGTAGACAAAGGCCGACCCTGCGAGGTTCCTGAGGCATCCAGAGAAGGACCAGCTCCAACTGGATTCAGCTTTATGATGGTTGGAGCTACACATGCTGCTCCTGTGCTTCCAGTGATCCAGACCTCATCTGCCCTCTGCACCTACTGACTCGTCCCTATGCTGAACTGGTCTTCATGACAAATTTAAATAATTTCTGTCATATTGAATTTTCACCTGCACAACACACAAGATGTTGTATCATTTCTATCTGTTATCGCCCAAATGAGGATGGGTTCCCTGTTGAGTCTGGTTCCTCTCAAGGTTTCTTCCTAATGCCATCTCAGGGAGTTTTTCCTTGCCACCGTCGCCGTCACCCTTGGCTTGCTCATCAGAGAAATTTCATTCATTCGTCTCATTATTATCTGCACATTTTTCTCACACATCCACACTTCCAATGATTTTCTTTTCTATAATTATTATTATTATTTGTTTTTATTTATTTATTTTCTATTATAATTTTATTTATTTATTCATTATTTTATATATAATTATTCTATATATATATATATATATATATATTTTTTTTTTTTTTGTTAAATTTCTTTAATTTTTGTGAAGCTGCTTTGAGACAATGACCATTGTTAAAAGCGCTATATAAATAAAATTGAATTGAATTGAATTGAATCTCTACCCATCCCGAGGCATCGGGAGATTTTGCCAGCTTCAGTAGACAAAGGCCGACCCTGCGAGGTTCCTGAGGCATCCAGAGAAGGACCAGCTCCAGCTGGATTCAGCTTTATGATGGTTGGAGCTACACATGCTGCTCCTGTGCTTCCAGTGATCCAGACCTCATCTGCCCTCTGCACCTCAAAATGTCAATTTAAATAATTTCTGTCATATTGAATTTTCACCTGCACAACATACAAGATGTTATATCATTTCTATCTGTTATCGCCCAAATGAGGATGGGTTCCCTGTTGAGTCTGGTTCCTCTCAAGGTTTCTTCCTAATGCCATCTCAGGGAGTTTTTCCTTGCCACCGTCGCCGTCACCCTTGGCTTGCTCATCAGAGAAATTTCATTCATTCGTCTCATTATTATTATCTACACATTTTTCTCACACACACACACTTCCAATTATTTTTTTTTCTATAATTATTATTATTTTTATTTAATTTTTTAAAATTAATTAATTTATTTATTTATTTATTATTATTATTATTATTATTTTTTTTTTTTTTTGTTAAATTTCTTTCATTTTTGTGAAGCTGCTTTGAGACAATGACCATTGTTAAAAGTGCTATATAAATAAAATTGAATTGAATTGAATTGAATTCTTAAACTGTCCCAGCCCAAACTTCTTAACTGTCGCAAACTGCCTCCCTGTCCAAAATTGTCTCTATGTCCTGAACTGTCACAAACTATCTCCCTGCCCCAAATTGCATTCCTATCCCAACTATACAAAACTGTCTCTATGTCTCAAACTGTCTCCCTGTCTCAAACTGATTCCCTGTCCCAAACGTCTCCTGTCCCAAACTGTTCAAATTCAAATCAAATCCAAATTTTATTTGTCATACACAGTACGATATGCAGTGAAATGCTTATACGACTGCCAGTGACCTTACTTTGGACCTTTGGACTACGGTTCGGAAGATCCCAGGTCCAAACACCACAACCACCAAGTTGCCACTGTTGGGCCCTTGAGCAAGGCCCTTAACCCTCAACTGCTTAGATGTGTACTGAGATAAAAATGTAAGTCGCTGTGGATAAGAGCGTCTGCCAAAATGCCTAAATGTAAATGTAAAAAGAGAATTAATGCTTATAATAAGAAATAAATGAGTGAATAATAGAAATGCGATAGAAAAAATTAATTTAACTAGGATAAAAATAGAAATATGCTGTACATTAAAATTGAAATTAAAAATGCAACCATGGGGGGGCGCAATCCAGTGTCTTCTTGTGCCAGTCCCAAGTCTGGATAAATGCAGAGGGTTGTGTCAGGAAGGGCATCCGACGTAAAAACATTTGCCAAATCAATGATGCGAATCAGAAATATAATTTCCATACCGGATCGGTCGCGGCCCGGGTTAACAACGACCGCCACCGTTGCTGTTGACCTACAGGGTGCCGGTGGAAATTGGGCTACTGTTGGTCAAAGAAGGAGAGGAGGAAGGCGTGTTCGAAAGCAGAGAGCGAAGAGGAAAGGCAAGAGTTTAGGAGTGAAAGTAGGGACTTTGAATTTTGGGACCATGACAGGAAAGGGAAGAGAGTTGGTTGATATGATGCAGAGAAGGAAGGTGGATATCCTGTGTGTCCAGGAGACCAGGTGGAAAGGTAGCAAAGCTAGAAGCTTAGGATCAGGGTTCAAATTGTTTTACCATGGTGTGGATAGGAAAAGAAATGGAGTAGGAGTTATTCTGAAAGAGGAGTTTGTAAGGAATGTTCTAGAGGTGAAGAGAGTATCAGACAGGTTGATGAGTCTAAAGCTGGAAATTGAGGGAGTAATGTTCAATGTTGTTAGTGGTTATGCCCCACAGGTAGAATGTGAGTTAGAAGAGAAGGAGACATTCTGGAGTGAGTTAGATGAAGTGATGCAGAGCATCCCCAGAGGTGTGAGAGTGGTGATTGGTGCAGACTTCAATGGACATGTTGGGGAAGGGAACAGAGGTGATGAAAATGTGATGGGCAGGTTTGGTCTTCAGGACAGGAATGTAGAAGGACAGAGGGTGGTGGACTTTGCAAAGAGGATGGAAATGGCAGTAGTAAATACTTTCTTTCAGAAGAGGCAGGAACATAGGGTGACATATAAGAGTGGAGGCAGAAGCACTCAGGTAGACTACAGTACATCTTGTGTCAACGTTGTAATCTGAAAGAGATTAGTGACTGCAAATTGTTAGTAGGGGAAAGTGTAGCCAGACAACACAGAATGGTGGTGTGTAAAATAACCCTGGTGGTGAGGAAGGTGAAGAGGACAAAGGCAGAGCAGAGGACAAAGTGGTGGAAGCTGAGAAAGTAAGAATGTTGTGATGTCTTTAGGGAGGAGTTGAGACAGGCTCTGGGTGGTCAGGAGGTGCTTTCAGTTGACTGGACAACTACAGCCAATGTGATCAAGGAGACAGGTAGGAGGGTACTTGGTGTATCATCAGGTAAGGGAAAAGTGGACAAGGAGACTTGGTGGTGGAATGAGGAAGTCCAGGAGTGTATACAGGGAAAGAGGCTAGCTAAGAAGAAGTGGGACTCTGAGAGGACTGAAGAGAGTAGACAGGAGTACAGGGAGATGCAGCGTAATGTGAAGGTAGAGGTGGCAAAGGCCAAACAAAGAGCATATGAGGACTTTTATGCTAGGCTGGACAGTAAGGAGGGTGAGGTAGAGCTGTACAGGTTGGCAAGGCAGAAAGATAGAGATGGGAAGGATGTGCAGCAGGTTAGAGTGATTAAAGATAGAGATGGAAATGTACTGACAGATGCCAGGAGGGTGATGGGAAGATGGAAGGAGTACTTTGAGGAGTTGATGAATGAGGAAAACGAAAGAGAACAAAGAGTAGAAGAGGTGACTGTTGTGGAGCAGGAAGTAGCAAATATTAGTCAAAGAGGTGAGAAGGGCGTTGAAGAGGATGAAGAGTGGAAAGGCTGTTGGTCCTGATGACATACCTGTGGAGGTATGGAAGTGCTTAGGAGAGGTGGCAGTCGAGTTACTGACTAGTTTTTTTAACAAGATCTTGGCCAGCGAGAGGATTCCAGAGGAATGGAGGAGAAGTGTATTGGTGCCGATTTTTAAGAACAAGGGAGATGTGCAGAGCTGTGGCAATTACAGAGGCGTAAAGCTAATGAGCCATACAATGAAGCTGTGGGAAAGAGTCGTGGAAGCTAGGTTAAGGGCAGAGGTGAGCATTTGTGAACAGCAATATGGTTTCATGCATAGAAAGAGTACATCAGATGCAGTATTTGCTTTGAGGATGCTGATGGAGAAGTACAGAGAAGGTAATAAAGAGTTGCATTGTGTCTTTGTAGATTTAGAGAAGGCGTACGACAGGGTGCCGAGAGAGGAACTGTGGTGTTGTATGAGGAAGTCTGGAGTGGCAGAGAAGTATGTTAGAGTGGTGCAGGACATGTATGAGGGTGCTAAGACAGTGGTGAGATGTGCTGTAGGTGTGACAGAAGAGTTCAAGGTGGAGGTGGGTCTGCATCAAGGATCGGCTCTAATCCCCTTTTTGTTTGCTCTGGTGATGGACAAAATGACAGATGAGGTGAGACAGGAGTCTCCATGGACTATGATGTTTGCAGATGACATTGTGCTTTGTAGCGAGAGCAGGGAACAGGTGGAAGAAAACTTAGAGAGGTGGAGGTACGCTCTGGAAAGCAGAGGAATGAAGGTTAGTCGCAGCAAGACGGAATACATGTGTGTGAATGAGAGGAACCCAAGAGGAACGGTGAGGCTACAGGGAGCAGAGGTAAAGAAGGTACAGGACTTTAAGTACTTAGGGTCAACAGTCCAGAGCAACGGAGAGTGTGGAAAGGAGGTGAAGAGGCGGGTACAGGCAGGTTGGAATGGGTGGAGAAAAGTTGTGCGATAAAAGAGTATCGGTGAGAATGAAAGGAAAGGTGTACAGGACAGTGGTGAGACCAACGATGCACTACGGTTTAGAGACAGTGGCACTGAAGAAAAGACAGGAGGCAGAGTTGGAGGTAGCAGAGCTGAAGATGTTGAGGTTCTCCTTGGGAGTGACAAGGATGGATAGGATCAAGAATGAGTTCATCAGAGGGACAACCCATATGAGAAGTTTTGGAGATAAAGTCAGAGAGGCCAGATTGAGGTGGTTTGGACATGTTCAGATGAGAGATAGTGAATATATCGGTAGAAGGATGCTGAGGTTGGAACTGCCAGGCAGGAGGTCTAGAGGAAGACCAAAGAGGAGATTTATGGATGCAGTGAGAGAGGACATGAAGTTAGTTGGTGGGAGAGAAGACGATGCAGAGGATAGGGTTAGATGGAGGCAGATGATTCGCTGTGGCGACCCCTGAAAGGGAACAGCCAAAAGACAAAGAAGATTGATTTAACTGAATCCTTTCTGCATACAACACCTGTCACGGGAAAATTTTATGCCGAACCAACCTTGTCCGATGAAACTGTTACACCATTACAGATGGGTCGTTCGCAATTGGCGGCGGCGCAAAGGGCTGATGTGACATTAGCTAAATATTTTAAAGCTGTTTCTGATGAATTAATGGTATCTGACAAACATTTTATGTTTTATCTAGTTGATGATGTATTATAACATCATGCAATAGTGAGGACTTCATGAACTTTTTTAATAATAAAAGTGTAAATATCAGGCATAAAATTGAGGCTTTGAAACCGAACAATGTAATTGATGCAGATGTTAACCTATGTCTGATCGGAACCTAGAATACTTTACTCCCCTTGAAGAGAATGAACTAATTTCACTCATCTCTTCTGCAAATTCATCAACCTTTATATTAGATCCTATACCGACACATTTTCGTAAACAGATAGTACCAGTAATAACAGAACCGCTGTTGAGAATAATTAATTCCTCACTCAGCATTAGTTATGTTCAAAAATCTTTTAAATTAGCAGTTATTAAACCAATAGTTAAAAAACCTGACCTCGCCCCCTGTCAGCTGTCCAATTACAGGGCAATATCAAACCTTCCCTTTATCTCTAAGATTCTATAAAAGATAGTAGCAGAGCAGCTATGCTCATAGAAATGGCATACATGAACTGTATCAGTCAGGATTTAGGCCTCATCACAGCACAGAAACAGCACTCGTTAAAGTAGTAAATGACCTCCTATTGGCCTCTGATCAGGGTTGTGTAACTATGCTTGTATTACTCAACCTCAGTGCAGCTTTTGACACCATTGAACATGCTATTCTTCTTCACAGATTAGAAAATGTAGTAGGAATTAAGGGTACAGCCCTCTCCTGGCTCAGATCCTATTTGACCGATCGTTATCAGTATGTAGACTTAAATGGTGATTATTCTGCATGTTCTCTAGTGGAGTTTGGCGTTCCGCAGGTTTCAGTTTTAGGCCCACTGCTTTTTCCCTTTACATGCTTCCTCTGGGCAACATAATCCGTAAGCATGGAATTAGTTTTCATTGTTATGCTGACGACACACAGCTATACGTCTCAACAAAACCTGATGAGAAAAACCATCTTACTAAAGTTGAGCAATGTGTGCAGGACATGAGAAATTGGATGCTAATTAACTTCCTTCTGCTTAAACCGGATAAGACAGAAGTTCTAGTCATAGCACCGCATACAGATAGAAGTAAAATCTTAGATCACACCGTAACTTTAGATGGCCTTTCTGTTCCATCAAGTGCAACAGTAAAAGACCTCGGCGTGATTATAGATTCCAGCCTTTCATTTGAAGCTCATGTAGATAGCAGGATCACCGGGATAGCATTCTTTCACTTCAGAAATATTGCCAAGATAAGAAATATATTGTCGCTAAACGATGCAGAAAAACTAGTTCATGCTTTTATCACTTCTAGGTTGGACTATTGTAATGCCTTACTGTTTGGTTGTTCTGTTAGGTGCATGAACAAGCTTCAGCTAGTCCAGAATGCAGCAGCGAGAGTCCTCACTAGAACCAGAAGATATGAGCACATCACCCCTATCCTATCTTCACTGCATGGGCTCCCTGTGAAATTCCGCATTGATTTTAAAATACTACTCTTGACATATAAAGCATTAAATGGTCTCGCGCCGCAGTATCTGAGCGAACTGCTAGTGTATTACGATCCGCCACGCCTACTTCGATCAAAGGAATCAGGCTGCTTGTCAGTACCGCGTATTATTAAAAATACAGCTGGGGGCAGAGCTTTTTCTTACAAAGCCCCAAAACTATGGAATAGTCTTCCAAATAGTGTTCGGGACTCAGACACAGTCTCAGTGTTTAAGTCTAGGCTAAAAACCTATTTATTTAACCAAGCATTTTTATAAATAGATTTTCCTTAGGTAAAGGAGCAGATCTGGGGGACTCATGGACGTAGAGTATTATGGTGAACTGGTATGTTTAGATGCTGTCTTCCTCACTCTCATTTGATCACTCAGGTTTGATGACGGTGAGGTGATTGTTTGCTTTACATCTCAGGGAGCCCTCATGTTTGTGTTTCCTTCTGGCTCTCCCTTTTAGTTATGCTGTCATAGTTAGTCCTGCTTGCCCTCGATAGTAAATATACATTCACATTATACATTATGTGACTGTGACCATACTTAACTGCCATCTCTCCTCTTCTTCTTTCTCCCCCTCTTTCTCTTTCCTCTCTCCCCCTGTCTCCCCATTTCACTCTCTCTCTCTCTCTGTCGAGCTACACATGTCATTCCTGAGCTGCCAGTCATCCAGACTCCCTCTGCCCTCCGGACCTGTCTGATTTACATTTACATTTACTGTCTGATCCATCCTGGTTCCCCGCTTCTGGTTGGAGGTCTCGTCGCATGGATGCCCCGTGTGTCTCTTTGGGATGCGTCTGGTGTCTGGGGATGATTCTCTCTACTTAGAAGACGGTTCTGGCCTCGACTGGTGTTAGCAGCTGTTTCTCTGAGGACTTGATAGTTCGATAGTTCAGGACTGGCACTTTCTACAAGTCTATCTGAGCCTCCAATAACTACAGTTGTAACGCTTGGATTTTATTAACCGCTTGGTCACAAAAGAACGGATTCGGGAATCTAAATATGGGCTGTTAAACAATACTTCCGGTATTGCGCAACCGCAGCTGTACAAAACACGACGCGACACAAAACAATTATAATAAATTAAACCAAGTGTATTAAACAGACGGAATAAAGAAATAAACAAACACGGTGCACCACAAAACAATATATACAAAATATATACAAATATACTACAAATAGAAAAAAGTGTGTGTGCGATGTATGAGGGTGTGTGTGTGTGTGTGTGTATGATAGTCCAGTGTCTGAAATATGGCAATTGGGGTGAAATGGTGAGTTGGAGAGATGGATCGATCTCACCAAATGACGATGGTAGGTCTGGGAGATCGATAAACGGAATGAGCTGGGTACTGAATGAAATTATCAACGGGTAATCCACAAACAGGCTCTCAGCTTCCAAAATCATGCAGCGCGCTGTCTTCATCTCTCCGTGCCGGCCTCAATGCCGGTTCCGGCTTTAACCCGGATCATGTGACCCACGTCACTTCCGGGTTCCCTTGCGACGCGATCGCGCATGCGCGGGAACTTGCCCGGTGACCAAAACACTGTCCATGGGGAAAAAGAAACCGCTAGGGCACGCCTTCGGCCACAGGTGAGCAGCATTAGCTCCAAGACCATTTCCCTGTTGTTGAAGGTGTCCCTGATGTGTGGCTGTGCTACATAGACGCCCCCCCCCCAAGCCTCCGGCGTCTGAGGAGAATGTCCGCACAAGCACTTAAGATTCGCCACACTGTACAGATCGGCTTTTTGTGGGTATCCCCAAGACCTTGTGTATTTAATTGGTCTTCTTTGTACTTCTGCTGGACCCTCCCACTTGGGCACTCGCTTAGCAGAACCTCTTGTTGTGGAGGAGGGAGGTTGAGTTTGGATCCACACCAAGTCTCCCGGTTGAAAGTGCGCTGCTTCCCCCCGGGTATTGTGACATCTGGCTTGTCTGGATCTCCGGTGTTCGGCTCTTTTTTGGCCCTCCTCCATGATAGGTCTTTGTCGGGGTGTTGATGGATGTCCTGTCTTGTGTCGGTGGCAAATGCTGCAGGCTCTAGTATAACGCCACACGTCCTTCCGCACCGTCGGCCACCACGCCACCTCTAGTAACCTCAGCAGGGTTTTCAGTTGTCCCCAGTGTCCTCCCAGAGGATTGTCGTGATAATAATGAAGAAAAATCTTTATTAGAGACTGGGGGACAACGAGCTGAAATTTCTCTCCTTTCCTTACCGGTACCCGGCGATATAGCATGCCCTGACGACCTTCGAAGGTGACCCTTTGATCTTGTGTGCCTCTTGGGTGATCTTTGGAGAGCAGCTTCGTGATAGTTGGGTCGTTCTGTTGGGCTTTGATGATCTCGCTCAGGTCGCTCGGAAAGTTGGAGGCCTCTTTAGTGGACGTGGTGTGTAGACGTGGGGTGTCAGCTCCTTTCAGCGGCGGGGGTGCTCGGGGTATGGCGTCTGGACCCGGATTAAAGCGGTTCTCGCGATCTTTCTCTCCCCCATCACCTCTCTCCACCTGTTGTTCCATGGTGCTCGCCACTCCTCTTAACGCCACTCTCACGTTGCTGTTCTCCCTGGTTCGCCTCACTGGTTCTTCCTCTAAGATATCAGGGTTCCCCATGAGACAGAGGGCGGGGTGATCATTGGCGGAGTCTCCCAGGCGTTGCTGTGGCCGCTGTACCGGAGACCTCAGGTTGTCTTCCTCTTCGTCGAGGTCGTCATCCAGTATGAATGCTGCCGTGAACGCCTGTTTAAAAGATTGCCAGTCTTTCACCTTGCCCTTCTCCGCCTTCCACCAACTGAGAGCTGGCCCTCGGAGAACTGAGCCGAGGGTTCCCAGTAGCTCTGGTCGGGTCAGGGGTCTGATCTCCATGTATTTCTCTGCTTGCTCGATGAAGTTCCTCACCTCAGCTGTCTCTGACGCGTCGCAGAAGGCTGGGAACTCCACACAGATGGATGGATGAGCATGCAGAGAAGAAGAAGAAAGTGGGGAGGAGAGCAGAGCCGAGGAGTGAGCTGGAACACCAGGAGGAACGTCGGCGATGGCATGAGTGCTTGGTAGCTTTACCTTGGCTGTCGCTGTAGTGGTTGGAGTGCTGGGCAGATGTTGAGCAGGAGCTGGAGGGGATGCAGGGGTGCAGGCCTGTAACCTGTGTGTGGTGGGCATACTAGTGAGATGCAGTCTCTTCATCCGGTTTTCCCAGATGACGTCCCGTCGCAGAAAACAGTCAACGATGGCTCTCTCCATTTTTTCGAGAGCCTCCTGGCAGTGGCGCTGCAGCCCTTCCAAGCTCGCGTCCACTGCGTCACGAAAACTGATTTCCCTTTTGAGACTGCTATCTATGGATTGTCTATAATCCTTCTCCATAAAGCTCACTTTATCAGTAAGCGCCCCCAAGTCCATCTTACATTGAAACAGTTCCTTCTGTAGTGTGTGCACTACCCCAATATCAGACCCATGAACAATAAAATCATCATCATCATCATTATTGTCATGGCTATCTGATATATATAAAGAACTAATCAATGAAGTTAAGTCTGTTGTAGGGTTACGGCGTGTATTAAATGCATCCTCTACATCTACCGGCATGTTATAATCTACTACACAGTCGGCCTTAGCAGCACTACTAGCATTAGCCTTAGCACTAGCATTAGCGATGTTAACATTATCGTACATTTTGTTCAGCCACATCACACAAAACCGGAAAATATCCCAAAATACAGATTCCCCGTGCGTACGGGCCACCACTATTTAACGCTTGGATTTTATTAACCGCTTGGTCACAAAAGAACGGATTCGGGAATCTAAATATGGGCTGTTAAACAATACTTCCGGTATTGCGCAACCGCAGCTGTACAAAACACGACGCGACACAAAACAATTATAATAAATTAAACCAAGTGTATTAAACAGACGGAATAAAGAAATAAACAAACACGGTGCACCACAAACCAATATATACAAAATATATACAAATATACTACAAATAGAAAAAAGTGTGTGTGCGATGTATGCGGGTGTGTGTGTGTGTTTGATAGTCCAGTGTCTGAAATATGGCAATTGGGGTGAAATGGTGAGTTGGAGAGATGGATCGATCTCACCAAATGACGATGGTAGGTCTGGGAGATCGATAAACGGAATGAGCTGGGTACTGAATGGCATTATCAACGGGTAATCCACAAACAGGCTCTCAGCTTCCAAAATCATGCAGCGCGCTGTCTTCATCTCTCCGTGCCGGCCTCAATGCCGGTTCCGGCTTTAACCCGGATCATGTGACCCACGTCACTTCCGGGTTCCCTTGCGACGCGATCGCGCATGCGCGGGAACTTGCCCGGTGACCAAACCACTGTCCATGGGGAAAAAGAAACCGCTAGGGCACGCCTTCGGCCACAGGTGAGCAGCATTAGCTCCAAGACCATTTCCCTGTTGTTGAAGGTGTCCCTGATGTGTGGCTGTGCTACACAGTACCTGGACTCCATTTTAACATCAATTAACATCAACTATTATAGCTGAACTGCCTGCCACCTAACACACTGTATGAATGCAGATCATTTCCTGCTATTTGTTTCTCCCAGATGAGGATGGGTTCCCTGTTGAGTCTGGTTCCTCTCAAGGTTTCTTCCTATTACCATCTCAGGGGTTTTTTCCTTGCCACTGTCGCCCACGGCTTGCTCACCAGGGACTATCTAACCATTTTGATTCATACACATTCACATTCCATACAAACTTAAATAATTCTTTTGTGTAAAGCTGTTTTGAGACAATGTCAATTGTTAAAAGTGCTATACAAATAAAATTGAATTGAAAAATGTATTAATGAGACAATGGAAAAATGTTGATGTTGTTCAACAAATTGTTGTGCCTGTAAATTATCGACCACAGATTTTGAATCTTGCACATGACCATGTTCTGTCTGACCATTTGGGGATTACAAAAACATATGATTGTATTTTACGTTCGTTTTTTTGGCCTGGCTTAAAAGCTGATGTTGTCGCTCATTGCAGATCATGCCATGTTTGTCAGGTGATGGGTAAGTCGAATCAGGTCGTTCCTCTGGATCCTTTACACCCAATCCCTGTATTAGGAGAACCATTTGAGCATATAGTGGTTGACTGTGTAGGTCCCTTACCAAAATCGAAAGCAGGTCACCAATACATACTCACTTTTATGTGTGCTGCCACTCGTCATTCCGATGCGCAGTATAAAAATAAAAGACCACGCATACTTATAATTGTGATTGTAAAGTTTCTTTATTGTTTATTTATTTGTTACACTCAGGGACACTAGACCTTGGGTCGTAACAGGTTACAACAACTTGTTTGCTGTATCTTATTGCAACTTATTTGCTTTGTTAGATCACGGTTTTAGACTACGGTCTTATATTACGGTCAAAAGCTCGTGTTCTTCACAACTTCCATATCTTAACTGACTTCTACCGTGCGCAATAGTCATGCAACTAGGCAATTATGGAATGACGTCACAGAACACCTTACAATTATCATAACTAAGTGCTTAACTAATAAAATCAAATAAATGCAACAACAAAATTATAAAAATTAAATATGGCTCTTACATTTCCAGCCTCTAATTGACAGGCAGGGAGACTGACAATAAATTTTTTTCAACTATAGAGCCTTGTAGTTTCACCATACACATTAATCATCGCTTTAAACCTTCTTAACCTTCTTAACCTTTTAAATGTATACTATTTGCCTTAAAGTACTCATATATTTGCATACCAAAGAAACAGTCATAACTAATTATGACATAATTAACAGTCCATTTCCCATATGAGACACAACTTGTCAATGGGTCTTTCCAGAGTATTGGTCTTAGTTTTAACCAACACGTGTCTCACAAGTCCGTTTTTATCAGGGAACACTTTCGTGATTCATACGACGACCCATGAATTTCTTGGAGAAGACTCATCAATTATTAGAACTACATCTCCAATCGAAAGGTTTTTTCTCACTTGAAACCATTTTTGACGCTCCTGAAACAAGGGCAAGTATTCACGCACCCATTGCTTCCAGAATAGGTCAGCAAGGTACTGAATTTGCTTCCACTTGCGACGTGCATAAATGTCCTCTTTTTTGAAAAGTCCAGGAGGCAAGTTTGGCTGTCTTTTCATCAACAGCAGGTGGTTGAGTGTCAGGGGTTCCAGATCTGTGGGATCGTCCGTAACAGTGGTGAGGGGTTGGTCATTCATTATTGCTTCCACTTCACACAGGAATGTATACAGGCTCTCATCATTTAGTGTTTGTTCTTTCAGTACAGATCTCAGAATCTTTCTGACTGATCTTATCTGCATTTCCCATATCCCACCGAAATGAGACCCAGAAGGTTGGTTGAATATCCACTGTATCCCTTTTTGCATGAGATTGCCTTCAATGTTTGACTGATTCCACTGTTGGATAGCTTTACGCAATTCGATCTCAGCACCTACTGTATAAAGTTTGTTCCATTGTCACTTCTCATGATTGACACCTGGCCTCTTCTGCAGACAGAGCGTCGAATGGCATTCAAACAGGACTCTGTGTCCAGTGACTGCGCAACTTCAATATGCATAGCTCTTGTTGTCAGACAAGTAAACAACATGCCATATCTTTTAACATTACTCCTACCTCGTTTAACCTCAAAGGGTCCGAAATAGTCTACTCCCACGTTAGTGAAGGGTGGGTGATCTGGTTTTATTCTGTCACATGGCAGTTCTGACATCTTTTGTTCACCAGTCTTTGCTCTGATCTTTCTGCATGTCACACAACTGGAAAGAAATTTTCTCACGAGGGAATTAGCAGTCGTAATCCAGTATTTTTGCCGCAATTTTGAAAGCATATAATTCCTTCCACAATGTCCAACCTTTTCGTGAATGTCTCTTCAGATTAAAGTTGTGATGTGTGAGTCTTTAGGTATAATGACTGGATGTTTTACGTGCTTAGGCATTTTAGACCTACCAAGACGTCCTCCAACTCTAAGCACTCCATCCTGCAGTACTGGATCCAGTTTGGAGAGGCTGTTCCCTTTTACAGATGCATTACCCTTTTGCAACATGGAAATTTCTTCTTTGAATATTTGGATTTGAATGAACTTGATGACTTTGTTTTCTGCTCTTGTTAAGTCATGAATTGTCAGAGACTTGTGGTTTTCTGTCATTGAGTTGTCTACACGTCTTTTGATTCCTTTTGTTCTCTGATTAAGCATGTCTTTGATATAAAGAATCCAGGCAATAGATCTTTTCAACTTGTACCAGTCAGAGTGATAATTAATCAGTTTGCTAACAGCATCTGTGCTCTCTGTAGTACTCACGAGATTCGCTGAAGCTCAATGTTTAATCTCATTGTCATCCTCTTTTATCGACAGGTCATGAATGTTCTCAGGCCATTTACACTCTGGTTCTTTGAGAAAGGAGGGACCATGGATCCAGTTGACATTTTCCATGAATTTTTCACAGGATACTCCCTGGGATGCAGAATCAGCTGGACATACCTCCACTGCTGTGGCTTGGTTGACTCTCTTATAATGGCAATTCTGTTGGCAACAAAGGTTTTAAAACGAAGTTTTTCGTTGTCAATATATCTCAAAACAGTTGTACTGTCAGTCCAAAACAATTCCAGCAATTCCATTTCCAGTTGACCTTTCAACATTTTGTCATTGTTCACAGCAACTACTGCTGCAGTCAATTCCATTCGCGGAATAGTGGTTGGTTTCAGAGGTGCTACACGAGAATTCCCCATCATAAAGACACAATGTGTGAGTCCATCAGCATTTACCAACTTGAGGTACGAGACAACTCCATATCCCATCTCACTTGCGTCTGAAAAGTGATGAAGTTGTGCTGTAGTTGTGACAAAGTTAACTGGTTTTATGCATCTTGCCACACTGAACTCGGACAGTTGATGCAACTCTTGTAGCCAGGCCTTCCATCTTTTTGCAAACTGTTCAGGAATGTCGTCATCCCACGTGAGTTTTTCTTTGCACAACTGCTGCACTAAGATCTTGGCTGGCAGTATAACAGGTGCAAGGAAACCCAAGGGGTCGTAGACTGAACTAGTAATGGACAAGATTTCCCTTCTGGTCACAGGTTGTTATTTTAAACTAATCTTGAACTTGAACATGTCTGAATTGATGCACCACAACACCCCTAGAGCTCTCTGGACAGGAAGTGCATCTTTACTCAAGTCTAAGTCTCTCATGTATTTGATTCTTTCACTCTCAGGAATAGAAGTCAGTAAGCCACGACTATAAGTTGCCCACTTGGTGAGGTGAAACCCTCCGCTTGCATAAAGGTTGGTGAGGTTGCTATATAAAGCAACTGCTTGATCATGACTCGAAACCGACTTCAAACAGTTGTCTACATAAAAGTTCTTAAGCACTGTGTTGACTGCCTTGACAGATGCATTGCTGTGGTTTCCTTCTGCTGTTTTCCTAAGGGTGAAGTTAGCAACACTTGGAGATGATTTTACAGACCGATGTAGAAGTGATTGTCTGTAAACTGCAGAGAGAAAAACTGGTAATCCTCTTGTGACAACTCTACTTTATCATCACAATTCCATTCAGGAAAATCATGGTTGTACTGTTGCATCAGCATTTGTTCCACACTTTCAATGGAAATTCTGTTGACTGTAATACTCGCCAGCTTGTTGTCATACATACTTTCCTCGACCGATTCTCGAAGAGGTCCATTTAAAGTCCATCCGAGAGCAGTGTTTCAACTCCAGCATCAATCTGAGGCAATTTTATTTCACTGAGGTATGGCCACTTATCAATGTCGTGCTGTTGTGGAATGTTTTCCATTGAGACTGGAACCACTAACCTCCAAGTCAGTGAGCTCATAGCTTTCCACTTGTTTCTTCGAGTTCATGGTGCTTAACATCATGTCAACTTTTCTGCCTTGAACATTTAACCGCCTTGCTAATGACTCCATACAGAAAGTAGCAGAACTACCTGGGTCCATAAATGCATACACTTCTACTGTCTTGTCACTTTTCTTGGACTTTTTTTAACAGGTATTATGGAGAGAATACAATTGTCTCCAGTTCCAGTATGGGCGCTGGTTTCATGACTCACTGTATGTGGCAGTGTATTAACTGTTTCAGTTTCATCAACTTTTACCATTACCTGAGCTGTGTCGTGTGCGGCAATGTGTAGCATGCAAGGATGTTTTTTTTTAGCACGACTGACATGTGATTCTTCTTGTGCAGTCTTTGCTTAAGTGTCCTTTTACTATACATCCATAGCAAAATCCATTCTTTCTCAAAAAGTCCAATTTGTCTTTATATGTCTTATCGTTGAACTGGTAGCATTCATCTAAGGTGTGACTTTTCTCACAGAATGCACATAGTTTAGTGAAAGCACTGATAACTGATGCACCATTACTCTTTGCTGTAATCAAGTCTTTATGATTTTCAACAACCTGTTTTACACCAGTTGCAAAGCTGCTACCTCTTTTTCCTTCCCTTTTTTGCTTGAATCCGTGAGGAGATTTGTTACAGTGTTTCTAAGCACTAGTCAAAACGTCCAGGTCTCCAAAGAGTGGGTTTGACATTACTTTTGCTTGTCGGTTGACAAATTCCACCACCTGCACGAACTTGGCTCTTTTCAAATTTCAAATTTCAAATTTTTATTAGTCACATACACAATCATACACAGTATAATATGCAGTGAAATGCTTTTATACGACCGCCAGTGACCTTAAAAAAAAAGAAAATAAGAAAATAAAATCTTGTACGTAAAATAAATAATCAATAAAAAGGAAATACTAAAGAAATAATTTTAACTAGTAAAATTTGTAAAATTAACTGTGCATAAGGGCATAATAAAATATTGCAAAAATATAGAAATATGGTATTAAAGTGTCAGTGGTTGTGCAAATATGCATGAAAGGTGACATGTGCAATTGTCCAGATGTATGAGTATTTAGTGCAAGTGTGTATGAATGTGTCCATGATTGTCCAGTCAGTGTTGTGAGCTTAAAAGATGTTATTAGTCCTGTGTGGAGGTGTGATTGAGAGACCTTATCGCCTGCGGGAAGAAGCTCCTCCTCAGTCTCTCTGTGTTGGCCTTTAGGGAGCGGAATCTCTT
Organism: Channallabes apus; assembly: GCA_030522415.1. Classification (NCBI taxonomy): domain Eukaryota; kingdom Metazoa; phylum Chordata; class Actinopteri; order Siluriformes; family Clariidae; genus Channallabes; species Channallabes apus. Next base: position 1,897,597 of record CM060109.1, read on the forward strand.
CCCAGACCGCAACAAAGAGAACAGTCCATTACTGGGGTGACTGAGGTCCTTCATGATCTTCCTGGCCTTAGTCCAGCACCGCTTGCTGTAGATGGAGTGCAGGTCAGGGAGCTCAGTGCGGATGATGCGTTCGGCTGATCGCACCACCCTCTGTAGAGCTCGTCTGTCCTGCATGGTGCTGTTCCCGAACCAGGTCGTGATGTTTCCCGTCAGGATGCTCTCTATGGTGCAGGAGTAGAAGTTCCTGAGCACCTTGGAGGGCAGTCTAAAGTCTCTCAAGCGTCTGAGGTGGTAGAGACGCTGCCGGGCTTTTTTCACCACGGTGTTGATGTGACAGGACCATGATAGGTCCTGCGTGATGTGAACACCGAGGTATCTGAAGCTGTCCACTCTCTCCACTGGGCTCCTGTTGATGATGGGGGTCTGGTAGTTCCTCTCCTGCTTTGTACTAAAGTCCACTATCAGCTCCTTTGTCTTACTGACGTTCAGGAGGAGATTGTTCCTCTGGCACCAGTTCTCCAGATTTCCAATCTCCTCTAGGTAGTCCGACTCATCATTGTTGGTGATCAGTCCGACCACGACGGTGTCGTCAGCAAACTTGATGATGGAGGTGGAGTTGGTAGTGGCCACGCAGTCGTGGGTGTACAAAGAGTACAGCAGGGGGCTCAGAACACAACCCTGGGGGGCTCCAGTGCTGAGAGTGAGTGTAGCTGAGACATGTCCGCCCATCCTTACTGCCTGTGGTCTGCCAGTCAGAAAATTGGAGATCCACTGACATATAGATGAGCTCAGTCCCAGGTGCTCCAGCTTGGTGGTGAGTGTGGAAGGAATTATTGTGTTAAAAGCAGAGCTGTAGTCGATGAAGAGCATTTTAACATAATTCCCTTTCCTAGTGTCCAGGTGAGTGAGTGATGTGTGGAGGAGATGAGAGATTGCATCGTCTGTGGAGCGGTTCTGACGGTATGCAAACTGTAGTGGGTCCAGTGTGTCGGGTAGTGAAGAAATGATGAAGTCTCTGATAAGGTGTTCAAAGCACTTCATCACTACTGAGGTGAGGGCTACAGGGCGATAGTCATTGAGAGAAGCAGGATGTGGTTTCTTTGGAACAGGAACAATAATGGACTCTTTGAAGCATGTGGGGATCACCGACTGAGATAAAGAGATGTTGAATATCTCAGTGAACACAGGTGCTAGCTGGTCTGCGCAGGCTCTGAGAATACGACCTGAGATGCCGTCTGGTCCTGCTGCTTTCCTGGTGTTCACTCTCTTGAAGGCTCTCCTCACGTCGTGCTCGGAGATGATGAGCGCGTTCCCGGTGCTGACTGTGTCTTCCTGTCTGCAGCCGTTAGCGCCGCTAGCATTAGCGCCGTTAGCATTAGCGCCGTTAGCATTAGCGCCGTTAGCATTAGCATTGCTAGCGTCTTTAGCTGCAGCCTCGAAGCGAGCGTAAAATGTGTTCAGCTCGTCTGCCAGAGTCGCGTCCGCGTTCGTCATACCGGATGTTGGTGCTTTGTAGTCCGTTATTGTTCTCAGTCCCTGCCACAGGCTCCTAGAGTCACTCTGTTGAAGCTGTGACTCTAGTTTTCTCCCGTAGCGCTGCTTCGCCTCTTTCACCGCTTTCCGGACGTTATATGACGCAGCCTTGTACGGTTCCATGTCCCCCGATGCAAGTCCCGTGTTGTAGGCAGCTGTGCGAGATCTCAGAGCGTCGCGGATGGTTTTATCCACCCACGGCTTCTGGTTGGGAAACGTTCTGATAGTCTTTTTCTCTACCATATCGTCTGCCAGCTTTTCAATAAATCCCACAACCGCTTCCGTAAACACGCTGACGTCATCATCGGAGCTGTTTCTAAACATGTCCCAGTCTGCGTCATCGAGTGCGTCCTGTAACGCGGCCACCGATTGGTCCGTCCAGCGCGCGACCTCCCTCAGGACCGGAACTTCCTGTTTCAGCCTCTGTTTATATTTTGGCATGAGGAAAATGGCAGCGTGGTCGGATTTACCAAACGCTGGACGAGATTGTGCCTTGTAACCGTCTTTGACCGTGGTATAACAATGGTCCAGTGTCCTTTCGCCCCTGGTGGGGCAGGTGATGTGCTGATAAAAGTTCGGCGCTGCGCGTTTGAGGTTGGCACTATTAAAATCCCCCGCCACAATGAGCGCAGCGTCCCGGTGTTGTGTCTGGTGCTGTGTGAGCGCCTCATGCAGCTCGCATAAGGCAGTTTCAGTGTCCGCTTGTGGAGGTATGTAAACGGCGCTGATTATGACCGATGTGAACTCCCGTGGAAGATAAAATGGACGACACATGATGGACAGTAGTTCCAGGTTTGGTGTGCAGGAGCGTGTAAGAGGAACAACGCTCGCGCTGTTGCACCAGCTGTTGTTCACCATTAAGCACACGCCGCCTCCCCTTGACTTCCCCGAGTCCCGCGTCCTGTCCATGCGGTGAACCGAGAAGAACTTGGCCGGCTGTATGGCGTGGTCTGGCACCGCTGGGTTCAGCCATGTCTCGGTGAAGCAGAGGAGATTGCAGTCCCGAATGTCCCTCTGGAACTTTATCCTGGCCCTGAGGTCATCCAGTTTGTTCTCCAGTGACTGAACGTTGGCGAGCAGGATACTAGGCAGAGGTGTGCGGTGTGCACGGGCTCGGAGCCGGTTCCTCACGCCAGCTCGTTTCCCTCGGGTCCGTCGCTTCGCGTCGCGTCCATTGTTTTCCCTCAGGATCTCACTCGGCCAGCTCGGATCCGGAGTTAAAACCGTCGAATTGTGAGTACATTGTATACCAATAGAAACAAGAGTGTCTCTATCATACCTAATGTACTCAATGGTGGTGATTTTGCCGATTTTAAAACACTGAAAACTAACTTAAAAAACAAAAACAAAGAAAAGAGGAGCAGTCGTGACGGCAGCCGACCTCACCGGCGCCATCTTGTAAACTCAGCTTGTAAACTCAACTTGTAAACTTTTCCCGACTGCGCTCCTCGTATTCGTATGCATGGGCCCTCCATCTTTCATGCAATTTGTAGAGCAATTTTGAGATAATAATCCTCATGTTAGTAGGGTTATCTAACTCATCCATGCACTCAATGTCTTGCATGACATTGCGGCAAGTTACCAGAAACAGGGAGAAAGCAGTTAACGACTTTCCATCCTCTGACTTTATTTCAGGCCATTTGAATGCCTTTTGCATCAGCGCTGTTGCAATTTTTAGCTCATTTCCAAACCTGTCATGTAACAGTCTCAGTGCTTCTGCATAACCAAGATGACCTGGCATGTGCTGGCAGCTCTTCACAAGATCTCTAGGTATCTCCTCTAGTATACTGCTCAAGAAAGTATAACTTATTGGTATTACTATCAGCTCTGGATTCAACAGCATGTTCAAACGCCTTCATAAAGGACCTGAACTCAAGCGGGTCTCCATGAAACAAGGGAACATCGCGCTGAGGTAAAGAAAACTGCCTTTGACTCTTCGCAAGCATTTCTGTGATATCTGTCTGACGTTGCATCACTTTATGAAGCTCTACTGTATCGATATTATGGTGTGAATATTCATAATCTTGGGTAGACAGTTCCTTTATGGCGCTTTTCCACTGCATAGTACGGTACGACACGGTTCAGTTCAACTCACTTTTCGGGGGTTTTCCACTGGGAACAGTACATGGTACCTGGTCCTTTTTTTAGTACCACCTCAGCCGAGGTTCCAAGCGCGCCGAACCGTTACCAAAACGTGACGTGTAATCTCTGCTGTTCACTGATTAGCCGGAGAAAATCGTCATTACTGCGTCACTGAGCTTCCGACACGAGATACAACAGAACAGCTATATTTAGAACAGCCAGAGAAGGATTGCACGCACCTTTTTGTATTAACCGTCGGCCTCTTTTGAAACAAACTCCTTCGTCTCGCTGTTAAAAACATCCACATGCCGAGAATGAAGAACACCATGCCGTCGATATGCTCCATTGTTGTGTGTTTGTTTGTGGCGTATTTACGATGACGTCACGGCAGTAGCGGCGCCGCGACTAAACGACACGTGAGTAATCCCGCCCACGCTAAAGCGTTACTACACTGCAGTGGAAGCGCAAACCGAGCCAAACTGCGCCGAACCGAAGTGAGTTGAACTGAACCGTGTCGTGCCGTACTATGCAGTGGAAAAGAGGCATTAGAGTACTTGTCTTCTTAGGTCTGACACTTATAGGCACATTTGAATGGGCTGCCTCACAATGTGATGGAATTCTGCCATATTTTGATGGCGCACTGTGCTCGTAATGTTCATTGTGTTCTGATTCGATGACCAAACTCTGTCTTGCAGGATGTTGTCATTCTTCACAATCCTGATACACTTTTATTTCAGCATTGGCCATTGCGTGCGCCGTTTCGATTTCCAGCCTTTCCTTTTTAGCCTTTAATATCAATCAATCAATCAAATTTTATTTGTATAGCGCCCTACAACAACCTAAAGATGCCCAGGGCGCTTTCCAGTATAAAAGCAAAGACACAATAAACAGTATAAAAACAATTATCAAATCAATAGCTATATATCAAAAGCTAGTCTAAAAAGATGTGTCTTCAACTGTGATTTAAAAACACATAACTCAGTAATGTTTCGAAGATATCCCGGTAGTGCCTTCCACAATTTTTGGCGCTGGATGGCAAATGACCGGCCTCCAAACTTTTTATACTTGAACTTGGGTATGACCAACGTGGTATATTCTGAAGAGCGCAGAGATCTGGTTGGGTGGTGAACCATTACCAACTCCGTGAGATAGGCAGGAGCCAGACTATTGATGGCCTTAAATACAAACATCAGAATCTTAAACTCTACCCTAAACCGCACAGGGAGCCAGTGGAGCGAGCGGAGGACTGGACTGATATAAGAGTGTTTAGAGGTATTGGAGAGGAGACATGCTGCAGCATTTTGTACCAGTTGAAGCCGATTTAGCAGTGATTTATTAAGTCCAGAGTAGAGGGCATTACAGTAGTCAATCCGCGAGCTAATGAAGGCATGGACAGCTTTTTCAAAATCAGCTCGGGACAGAAATGATTTAACCTTACTGAGGAGCCTTAGTTGGTAAAAGCTTGTCTTTACAACTGCACTTATCTGCTTTTCAAAAAGCATACCACTGTCAAAAATAACACCCAGGTTGCGCACTACCGGAACAAACCGAGGTGTTAAAGGACCAAAATTGGGAGAGCTGTTGAATGAGTCCGGAGTGAACAGAATGTACTCGGTCTTTTCTTCATTCAGGTGCAGGAAGTTATGAGAGAGCCATTTTCTGATGTTAAAAATACAGTTATAAAGAGAGTGTATATAATAGTGCTTCCCTAGCCTTTAATTGTGCCTTTAATAGAATAGAATAGAATAGAATAGAATAGAATAGTCTTTATTGTCATTGCAACAAGTACAACGAAATTTAAAGTGCCATCCCTCAATGCAACCTTGAAACATAATCATGCGCACACACACACACACACACACACACACACACACACACACACACACACACACACACACACACACACACACACACTCCCACAAAGCGTACATTCTGTTATTGCACGATCCACAATCTTTTTTGCATAAATTGCACAAAAAAAAAAGCATAAATAATTAAATCTTATTGCACATTGTTTGAGTCTTTTTTTTATAGCAGCATTCAGTACTCTTATTGCACTGGGATAAAAACTGTTTTTATATCTACTGGTTCTAGTTTTTAATGTTCTATACCGTCTGCCAGACGGCAGCAGATCATACAGTTCATATCCCGGGTGTGAGTTGTCCTTTGCAATTTTATTGGCAAGTTTTAGGCAGCGGGAATTGTGTAAGTTATCCAGATTGCTGAGGGTCAGCTGACAATCTTCTGGGCAGTTGTAATGACCCTCTGCAGTGCCGTTCTCTGGGCCACAGTGCAGTTGCTGTAACAGACACATATGCAGTATGTAAGTATGCTCTCAATGGAGCATCGATAAAAAGACACCAGCAGTCTCTGGGAGATGTTGTTCTTCCTGAGCATTCTCAGGAAATACAGTCTCTGCTGGGCCTTTTTCAGCATCTCGGATGTGTTTACCCCTCAGCTCAGATCCTCCTCAACATGTACTCCCAGAAAGCGGAAGTACAAATCCCTCTCCACACAGTCCCTGCTGTAAACAGTGGTGAAATGTCAATTTTTTTCCTCCTAAAATCTATGATGACCTCCTTGGTCTTAGAGGTGTTGAGGAGCAGATTATTTTCTCCACACCAGGCTGTTAGCCGTTCCACCTCATACCTGTACGCAGACTCATCCCCCCCGAAGATGAGCCCAACTATTGTTGTCTCATCTGCAAATTTGACAAGGGTGTCACTATGCTGGACAGGTGTACAGTCGTAAGTGTACAGGGTGTAGAGCAGGGGACTCAAAACACAACCCTGTGGTGACCCGGTGCTGAGGCTGATGGCCGGCGATGTATGTGGGCCCACTCTCACTTTCTGACTACGACCATGCAGAAAGCTCCTAATCCATAGGCAGATGGAATATGGAAGCCCCAGGTCCACTAGTTTGTCCATCAGTTTGTGGGGGAGGATCGTATTAAACGCAGAGCTGTAATCCACAAAAAGTAGCCGCACGTAGCTTCCCGGGTGCTCCAAATGGGATAGCGCTGCCTGGAGAGCTGTTAATATGGCGTCCTCTGTGGATCTGTTCGCCGTGTATGCAAACTGGTGTGTGTCATAATTTGGTGGGAGGAATGAAATGATGTGACTCCGTACAAGCTTTTCGAAGCACTTCATCACCACAGGGGTGAGAGCAACTGGCCGGTAATCACTAAAACTGTTAATGTGTAATTTTTTAGGCAAGGGGAATATAATTGAGGATTTTAGGCAGAGTGAAACAGTGGCCTGGGACAAGGCTCTATTTCGTTGGATATTGTGGTCAATTGATCCAACTTGCCTTCTCTGGCGTTCATCATTTCGTGAAGCTTGTCTGCAAAACCTTTGTCGACGAGTGCCATCACACGCTCAGACTCGGCAATAACAGCGTTGTCTTCGTCGTCTTTCATAGTGAATTTCAAAGCAGGCAAGTCCTCTTACGGTTTCATTTTCAATTGCTTGTCAACAGACACTGGGTGTTTTTTCCGAGAACGCACGCGCGTTCTTCGGTCCACCTTCACATGCAGGTAAGGTGCACTCTTAAGTCACTTATCTTCACTTGAACAACGGAGAAAGCTTTTTACTTTACATGTACGGGCATGTTATTCCACAAGTTCTGACGCGCATCTTTCTTATTGCACTCGGATACTCACAACTCGGACGTCCGTGAATTCTTTGTCTCTTGTTTTATTTTCAGCATCAAAGGTTCAACACTTCGTACAGTTTTCTTGCGTAAATCCACTATGGTTACAACAACTTGTTTGCTGTAATTTATTGCAACTTATTTCCTTTGTTAGATTACGGTTTTACACTACAGTCTTAGATTACGGTCAAAAGCATGTGTTCTCCACAACTTCCGTATCTTAACTGACTTCTACCGTGCGCAATAGTCATGCAACTACGCAATTATGGAATGACGTCACAGAACACCTTACGATTATCATAACTAAGTGCTTAACTAATAAAATTCAAATAAACGCAACAACAAAATTATAAAAATAAAATATGGCTCTTACAGTGCTGATTATGACGTATGTGAGGGAGATAAAAAGGACGACACATGATGGGCAGTAGTTCCAGGTATGGTGTGCAGGAGCGTGTAAGAGGAACAATGCTCGCGCTGTTGCACCAGCTGTTGTTCACCATTAAACACACGCCGCCTCCCCTTGACTTCACCGAGTCCCGCGCCGTGTCTATGCGGTGAACCAAGAAAAACTTTGCCGGCTCGATGGCGTGGTCCGGCACCGCTGGGTTCAGCCATGTTTCGGTGAAGCAGAGGATATTGCAGTCCCGAATGTCTCTTTGGAACTTTACCCTGGCCGTGAGGTCATCGAGCTTGTTCTCCAGTGAATGGACGTTGGCAAGCAGGATGCTAGGCAGAGGTGTGTGGTGTGCACGGGCTCTCAGCCTGTTCCTGACGCCGGCTCGTTTCCCTCGGGGACGCCGCTTCGCGTCGCGTCCATTGTTCTCCCTCAGGATCTCACTCGGCCAGCTAGGAGTTAAAAACGTCGAATTGTGAGTACATTGTACAGCAATAGAAACAAGAGTGTCTCTATCATAACTAATGTATTCAATGATGATGATTTGAATGAAAATGCTGAAAACTAACTTAAAAAACAAAAACAAAGAAAAGGTGGTCGGAGCAATCGTGGCGGCAGCCAACATCACCGGCGCCATCTTGGTTAGATTCTAAACTATATCACTGTCCTAAACAGTCTCACTGTCCTAAACTATTTGATCACTACACATTGCTTTTAATACCATAATTCCCTCCACACTCACCACCAAGCTGGAGCACCTGGGACTCAGCTCATCTATATGTCAGTGGATCTCCAATTTTCTGACTGGCAGACCACAGGCAGTAAGGATGGGCGGACATGTCTCAGCTACACTCACTCTCAGCACTGGAGCCCCCCAGGGTTGTGTTCTGAGCCCCCTGCTGTACTCTTTGTACACCCACGACTGCGTGGTCACTACCAACTCCACCTCCATCATCAAGTTTGCTGACGACACCGTCGTGGTCGTACTGCTCACCAACAATGATGAGTCGGATTACCTAGAGGAGATTGGAAATCTGGAGAACTGGTGCCAGAGGAACAATCTCCTCCTGAACGTCAGTAAGACAAAGGAGCTGACAGTGGACTTTAGTACAAAGCAGGAGAGGAACTACCAGACCCCCGTAATCAACAGGAGCCCAGTGGAGAGAGTGGACAGCTTCAGATACCTCGGTGTTCACATCACGCAGGACCTGTCATGGTCCTGTCACATCAACACCGTGGTGAAAAAAGCCCGGCAGCGTCTCTACCACCTCAGACGCTTGAGAGACTTTAGACTGCCCTCCAAGGTGCTGAGGAACTTCTACTCCTGCACCATAGAGAGCATCCTGACGGGAAACATCACGACCTGGTTCGGGAACAGCACCATGCAGGACAGACGAGCTCTACAGAGGATGGTGCGATCAGCCGAGCGCATCATCCGCACTGAGCTCCCTGACCTGCACTCGATCTACAGCAAGCGGTGCTGGACTAAGGCCAGGAAGATCATGAAGGACCTCAGTCACCCCAGTAATGGACTGTTCTCTTTGTTGCGGTCTGGGAAGCGATTCCGCTCCCTAAAGGCCAACACAGAGAGGCTGAGGAGGAGCTTCTTCCTGCAGGCGATAAGGTCTCTCAATCACACCTCCACACAGGACTAATAACATCTTTTTAAGCTCACAACACTGACTGGACAATCATGGACACATTCATACACACTTGCACTAAATATTTATACATCTGGGTCCGGTTTCTCGAAAGCTTCTTATCGCTAAGTAGTTCTTAAGTCGTACCTTAACCTCTCTCTTAACTTTATGGCGCATTTCCCGAAACGTTCTTACGCTAAGTATCTCTTAGCTAAGTCACACGTTCGTAAGGTTGGTCTGGACCAACCTTAACTCATACTTAGCGTAGTTTCAGCTCAAGACGCTAGTCGCCGCCACTGAGCAGCAGTCTTTATAAATCAGCGGTGTATGCAAACACATTATGGCACGTAATCAAAGCCGTATTAATGATGGAATATACTGTAGACCTGTTTAAGAATGTTATTTTATTTGATATCATAACTAATAGAGTGACTTTTAATGAGCCTATTTCATAATGTGACTAACGCATTAAAATTGCCAATCACAATTAGCGAACAATTAGGCAGCAATACAGCGTGTTTTTGTGTTAAACTGAAGACGGCGCGGTCCGTGGAGCCGTGTGGGTCATGTACATTTTTCCTTTAGACAAAACTTCAGCCCTTTTCATATTTTCCCCGTGGTCGTTATTAAAAAAAATATTTAAATAAAAGTTTTGCCTTCCAAGGCAACAGATTATGGAGCTTCTTGAGCTGCTCAGACCTGCGCGTGCCAGACCAACGCGTCGTACTTACACTCCCCGTCCCGATGTCCAGCTGCTCGCTGCTTTTTGTTTAAAATATGTTTCATTGATCATTAGCCATTATACATGACTTTGTGGGTTTTTCTTTTGACACGTTTTATTTTTATGAAATTTGATTTAGTTAAATGAGAAAATAACCTTGGGAGTTTTAAACCCCGCATCCATTAATTTTTCTGTGAGATTGTAATGTTTAATACCCCTACAGTATTCACTTATGCGGTTTGACTCGCTGTGAGATGCGGTGCGTTATACCCCTTTTCTCACCTGCACGGGCTCGCGCTGTGGCCGTAGGCTTGATCATGATTCACCCCGAGTTTTGCTCTGTGATTCCGTTTCCATCTTTCCGCGTGAAAAATTCAACGTTTAATTTTTTGCTGGTCCTCGCGGAAGCTTGCAGACTTTGAAGAACTTCGCGGAACGTTAAAGGAACGTCGTGGGCAATCGCGGCAGCTCACGGAGATGAGTCAGGCCACACAGGTGAGAGAGGGGTATTAGGCATCGTGATCCGCCTCGAGTGGCCGCCTGACGGTCCGCGAGCTTCCGCATGTTAAACATGTTTATTTTTTTTTGCGTGGTAAAATGGAAACGTAATAACAGCACCAAAACTCGCGCTGAATCATAATGAACCGCACATACGGCCCCGCGTGTGAGATAGAGGTATTAAACCTCCACTCTGTCATCTCATCATATTCATTCCATAAGTGTGCTATACAATCCCAACAACTGACACTTCACATTGTTTGTGAAGCTGGTGAAGAGTGTTATCAGCTGTTTGTCAATCAACTATGATTATATACCCGGTTCGTTTCACGGCCACATGTTACATGAAAATATTATAAATTATATTATTATATTAATTAATATTAATTTATATATTTGTCTATTATGACATGTTATTGTTAAGTTAACACATGTCGAAATAAACGTTATTAAAAGAATTTAGTGCAATGTTTAATTTGCATAGAAAGTGCCGTCTTTCTTAACCCTGTCATGCAAAAGGAGTTAAAAATCAATTCCTGAGCCACCGATGTCCGCTAATTCAGGACCTTCACTGTAGACAGCGCCTTGTAACGTCGGATGTAAGAGGCAGCGACTTAAGAAGACTCCTAAGAGACAGTTTGAGAAATACTCTTAGAAAAGTTATCACTTAACGTAAGATATATCTTAAGAGTCTACTTAGCGCGCGAATAGTGTGCGTTATCGAGAAACCGGGCCCTGGACAATTGCACATGTCACTTTCATTAGTCACTTTCATTAGTCACGTTTCATGCATATTTGCACAACCACTGACACTTTAAATTCTATATACATATATACTCTATCTACCCTATATTTCTATATTTTGCAATATGTTATTATGCCCTTATTGTACAGTTAATTTTACTAGTTAAATTTATTTCTTTAGTATTTCCTTTTTATTGATTATTTATTTTACGTACAAGCTTTTATTTTCTTTTTAAGGTCACTGGCGGTCGTGTAAGCATTTCACTGCATATTATACTGTGTATGACTGTGTATGTGACAAATAAAATTTGAATTGGAATTTGAATTGTCTTACTGGATTCACCCTGGAGCAGAAACTAATACTGTATATTACTGGGCACAACATGTTTACCAGTGATTTACAACTTGGGGCAATTCATCATAACACATCCACCCATCTGTATGTTTTTGTGTGGTGTGAATAAACTGGAAAACCCAATGGAGCCTCAGATGGTCACCGTGGGGAAACACACAGACAGAAACCCAAGATGGAACCTTGAGCTGCGAGGGATAATCTCAACCCACTACACCACTGTGCAACAAAACAAACTGATTAAACAAGCAATATTAAATCTTTAAAAGTCATCTGTAGAAGTCATGATCAAAAAATTATAATTTTGAGAAAAGAACTAAAACAACGGTTTACTCTTTTTAATGTCATAACCGCCCCCAACAATTGCACATTTACATTTTGTTAGTGATTTGTTAAATAAATTCATGTCTAAAAAAAACATGGTTCTGTATCAAATTACAAAACTTGAAGCTAGTGTTGTTCACTCTGTAGTTCTGTTACATCATCCAGTTATTAATATTAATTCCTCAGCACACTGTACACTCTGTAGTGTGATCTGTAACAGACGACATGACAGTGAGTGCCTACATGTCTAATTATACATTAAAGGTCCTGTAACGATCTTTAAAGGTGATTACTAGGTTCAGCTCATGTTTTCAATCAGCATTGTCTGGACATCAACTTGTAAAGACATCAGCTAGTGCAGTGGTTCCCAAACTTTCAAGCCAGCGACCCCTAATTGAAGATCGACAAGATCTCGCGACCCCCACTATCAAAAACAAGCAATAAACAAAAGCTGTTCACAGTATTTTGACTACATTTACTAAACATCTAAATAATTTTGCCTTACCTTTCAATGGGAAGGGTGAACTTGTTTTTGGCAGCACAAAAGCTTCATTCGTGGCCTGATGGTGGATACAGTTACCCGCATATCATCTTCGACATCATGACGCGAGCTGTATTTGATTTTTATATGTAACATCAAAAAAATACTGCTCACACAAATATGTAGATCCAAATTGAAGCAGTACATCCATTACTGCACGGGACAATTCCCGTGCATAGGACACTAATACTTACCCAATTTTTTTTTTTTTTTTTTTTTTTTTTTTTGGTATTATTATTTATTACCTTTATTACCTTCCTTAGTTAAACAACTGTGAGCACCTGTAACCGAGCATAAGCAATTTCCCTTTGGGATCAATAAAGTTCTTTGAATCTTGAATCTTTGAATTGAATTCGTGTATTCGGTTGCTACGGCAACTTACTGAATACTGATACTGACTGCACTTTATGAATTCTTCCTCATATTTCCGACGTTTCCTACTTTGGTCTGACGGGGTCTTGCTCTTTTGCTTGGTCGATGTACATGGTTCCGATGACTCAGGCAAATTTCCTTAACATTTTTAGATTCACGAATAACAAATGTATCCGTCTCGGCAGTTGCGGTTTTCACGTGCAGTTGTGCGCTGTTGCAATAACTAGTGAGTCAGTCGCTGCACAGTGATGTCATATTTATGAGTCGCAATTTTTTTTTAACACTCAATTTAAATGCTCAAACACAATCAGTAATATCTTTACAAATCAGAAAATATGTATTTATAGCATTTACTTGTAATACTGAAAAGTGTGTATTATAATCACAAAAAAATATATTTTTAAATCCCTCTCGCGACCCCTTGAAATTATTCCGCGACCCCCAGTTTGGGAACCACTGAGCTACAGTAGTGTACACACACACACACACACACACACACACACACACACACACACACACACACACACACACACACACACACAAACACACACATACACACACAGATTTGGGGTAATAACCCTAGGTGTTTGGCTGTGCATTAGCATGTTCTGTTTATATACAGTAGCTGTCCTGCAGTTTGTCATTCTTGTGTTGATGGAGTGTCGTACCTGTGTGTGAGTGTGACTGATCAGAGGAAATGTGATTTATATGTCTGATCAGAGACAAGGAGACAAGACAGTCCCATCATGCTTTGCGTCTGGCTGAGTGACAAGCCTTCATTATGCCTGTGTGTTTTACTACCAGCAGGCAAAGACACAACCTGGAACATTCCTCACCATGCACTGTGTGTGTGTGTGTGTGTGTGTGTGTGTGTGTGTGTGTGTGTGTGTGTGTGTGTGCAAAGTGATCGCCTATTCAAATACAAAGCAAGTGAATTAGGAGCTTCTCTTAATAAATATATCACCTGTCTGTGGGGTTTTAGAAGCTATAATTCTTTCTGTCTATTTCTGTCTATCTCTCTTTCCCTCTTCATTCCTCCCTCAGTCTCCGGCTATGCAAGGACAAATTCCTGGAAAAATCAGAGCCTGCACCAACTTGACGAACACAAAGGGAGTGTGTTCCTGCTCTAAACAACACCTTTTCCTTTCGGATTATGGCAGGGAGAGAGAGAGGGAGAGAGAGAGCATGTTTGAGATCAGTGAAAGGAAAATGTGAGACTCTTTGCAGTGTTGATATAAAATATAAAGACTTATAAATATTTAAACTCACTTTAATACCAGACTGAGCCTCAGTGTTTCGAGTTTTAGCATCATAATTATCTGATTTTATGAGACATAGACACATAGAGGCCATGCCTTGTTCACTCTGACAGACCCACAGAAGCCACGCCCCCTTACCTCTGATTGGCATACAGAGGCCATCCGTTCTTCAATTTGACTGGCACACAGAGGCCATGCCTCCTACAATCTGATTGAAACTCAGAGGCCACATCTCCTTCACTCTGACCGACACACAGAGGCCACGCCTCCTTCACCATTACCAACACTACAAGTCATGCCTTCTTTACCTTATTTACCATTATTGACACATAGAGACCCCACCTTCCTCACTTCTTTCTCTCTTACTGACACACACGCACAGGTCCACGCCTCTTGTACCAGTCTCAATAGTCTGGTGGTGTGGCTTCAATGGATGTTGTTACAATGAAGCATGGATGAGATGAGGATGTACTTAGAAGGGGTGTGGATGATGGCTGGGAATTATTGTAGCATTGAAATAAGGTTTAATTTAATAAACAGTTAATTTCACTTATATAAAAAGTAAAAAAAAAAAGTTAATTTGTTTGTTTCTTTTTCTCCTGCCCATACTGAGCATGATTCCCAGTTGTGATTCCTGTGATGCTGTTGATGACCGAAGCACAAAGCAGACATTTAGTTTCAACTTTCCACAGACTCCAGAGAGCTTGCAGTGTGGACTGATCACCCGTCACTACAGATACACAGAGATATTCAGTAACTCCCATTGGCACTCAGACAAAAGCAATATGGCCTCTGAAACAAATCAGAAAATAACGTCATATAATAATAGTCTACTGCAGCTTCAGAAAATGTAATCACAGTCCAGGAAAATAATAAGTAAGAGACACCTGTTATTTTGAATTCTTTTTTTTTTTACTGGAACATCCGAATCCTGAGTATCAAGTGGTTTTACACTCAATGAAATAAGAACAGTATCGAGAGAGCAATCTTAAATTCTGTGAGCTTCTGTGACTTTCAGAGTGATAACATGAAGGTCAAAACTAAATCATACACATACATTTTAAATAATAATATTAATCATATGAGACTGCATGAATTGTCTGAGAATAATAAAACATTGTACTGTATGTTGTGCCACTATAGTAAAACAATAACCATGGTGTGGTGTGATGAAGTGTAGTTACTACAGTACATACAGTATGTAGTTACTAGACATTCCTATAACTGCAGTACATGTTTCAAAGTTCTCTAATACACCAGTAACTTAACCTCAATTAGCAGTCTTTATTTATTATTATAAAACAGTTAGTCCCGACTATGCAATATGATTGGACAGTTAATCCCCCAAGTTGTGATAATGCACGGTAATATGCGGTAATGTCCCAGGTGTTGTCCAGTGGTTAATGTCTCACCGTGGGTGAGAATAGGTCTGTACGGTCCGCAGTACTGAGGAGAGAGCAGCTGTCTGACAAAACCCACATTCACAACCAGTCACAGAAGCTCTTTCAGTACGAACACACATCTGATAACTTTGTCGTCTTAAACAACATGCCGTCTCTGCACTAATCACTTCTAAATCGTTCTGAATCCCAAATCCCTTTCTAACTCATGATCAAGGGGACTACGTACTTGGTGTGTGGAACATGGGATTGTACATCCTACATAGCAGCCTAGCTTTCTATTTAACTATATTTGGGATTTGACCCCAGAACCCTGAAGTTAATGGAGCTGATATTCTAAAGTGGAATAAGTGGAAATATAAAGTAAATCTGGTTTTACTCAGGACTGTCAACAACCTCCATGGTTTATTCTCCTCACATTTTGGCTACAGGGTATCGCTAATATTTGAAAACTACTTTCACCACTGTTAATTACACTAACTGTCGGTCACCAGCTCTGCCAGTCGCGGTTGGTTAGTTCTGCCACAAGGATATGTGTGGGTGGAGCAAAAAAACCTGTTAAATGAAAAAACTAATCATAATCTATTGATAATAATTTTTTTTGTGGAATTGTTAGATAAAAGCCATATCACACTTGAGGTCATGCTGTCATACTTAATATTAGCATGACTATGATATTTCCAGTACTTGGGCTGCACCCTTGTGCCTATTCATTACAACATCATAACCTCGAGTGTCATATTGCTTAATTGAACGTCACACATTTTAATCCATTCATATGTAGTTACATAAAAGTTTTAAGAACTTCTGTTATATTGAACTCTCAGTTGCATAACGCACATATTATATAATTTCTAGGTGTTATCACCCAAATGAGGATGGGTTCCCTGATTGAGTCTGGTTCCCTTTCAAAGGCTACACTCGATGCTGCATGAAAACGCTATTGGGAATGCTCTTTGCGCGACCAGCTGTTGAAGCATGTGTGTCAAACACACCAAAAATTTGGTATATAATACCTCGGTCAGGTGACATCATTTGATTAGGTGCACCTGAAGGTTATAAATAGGCAGGAACCAGAAACATTATCAGGTTTTTTTTGTCTTCAAGGTCTGCATTGTGTGTGCGTGTCTGTATTTTTTTTCGCGTGTTTTAAAGGGAAATCACGAGCTGCGGCTTACTCCACATGTCAATCTGCCGGAAGCGCGTGAGACAGGTTCGCCCTTTCTATCATCCTCTCATCAGATCGGGTGACTCCTGGGTATGCTTCTCAAGCGCACTTCGGCGCTTCTTCTGATCGGGCAGAAGAAACCTCTTCTCTTGCTTCTGCTAAAAAACAAAACAAAAAAACAAATCCAAATGTTCAAAACTAGATGACAAGTTTCTGTCGGGTGGAGGGAGGGGCATCAGCATTGCCCAATCTCCGATACCATTGGTGTTTCGAGGTACAGTTGTCTCCAGCGAAGTGTTCATGTTTCAGGATGCCGAACATCTAACACCCCCCAATCTAACACCTCCCCCCTCCCATCAAGCCGAAGTATCAAAACTTGTGCCCCTTTCAGAGAAATTGGAAGCTACTGCCAAGTATGTCTCCTTGGGTTCAAAGGACCGTAGAGAGAGGCTACAGAATTCAGTTTGCACATCGTCCTCCGCGTTTCAACAGCATGGTCTCCACTCCCATTAAACCGGAATGAGCGCATTTGTTGACACCAGAATTGCAGACTTTGCTGGAAATAGGGGCCATAGAACATGTTGCCCTCCCAGACAGAGAGTCAGGCTACTACAGCTGGTATTTCTTGTTTCCCAAGTAAAACAAGGGGGTTGCGTCCAATTCTAGATCCTCGCGGGTTGAACCGCTATCTCAGAAAATACAGTATGATTGTTTCTCAAATCCAACCAGAAGATTGGTTTAGGACAATCAATCTGAAGGACGCATATTTTTATATAGAAATATTAACACAGGAGGGGCGAAGCTTACCAGTATCGGGTCCTTCCATTTGGCCTAGCCTTGTCACCCCGCACATATACAAAAGGCATGGATGCAGCTCTGGTTCCTATAAGACTCCAGGGCATCCGTACTTTGAATTACATAGTCGACTGGCTGATCTTGGCTCAGTCTCAGGAGCTAGCGCTTTGACATTGGGATGTCGTCCTTGCTCATCTCAAATCTCTAGGGTTGAGACTCAACGCCAATAAAAGCTGCTCAGAGGACAACGTATTTGGGGGTCATATGGGATTTGATCATAATGCAGGCACAATTGACTCCTGCATGTATCAAATCCATTCCCAATCCAAGTACCCTAAAGAACATCAGGCTAGACCAGAAAGTGACTGTTCGTTACTTTCAGAGAATCCTAGGTCTCATGGCAGGTGCATCCATAATGATACCCTTGGGCGCTCTGCACATGAGACCCTTTCAGTTGTGGCTGAGAACTAGTGGATTTCATCCAAGGGCTAATCCCCTGAGGCAAATGAGGCCTCATACCCTTTCTATGTGGTTCAGACCCCGGTTTCTGATTTTGGGTCCCACTCTAGCTCCGTGTTATGGGTTGGTTGAGTCAAGCTGTAACACATGGGGAATGGAGACTCCAACCTGAAGTGGTGAGCCAAATCTGGGAGAGATTTTAGGTAACAGAGGTGAACCTCTTTGCTTCGCAGGACATGGCACAATGTCCCCTTTAGTACTCTCTGATTCCTCCAGCTCCCTTGGGTCTGGACACGTGGCCCAGACTGTCTGTGGATGCGGACATATTATTCACAAATTTAAAGCTTATGGCTTATGTAATAAATTTAATGCTTTACTAATGAATAGAATAAGGTAAAATAACATGAAATAAAAGGGGCTGTGTTGTGCACGTTCTTATCATGCGACCAGGCGGGGGGGGGGGGGTGGCGTGCGTTGTGCGCGTTCTTATCATGCAACCGGGGGGCCGTTGTGCG
The DNA here is from genome assembly GCA_030522415.1 of Channallabes apus. NCBI lineage: Eukaryota > Metazoa > Chordata > Actinopteri > Siluriformes > Clariidae > Channallabes > Channallabes apus. The sequence continues at coordinate 1,916,048 of CM060109.1, forward strand.
CGTTCTTATCATGCGACCGGGGGGGGGTTGCGCGTTCTGATCATAAAAATAGAGTAACAAGGCTATTTTTAAAATGTAAGGAGTAGAAAGTACAGATAATTGCTTAAAAATGTAAGGAGTAGAAGTAAAAAGTCGGCTGAAAAATAATTACTCCAGTAAAGTATAGATACCCAAAAAATCTCTGCCTAGGAGAGATCTAATATCTCTCCTCGATGGCTCACCATGGGCAATTCCGGTCAGGAGGGATCTTCTGTCTCAGGCATAGGGAACAATATTTCATCCCAGGCCCAAGCTCTGGAACCTTCACATCTGGCCCCTGAGGGGGGCCAATTAAGAGATGCAGGTCTTCAAGCCAATGTAATAGAAACTATTCTTTGTGCTAGAGCTCCTTGTACTAGAAGACCTTATCCCCTCAGATGGAATGGTTTTAAAAATGAGCGTATGGCAAACCATGCAGACTGCCAGATTATTTCAGTGCTGGAGTTTTTGCAGGAGAAACTGTCTTCAGGCATATGTCCTAGCATTCTCAGAACATACAGTATGTGGCTGCCATTTCGGCTTACCATGTTCTGATTGATGGGTTTTCTGTGGGAAAGCACCCATTAGTTGCCGGCTTTATTCGTGGAGCTAAACAGTCGAGGCTGCCCACTAGAATGATAGTTCCTTCATGGGACCTAGCTATTGTGCTCGAAGGTTTGGGTGAGACCCCTTTTGAACCTCTAGAGTCAGGGCCTGTTAGGTTTCTGACCCTTAAGATGTTTTTTTTCTAATAGCCATTACTTCTCTGAAGAGAATTGGGGATTTGCAGGCTCTGTCCATCTCGTCATCCTGCCTAGACTTTGCCCCTGGGTTGGTCAAAGCTATTCTGCATCCTCACCCGAATTATCTTCCGAAAGTTAAATTTTTGACCATGCACCCATGTAAGAGCCATATCGTACTTGTTATGAATTTGTTGTTGTGTTTATTTTATTTGTTATTATTTCATTCATTCTACCTTGTTCTATTCATTAGTTAAGAAGTAAGCATTAAGTTTATTACATAAGCCATAAGCTCTGAATGTGTTAGTTAAGCATCCATTTTGACAATCATAAGTTGGTCTGTGAGGTCATTCCATTATGACATGTATTTGTATGACTATGGCATGATAGAAAAGTCAGTTTAGATGCGGAAGGCTACGGAAACACAAGCTTTTGACCGTAAGCTAAGAATGTAATTTATAAGATACAGCACCTAGGTTGTTGTAACCGTAAGCTACCCGTAAGCAGATATACACAACAAAAGTGTTGTTATATGCGTAAGATACAGCAAATAGGTTGTTGTAAAAGTCAGAAATTTGCAAGATACAGCAACTGGTGTCTGTAACCACAGTGGATTTACTCAAGACGACTGTATGAAGTTGTAGCACAGCCACACAAAAGGGGCATTTTCAACAACAGGGAATTGGTTGTGGAGCTAATGCTGCTCACCTGTGGCCGAAGGCGTCCCCTGGCGGTTTCTTTTTCCCCATTGACAGTGGTTTGGTCACCGGGCAAGTTCCCGCGCATGCGCGATCGCAACGCATGGGAACCCGGAAGTGACGTGGGTCACATGATCCGGCATAAAGCCGGAACCGGCAAGGAAGCCGGCACGGAGAGATGATGACAGCGCGCTGCACGTTTTTTGAAGCTGAGCGACTGCTTGTGGATTACCTTTTGTTAATTTCATTCAGTACCCAGCTCATTCCGTTTCTCGATCTCCCAGACCTACCATCTTTATCTGGTGAGATCGACCCATCTCTCCAACTCACCATTTCACCCCAATTGCCATATTTCAGACACTGGACTATCATACACACACACCCACACACCCGCATACATCGCGCACACACTTTGGCTATTTGTATATATTTTGTATATATTGGTTTGTGGTGCACCGTGTTTGTTTATTTATCTGTCTGTCTTGTTTAATACACTTGGTTTAATTTATTATAATTGTTTTGTGTCGCGTCGTGTTTTGTCCAGCTGCGGTTGCGCAATACCGGAAGTATTGTTATCAAGCCCCTGTTTAGATTCCCGAATCCGTTTTTTTTGTAACCAAGCGGTTAATAAAATCCAAGCGTTACATTGTGGTGGCCCGTACGCACGGGGAATCTGTATTTAGGGATATTTTCCGGTTTTGTGTAAAAAGGCTGAACAAAATGGACGCTAATGTTAACATTGCTAATGCTAGTGCTAAAGCTAATGCTAAGGCTAATGCTGGTAGTGCTGCTAAGGCCGACTGTGTAGAGGATGCATTTAATACACGCCGTAACCCTACAACCGAATTAACTGCATTGATTAGTTCACTATATATATCAGATAGCCATGATAATGACAATAATGATGATGATTTTATTGTTCATGGGTCTGATATTGGGGTAGTGCACACACTACAGACTGAACTGTATCAATGTAAGATGGACTTGGGGGCGCTTTCTGATAAAGTGAGCTCCATGGAGCAGGATTATAGACAATCCATGGACAGCAGTCTCAACCGGGAACGCCCACAGGTTACAGGCCTACACCCCTACACCATCTCCTACACAACATCGTCCCAGCACTCCAACCACTACAGCGACAGCCAAGGTGAAGCTACCAAGCACTCATGCCATCGCCGACGTTCCTCCTGGTGTTCCAGCACACTCCTCGGCACTGCTCTCCTCCCCACTTTCTTCTTCTCTGCATGATCATCCATCCATCTGTGTGGAGTTCCCAGCCTTCTGCGACGCGTCAGAGACAGCTGAGGTGAGGAACTTCATCGAGCAAGCAGAGAAATACCTGGAGATCAGACCCCTGACCCGACCAGAGCTACTGGGAACCCTCGGCTCAGTTCTCCGAGGGCCGGCCCTCAGTTGGTGGAAGGCGGAGAAGAGCAAGGTGAAGGACTGGCAATCTTTTAAACAGGCGTTCACGGCAGCATTCATACTGGAAGACGACCTCGACGAAGAGGAAGACAACCCGAGGTCTCCGGTACAGCTGCCGGAGCAACGCATGGGAGACTTCGCCAATGATCACCCCGCCCTCTGTCTCATGGGGAAACCTGATATCTCCGATGAAGAACAAGTGGGGCAAACCAGGGAGAATATCCACACGAGAGTGGAAGGAGGTTTAAGAGGAGCGGCGAGCTCCAAGGAAAAACAGGTGAAGAGAGGCGCTAGGGGAGAGAAAGATCACGAGGACCGCTTTGTTCCTGGTCCAGATGCCATACCCCGAGCACCCCCGCCGCTGAAAGGAGCTGACACCCCACGTCTACCCACCATGTCCACTAAAGAGGCCTCCAGCTTCCCGAGCGACCTGAGCGAGATCATCAGAGCCCAACAGAACGACCCAACGATCACGAAGCTGCTCTCCAAAGATCATCAAAGAGGTACACAAGATCAAAGGGTCATCTTCGAAGGTCGTCAGGGCGTGCTATATCGCCGGGTACCGGTAAGAAAAGGAGAGAAATTTCAGCTAGTAGTCCCCCAGTCGCTAATGAGAGAGTTCCTTCAATACTATCACGACAATCCATTGGGGGGACACTGGGGACAACTGAAGACTCTGCTGAGGTTACTAGAGGTGGCGTGGTGGCCGACTGTGCGGAAAGACGTCTGCCGTTATACCAAAGCTTGCAGCGTTTGCCAACGACACAAGACACAACATCCATCATCACCCCGATTAAGACCTATCATGGAGGAGGGCCTACAAGGAGACAAACCATCCAGATCCACAAATGCCAGATATCAAAATACCCGGAGGAAAGCAGCGCACTTTCAACCGGGAGAACTGGTGTGGATCCAAGCTCAACCACACTCCTCCACAGCCAAGAGAGATTCTGCAAGGCGAGTGCCCCAGTGGGAGGGTCCAGCAGAGGTAAAACACAGAAAAGGACCAATTAAATACACAAGGTCTCAAGTGCTTATGCGGACATTCTCCTCAGATGCCGGAGGCTTGGGGGGGGGGTCTATGTAGCACAGCCACACAAAAGGGGCGTTTTCAACAACAGGGAATTGGTTGTGGAGCTAATGCTGCTCACCTGTGGCCGAAGGCGTGCCCTGGCGGTTTCTTTTTCCCCATTGACAGTGGTTTGGTCACCGGGCAAGTTCCCGCGCATGCGCGATCGCAACGCATGGGAACCCGGAAGTGACGTGGGTCACATGATCCGGCATAAAGCCGGAACCGGCAAGGAAGCCGGCACGGAGAGATGATGACAGCGCGCTGCATGTTTTTTGAAGCTGAGCGACTGCTTGTGGATTACCTTTTGTTAATTTCATTCAGTACCCAGCTCATTCCGTTTCTCGATCTCCCAGACCTACCATCTTTATCTGGTGAGATCGACCCATCTCTCCAACTCACCATTTCACCCCAATTGCCATATTTCAGACACTGGACTACCATACACACACACCCACACACCCGCATACATCGCGCACACACTTTGGCTATTTGTATATATTTTGTATATATTGATTTGTGGTGCACCGTGTTTGTTTATTTATCTGTCTGTCTTGTTTAATACACTTGGTTTAATTTATTATAATTGTTTTGTGTCGCGTCGTGTTTTGTCCAGCTGCGGTTGCGCAATACCGGAAGTGTTGTTATCAAGCCCCTGTTTAGATTCCCGAATCCGTTTTTTTTGTAACCAAGCGGTTAATAAAATCCAAGCGTTACAAAGTGTTGATTCTTTGATGCTGACAAAATAAACTACAAGAGACGAAGAGATCGGACTTCTGTTGTGTGAGTTCAACCTGTATATTAGATCCTATACCGACACATTTTCTTAAACAGATAGTACCAGTAATAACAGAACCGATGTTGAGAATAATTAATTCCTCACTCAGCATTGGTTATGTTCCAAAATCTTTTAAAGTAGCAGTTATTAAACCAATAATTAAGAAACCTGACCTCGACCCCTGTCAGCTGTCCAATTACAGGCCAATATCAAACCTCCCCTTTATCTCTAAGATTCTGGAAAAGATAGTAGCGGAGCAGCTATGCTCATATCTACATAGAAATGGCATACATGAACTGTATCAGTCAGGATTTAGGCCTCATCACAGCACAGAAACAGCACTCGTTAAAGTAGTAAATGACCTCCTATTGGCCTCTGATCAGGGTTGTGTAACTATGCTTGTATTACTCGACCTCAGTGCAGCTTTTGACACTATTGATCATGCTATTCTTCTTCACAGATTAGAAAATTTAGTAGGAATTAAGGGTACAACCCTCTCCTGGCTCAGATCCTATTTGACAGATCGTTATCAGTATGTAGACTTAAATGGTGATTATTCTGCATGTTCTCTAGTGGAGTTTGGCGTTCCGCAGGGTTCAGTTTTAGGCCCACTGCTTTTTTCCCTTTACATGCTTCCTCTGGGCAACATAATCCGTAAGCATGGTATTAGTTTTCATTGTTATGCTGACGACACACAGTTATATGTCTCAACAAAACCTGATGAGAAAAACCATCTTACTAAAGTTGAGCAATGTGTTCAGGACATAAGAAATTGGATGCTAATTAACTTCCTTCTGCTTAATCCGGATAAGACAGAAGTTCTAGTCATAGGACCGCATACAGCTAGAAGTAAAATCTTAGATCACACCGTAACTTTAGATGGCCTTTCTGTTCCGTCAAGTGCAACAGTAAAAGACCTCGGCGTGATTATAGATTCCAGCCTTTCATTTGAAGCTCATGTAGATAATATCACCAGGATAGCATTCTTTCACCTTAGAAATATCGCCAAAATAAGAAATATATTGTCGCTAAATGATGCAGAAAAACTAGTTCATGCTTTTATCACTTCTAGGTTGGACTATTGTAATGCCTTACTGTCTGGTTGTTCAGTTAGGTGCATAAACAAGCTTCAGCTAGTCCAAAATGCAGCAGCGAGAGTCCTCACTAGAACCAGAAGATATGAGCACATCACCCCTATCCTATCTTCACTGCATTGGCTCCCTGTGAAATTTCGCATTGATTTTAAAATACTACTCTTGACATATAAGGCATTAAATGGTCTCGCGCCGCAGTATCTGAGCGAACTGCTAGTGTCTTACGATCCGCCACGCCTACTTCGGTCAAAGGATGCAGGCTGCTTATCAGTACCGCGTATTATGAAAACTACAGCTGGGGGCAGAGCTTTTTCTTACAAAGCCCCAAAATTATGGAATAGTCTTCCAAATAGTGTTCGGGACTCAGACACAGTCTCAGTGTTTAAGTCTAGGCTAAAAACCTATTTATTTAGCCAAGCATTTTTATAAATAGATTTGCCATAAGGTAAAGGAGCAGATCTGGGGGACTCATGGACGTAGAGTATTATGGTGAACTGGTATGTTTTAGATGCTGTCTTCCTCAGTCTCATTTGATCACTCAGGTTTGTTGACGGTGAGGTGATTGTTTGCTTTACATCTCAGGGAGCCCTCATGTTTGTGTTTCCTTCTGGCTCTCCCTTTTAGTTATGCTGTCATAGTTAGTCCTGCCGGAGTCCCTGCTTGCACTCTACAGTAAATATACATTCACATTAGACATTGTGACTGTGACCATACCTAATTGCAATCTCTCCTCCTCTTCTCTTCCTCCCCCTCTTTCTCTTTCCTCTCTCCCCCTGTCTCCCCCTTTCACTCTTTCTCTCTCTCTCTCTGTCGAGCTACACATGTGGTTCCTGAGCTGCCAGTGATCCAGACTCCCACTGCCCTCCGGACCTGTCTGATCCATCCTGGTGCCCGGTTTCTGGTTGGAGGTCTCATCGCATGGATGCCCCGTGTGTCTCTTTAGGATGCGTCTGGTGTCTGGGGATGATTCTCTATACTTAGAAGATGGTTCTGGCCTCGACTGGTGTTGTCAGCTGTTTCTCTGAGGACTTGACAATTCGATAGTTCAGGACTGGAACTTTCTACAAGTCTATCTGAGTCTCGAATAACTACTGGACTCCATTTTACATCAAGTATTATAACATCAATTAACATCAACTATTATAGCTGAACCTAACACTTAACACTGTATAAATGCAGATCATTTCCTGCTATCTGTTTCACCCAGATGAGGATGGGTTCCCTGTCGAGTCTGGTTCCTCTCAAGGTTTCTTCCTATTACCGTCTCAGGGAGTTTTTCCTTGCCACTGTCGCCCTCGGGCTTGCTCGCCAGGGAATATCTGAACATTTTGATTCATACATATTCACATTCCATACAAACGTAAATAATTCTTTTGATTGTGTAAAGCTGTTTTGAGACAATGTCAATTGTTAAAAGCGCTATACAAATAAAACTGAATTGAATTGAATTGAGTGAAACTTTGAACCAAAGCTATGCGTCAAAACTAGTGAAATAACATGAACGCATCTAAAACCCAGTTGTTCACGAAGCCTTCTGTCCTCTGCCATTTAATGCTCTGGAGCAGGAAAGACTTCACTTACTGTGTTCAGTACGTGCTCTGCAGATTTACGTCCACCACATTAGTCAGTGGCGCAAATCAGAGCAGCTTTTTATGGCTTTTTGTTATGGGGGCCACAACCGGGGGGGCGGCTGCCACTAGATGAACTATGTCACATTGGGTGAGGGATCCTATTGCCCTGGCCTATGAGGTGCGTGGTCACGCTTCACCTCCAGGAGTTAGGGCCCATTCAACTAGGGGACTTGCATCGTCAGTGGCTTTGGCAAGAGGTGTCCCCTTGCAAGTGTGTGATGCGGCAGGCTGGTCCGCTCCGCACACATTTGTCAGATTTTATAGTTTGGATGTCCATGCTACTCCAGGCTCATGGGTCCTGGAGTCAGCATCCCAGAATCAGGTCTAGACCTCTTTGATGATTCTGCGCACATGCTACACAACCCTGGGATCCGGACACTTTCAGTGCAGCAGCATTGGTATTCTCGTTCCCAATAGCGTTTTCATACAGCATCAAGTGTAGCTTTTGAAAGGGAACGTCTCTGGTTACTTGACAGTAACCCTGTTCCCTAAAAAAGCGGGAACAAAATGCTACGCTCCAATGCCGCACTGTATGAGTGACTGGACGTCCTTTCAGACAAAAATTAACCTGAGGATGTTTTCGGTTCATGTCTATTCATAACCTCCAAGTGCACCTAATCAAATGATGTCACCTGACCGAGGTTATATATGGCAAATCTTTGGCGTGTTTGACACACATGCTTTAACAGCTGGTCGTGCAAAGTGCGTTCCCAATATTTCATGCAGCATCTCATTCCCGCTTTATCAGGGAACAGGGTTCCAGTCAGTAACCAGCGTTGTTCCTCTCAAGGTTTCTTCCTGTTGCTATCTCAGAGAGTTTTTCCTTGCCACTGTCGCCGTCACCCTTGACTTGCTCTTCAGAGACATTTCATTTATCATTCCATTCATTCATTCATTCATTCATTCATCTCATTATTATCTAGACACATTTTTCTCACACATACACACTTCCAAATATTTTCAAATATTTTCTTTTTTAAACATTTCTTTCATTTTTGTGAAGCTGCTTTGAGACAATTACCATTGTTAAAAGCGCTTTATAAATAAAATTTTATTGAATTGCCCCATTGTCATGTTACTGAGAAACCACAAAGAAGTGTCCAGATGTCAGCACTTAACTTCTGGCTGTTACAAAGTGCTGAAACTGGAGACTCCGGGTCTCCTCTGGGTTCCTTGTTGTAACCGGCTGCGGTTGTGCCGCAATATTTAAATTTCTCCCGCTGAATGCGGTGATTTTGCTGAACCAATCGCCACTGTTGCGAGGATATAAAACTAACATGTTGAAATAATTACCGCGCGTGTACCGGGTCCACCTCACACACTGAACCGGAAGTCTGATCATCTCACTCCGACACTTTAAGGAGGAAACGCAGAACAAAGCAGTTTTAAACAGCAGAAATGTGGTGCAGTGTCCGGACTCTGGCACTGTTTACACATCTGGCTCTGGTACACTGTAAAAAATTTCTTGCTACTCCAACTAAAAAATTTCTAGTGACCTGTTGCATCTAAAATTTTTAGTTGGCTCAATTTAAGTTGTGTAAACTATTTTGTTTTTGCTGTGCTGATTACCTCTAAATGTACACACAAATTGAAATAAAACATTCTGTCAACTAAATGTTCTATGCTGAATAAACATGCCTAGTTAGGCCAACAAGCAGTCTCAAATTGAAATATAATGTTGTGTCAATTAAATGTTCCAAGTTGACTGAAAGGTAAATTTTGAATTGGACATTATGCTTGAAGTTTACTTGAGTAAGTTTTTCACTGTAGCCACATTTCAAATAACATGACACATTCCTCTAAATTTGAATAATATTTTTAATGTAAACTTTAAACACCTGTTAAAGATTATGAATAAAGTGCAATCCAGCTACTACTGTATATTTCAACAAATATACAATAAACAGTTCCCTTAACAGTCATGTTACAAAGCTAATAACACTAAGTCAAAACAGTATCCTTACAGAAATAACTACATAAATACAGAATGATCAAGAATGATTCTTTTTTATTAGACTCTTGCTTCAGACCTTTTCCCAAGCAGTTTCAAATATTCAAAAAGTCACTGTCATTGCACAATGAAAATAATACCTCAATAAAATAAACTTGTAATAATCATTACACCTGTAACAACTTGTTCTTGAAAGACTGTACCCTTGCCGTGCACTCATTTCCCAGGTTCAGGAAAATCTTCTGTACTGCCTCGAATGTGTACTTTAAGTCATCGGGGTACTCCATATTTAGGGCATAGAGCAGACCAAAGAGGATCATAAAAGCATTTGTGAAGTCTCCCAGATTGTCCATGACTACTTCCTCTTCCATCACTACAGCCACACTGACCACCTTGGGATCCGATCCTGAGTTGGTAGTGCTGTCCTTCACTTCCATTATTCCCATTTTCATGCCCTTTGTTTGTGGTCCCAGTGCCTCAGTATCCTGTGAAACATGATAAATGTTACACTTGGTGACAGAATGAAAGCACAAATAGGATCTCAAATAGTAGTGCCTTTAGTTATTAAAATAAATTACCAAAATTGTCTTTGAAATTAAGGCTGGCTCCCTTAGGTACAGCGGAAGACCACGAAGAATAGCAGACCTTCTACGTGCAGACAAATCTGTGATCTGCCAAAAGGACAGGTCAATAAGTGATCTAATTCACAGACAGTTTATGTACTTTTATTTAGGAAATGGTCAGAGTTACATAATAAAGGAGAAAAAGTCTGTACAACAGCTCAATATTCTAAAACCTTTCTGTGCAAAAACAATGTTTCAATCACAAGGTCTTGGTCAGGTGAGTTGATTACCTTGACCTGTGACATTTGTCACCTGTACCATCTCATGTGAACAGCAGAATAGCGTCAAAGTATCACAACGTTTCCATGTACTCCCCATGTAAACTACAATGCCTGTAAAGAATATAAAAAACATAGAAATGGGCAATCATCTCTATATACCCTCTGTGATATTCTTGTAATTTTTCTGTCATTTTGTACAACCTGTTTGTGGTTTTGTGGGATTTGTTATATGTATTGTAGCTCATCTACATCGGGTGTACATGAAACCTTTGTGACACATTTCATTATTTATATGGTGGAGCAGTAAGCTATTGCACAGACCCTTTCCTTTAACAGGTATCAATAACCATCAAGAAAGATGACAACAGAATTATATATAGAGAGAAATGATAGACCTGTCCATCCAGGTTTTCCAGAAGTTTCTCCAAGTCATTATCCCTTCCTTGTCTTACTTTGGCTCTGTACATTTTCAGCAAAGCCCTGGTGTGATTGTCCAGTGCCGTGAGGAATGTGGACTTCAGGTCAACACGGTTGATACGGAAGAATTCAGCACAAACCTATGGGTAATCATGAGAGATCCAGAATAACTTAACAGACAAAAGCAGAGCGAACAATTGCAAGACATTTAATTCCAATAGAAAATTACTTACCTCCTCCTCAAAAAACAGGCCTGGCCATCTTTGCTTGATTGCTGACACTAGTGGCTGGTCCTGGACGATTTCCTTTCTCCTTAAGGAGAATGTCATCTCCATCTTTGTATTCAAAAGGGTCAAGCTCAAATTTCTCTTTTTCACTTCTTCCTCCATCAATGCCCTTGCTTTCTCCAATTCTTCTTCATTTAAACCAACAGGATGATCAGGGAGAAAGTTAAGTTCAGATCTTCTGGGCCTCTTCAGAGATCCTCTAGATGAACCTTGTCTTAAATGAGTATTCACAACCATCTCGGTGCATCCAGCATTGCGGAGTTTCTGGCGATAATTTGCCATTTTAAACTTCAAGCTAATTTTCCATGCCCCCCATCCCATTTCAGATCCCGGATTTTTGAGACAAGGGTGTTTTTCTACCAAAGCAGATGCAACCTTCTCTATTTCAGAGTCACTGGGGTAGGCTTTGTAGGAGTACACTGTTTCAGCCAATTTTTCTAATATATTTATTTTAATGTCTCTTGGAACAATCAGCATGGTTCCATTTTCTTGAAAATCCTCACTGGCTCTCTTCAGCCTTAACTCTACATCATATGAAAATAAAGGCACTGGAAACTTGCTTGGCCATTGATCTGATCTAGATCGGGCTGGAGGAGGAAAATCTGAATGGGATGATGAAGATGATGACTGAGTGGATGTCATGCTTGCTGTATCCAGAGTGAAATCAGATAGGTGACCATCCTCTGCCATTGAACTTAAAACTAGTTCCCAGTGGAGCTTCAAAGTAGCCTTGTCTTTTGGAAGTTCTGTGATGTCATGTAAAGTACAAAGTTCATTGTTGAAATCAGGATCCTCATATTGGATCACAAAACCTCCCTGTATGTGCAATTTTTCACAAAGAACGGCCGCGAGTTCATCAGTAGACGATGGTGTAGGTATAGTTAGCTTCCTGATGTTGTCAGGTGAGAGAATAACTCGAAGCAACATTGTTTCCTGGGAATGAGAAATGAGAACTAATTAAATTTCATCAAAGTAAAAATCTCTTTGCGGACACCATAACCTTTCCACCTACATTGTATGATGACAGAGGATAGAAATCAATGAGATCTTGTGGTTTGATAATGGCTACATCACAGTAAGCACTTCCAATAATTTCATACCCTCGAAAATGTTCAAAGTACCATGAAGAGAGATTCTCCACTATGAATGAGACCTCAGTTCCAACAACCAGAATACTATGAACACGACCAAACTCTGGAAACCCATCAAGGACTCCAACAGGCAGAATCATTCCTCTTCTATACAACGTTCCATGCAATGTTGCATTCGAAGCCAGGGACACGGAACTCAGATTTGAATATTTGTTCTCAATGGCTGTCCTCAGTTTTGATTCAACAGCTGAAATTTTGACCACTTTCAATTTTTCTATGTGCAATGGTGCTTTGAATAAATTTTGTGAGTCCATTGCATAAGCAACCATGAGCTGATGTCTACCTGCCAATGTTTTAAGAGGATTTTTGAAATTGTGGGTGTCATGCACCACCTTCTTGAAGAAGCTGTGTTTTGCCTCATAACGCATTGTCCACAGATCAACCAGAAGACCAAAACAGCGGATCAAGTTTGGATAGTGCTCAAGGTAGTGATGCTTAGGTAGAAACCTCTCATTGGGAAATACATCAGTGAACAACTGCCGATGATCAGAAATATTACTCTCCAGATAACAGATAGATTCCTCTGATAGTTTTGAACTAACAACTAATTCCACAATGTCTTTCAAGTCCATTAACAATTCCCATGCTTTTTCATCTTCAGGCACCATACTGCCTACCATGAAAGGGAGCAGCCTCAGTAGGGCCCAATTTTCGTGTGCATTGCCTCCAACTGTTTATTTTTTGTAAACGTTTTGTGGAATTCTTTGGGATCTGTTTACCTTATCTGAAAAGGAGTATGGAAATGAGCAGATAATGGTGTTGAGCTGCTCAAAGGTAAAGTACTTGGCATTAGTCAATTTCTGTAAACACAGAGCCAACTCCCTAGGTATTACCCCTTCAAACAGATCATGTACAGCATCTGGAGGAAAACCAGTAATAACATGAAAGAAGGATAGGTGTTTCTGAAGAACACACTCGTCTTTAACACCATTCACATTTGTTAGAAACTCACTGCTTTTCAACTCAGCAATGCAATGGTCATGCTGCTCTGGACTTCTAAGCGGAAAGACTCATTGTCTTACTTCTACTGTCTGAATGTCTTCCAAAGATGCTAAGCAAAATCTGCAGAATTTTGCCACACGAAAACTTTCCTGAAATCCTCCAAGCCCATGAGCTCCAAGATTGTCTGCAGACACAGTAAGCACTGTTCCCCTGATATTCTCATTTATCTGTTCAACATATACACCATTGTCCTCTAAGTTCTTTAAGTCACATAAAAGTGGTTCAAAAAATGCCTCATAGCCGTATGCTCTCACTTCTGAAGTTTTCCCAAGCAGTGCCAACTGGATAGAGTAGAGATTTGATCGGTACTGTGACTCCCAATTCAAAATGACCCAGTAGACTGCAGTAATTTTATGCTTCTTTCTAGAGGTTCCTAGAGGATTAGCTATTTCAAAATCATCAATATAAAATCCAAGTGAAAGTCTGAAATCTTGGCCACCAACAAGCTTGTTGTTTTTGAAATACTGACCATCAAATGGTGAGGTGTAATATCCTGGTGTCCTCTGCTTGATAGGAAACGTCTTCTCAAGTACGTCAGGTCGACCCAACAACGACTTTAAAGCCCTCAAAACAGGAACATAAACAAATGTGTGATTTTGCACCCTATTAAACACATATTCAACTGGTTCAATTACGCCAAAATTGTTTTTAAAGTAGATATTTCGCTTATAATTGGTTGAAAGTGGACCTTTGCCAGTGGTAACACTCAGAAATGGGTTCGTTTTTCGTAATATGTCTGCAATGTCAGCAACAATAGACTCATTGACATTACAGTTGTGTTTTAGCAGACTTTCCTGAATTGCAAACAGCATGTTTGAGTTTGTGACTGACAGAATATCATTTATATTGTCAATAATTTGCTGAGAGGCACTTTGGGACACATGCAACTGTGACTGCATAAACAACAACAAGGCAGCAATTTTGTGTTCAATTACTGGCTCATAGTCCTCAAGATCAAAGTCTGACATATGATCTCCATGTATTTCTTTACCTTGATTTGATAGACTTTGTCAAACTGAAGCTGTGTCAAATTCATTGTCTGTACTACTTATGATACAAACAGATGTACGGAGGTCTTTCAGTGTTTGTTTTCTGTGTTTCTTGGACTTGTGAGCTCTGAAAGTTATATTTCAATATATTTCAAGTAAAATCACAGTTTGCAAAAGGACAATGAACCAACTCGTGGTTTTTTAAATGTCTTCCCAAATGTTGTAGAAATAGTGGCAGCGAGCAAATGTCTGAGAATTCACATAACTCACACCGAAAAGTGCCAAGTTCAGTGCATGTATCATTTTTAGGATGTGTTCTCCATACATGGGTTTTTAAGGCCCCTGTTGTTTTGAAAACACAAGCACACACTGGATGAATGCAGGGATAAGCACCTTTACCGGCTTTCCAGTGATGAAGCCTGTAATGCTTGAGCAGCACGTCTTGCTGCTGTGTAGAAAATTTACAGTAGCGGCACTGCATTTAGTTTTATACCTGAAACGAAATCTGAAATACAAAAAGAAAAATATATTAGTAACCGTTTGTAGTTCACAACCATAAAACAACCATAGTGAAATGTGCCAATAATTAAAAAATGCTAGACAAAAAATGTCCGTTTAGCCATTATAAGCGTTTTCATACACTATAAAATGAACGAATCACTCTCCGAGACGACTTGTTCATCTGAGTCAAGTTAAAGATTCGAACGAATCGTTCATGAACGACCCATCACTAGTAAAAACATTAAGCTCCCTCAGTGGCGCACTAACTTTTCAAATAGCCTTTGAAATTATCAGTCATTCAAATGATTAAAATGTATGTAACGTAAGTAAACTTTAGCGGTTTCATAGATTAACATTAATGTCAATGTACATACCATCTGAAAAAAAAATGCGTTAGAAGCTGAAACGAGTGCATTGCCAGATAACTACAGTAACACTCCAAATTATATAATTATATAAACACTCGAAAATATAATGTTCTAAAGCTTGCTGGTCGATAATATATATGTTATAAAGCTAAAATTGCTGATTACTTTGCAGGACAGTTAGTTTCCATGAAGTACTCACCATTTCAGAAGAAATAGTGGGGTTCGAAGATTCTGGAAGAACGTTTTTGCGCATGCGCAGAGGTCCCTCTTGTTCGTCCAACATAAAATTGTTTGTTTGCAGTTAAATGTTTCATGAACACAGTTATACTCGTTGCCTTGATGAAACTTTCTTAGTTGAGTAATGAAATTCATACAATCATTGAGAAAACATATTTTTCTTTTTTGACACCAGCATTATATTAGCCCAACATATATTTCTTTGTTCCAACAACTATTTTCAGGATTTATTTTTTACAGTGTAGTGTTTCATCCGTTACTGTATGTGAGTATTTTTAACATGATTAAACACCGCAGCAGCAGTAGGAAACTGTTTGAAAAACTTAAACGCATCAGCTGTGATTCCAGGACAACTCCAGTCATGTTTTACGGCACTAGAGGAGGCAGTTTGATTAGCAGTATAATACTGTATAGCTTTGTTTAAAACAATAGAACTTCAAATTTTTACTCAAGTTAAAGTCATAAGCACATTATGTTCTAAACTTCAAATGTATTTGAAGTGTAAAAGTACTACAAGTACTTCGCAAACTTAACAGTGTAATTAAACGCTATTAAATTTGCTGTAAGTAAAAGAAACTAAAAATGATTTTCAATTAATTTTTTTGTGTGAAATGTTATATATTTTCAATATCTCTTTCACCAACACCACTAATGAAGAGAAGTTAGAATGGAGATAAAACAGGATGTAAATATGTTCAAACTTTTTTTTTTTTTTTTTTATATTACAGAAGTATTAAATGTGTAACCATTGAATCAAAGATAGAAATTAAAATGAGGCTTTAAGAGACATTCAAGTCAAAGCAGAACCTATTAGAGTAAAAGCTCTCTTTATTTTTCTCTATATATTTTTTCTCCATGTACTGTATGAGGTTGTGCATTGTTCTGCAAGAGCAAAATGCCTTTAGTGATCAAAGCAGTTAATTTTTTGGAAAAGCATTCCAAATCAGTTTTATATCTTTGTTTCTGAGAATTTTTATCACAAGTCCCACTTGGACTTAATCACCACTCGTAGATCAGTGCGATGTAAAAATTTGGGGTCACTTTCTAACTCCATGATGGTTCCTGATGTTTATTTCTTTCTACATTGTAAGGCTGAAGGCGTCCAAAAACTGCATGAATCTCCTTTGAACAGTTGATATTGAGATGTTTCTGCTACTTCTGCTCTGTAAAGACTTCATAACGCCTCTAATCTGAGCTGCTGTTAATTGGTCATTTTTCAGGCTGATAACTCTAAATGAACTTCTCGTCTGCAGCAGAGGTAGGTTTTGGTCTCGTCCTCCTGGGACGGCCTTCATGAGATCCAGTTTCATTATGGTGCTTGACGGATTTTGCGAATGCACTTGACGATACTGTTCTTGCAAGAACTATTACAGAAAGACTGACCTCTGTGTCTTAAAATAACAACTAACTGGTGTTTTTGTTGTTGTTACGTAATTGTAATGAAATCCCCAGTATTGTTGTAGAATGTAGAAAATAAATCACTAAACAAAAACAAAGAAATTTGCAAGTGACCCCAAACTGTATATTAGTCCAAAACATATGTACTGTATTTGAACAGTAGTACTATTTTACCAGTCTGGTAGACTTTATAGTAACAGTTACACTTGTAGTTACTTGTATACTATAATTCCTTTTTTAGGTGCCAGCGTGCGGGATGGCGGTGTAAGCTCTGCACATTTTTCGCATCATCAAAAGGAATTTCAAGACTGTCATTGCTTCTTTAAGACCTGAGAAGGTCTGCACATGCATTTATATGGATCCCACAGTTTGCAGGAAACTGAAGTGTGAAGGTGTGCAGTCTTTCAGATGTAAAATGTGACTCATTAGATTCTAATACAAATGTCTACTTTCTACATATTAACTGTATAATACTTGTGGGAGAAGTATTGTTTGTGAGACTGTTTACTAATAAGATCAATTCAGCTCATTGTTTATGATCTTGTTACATGTCATTTGCAAAGTAAACCAGGTTGAGTTTAGATGTCATGTCAAGAAAGTGAACAGCCGAAAGACAAAGTAGAAAAAAGAAGTCAATAAATGTTTAATTAAAATGGTAATGTGTGTATTGTTTCTTTGTTTATAATTTGTTTTCATTAGATACATTGACCTAAATTAAATTACCCTTAAAGTACCCTTGAGTAAAGGGTAAAAGTAGTTTAAAAAAATAATGTAACATATTAATTCTGTGCAGTATGAATTAGGGTGCTTTCACACCTATAGTTCGATTGCTTTAGTCCGCACCAATCAGAAAAATGTTACAATGTAGTAAATAGACGTTGGTACGGTTTGCTTTCACATATGCAGAGTTCTAAACGAACCAAAATAGACTGCGAAGCCCATCGGCACCGGAAACAGACTATTTTCATAAAACCGCGCCACTTTCAATAATCACGGAGGAACAGCTTTGCTTTGCACTCATGGCGCTGATCCTCGCGCACTACATTGTACATGCAAATCTTTATTTTCAGATGATTAATTTCGAACACGATTCGCGGCTGCGATTCCAAACCAGCTTCCTGGTTTATTAATCTCGGCGACGGCGCATTACAGTACGTGCCACTTCAGGGAGAAGAGACGTGCCCTCCTCCTCAATGATCATTTTGTTATTAGCCGGCGATCTTCCTGCTGATCCATCAGGTAATCTGTTGGCCGATCAAAACAGCCCAGCCACACATTTATCATCTTTAATGTGAATACAGAGAGGCACTTAATTTCTTCGGCGCTCCACGTTTCTTCGCGGTTTGATTTCATTGTGAGTCGATAGCTTGAAAAATTTAATGGAGTCAACAGGAAGTGAAAAGAATTTTACCCACAACCTCCCCAAAGTGCATTAAACTATACCATTTCGTCAGATTTGGTTTGTTTGCTTTCATACCAGACGAACCGTACCAAAGTAGAGCGGATAAAGCAGTCCGAGACCATGCCCCTTCAGGCAGGTCTCGGATCGACTGATTTGGTGCGCACCAAAGTACCGAGATCAATGCAAACGAACCGAACCAATGGACCAAACACGTTTGGTGCGCACCAAATGATGTAGGTGTGAAAGCACCCTTAAATTCAGTTAAAATATTTAGTAAATGTAGCACATTTATTTGTTAAATAATAGGCTAATTTTCTGTTTCTTCTACCTTGCATTTTAGTTATATCTACTTAATTATTTTACTCATTTTCACTCGGGGTAACCATTACATTAACTTCTGATTTTCATTACATTTACTCAATTTTGTACATCATTGTACTAAATAAAGTTATTCAGGTCTACTTAATGTTTTTACTGACTTTTTAAAACTATTATTTAACAAACAAATGTGCTACATTTAATAAATATTTTATATGAATTTAATTCATACTGGTCTATCACAGAGTTAATATGTTACACTTATTTTTTTTTAATACAGTATATTTAGCTTTTAATCAAGGTATTTTTTTATTTAGGTCAATGTATCTAATGACACCAAATTATAAACGAAGAAACAATACACACATTACCATTTTAATTAAACATTTATTTGCCATATTTACAGTAACAAGACATGAAGTCTAAACTCAATCTGGTTTACTTTGCAAATGACATGTAACACGATCATAAACAATGAATTGATCTCATTAGTAAACAGTCTGACAAACAATACTTCTGCCACAAACATTATACAGTTAATATGTGGAAAGTAGACTTTTGTATTAGAATAGAATCACAGAGTCACATTTTACATTATATTACATTACATTATATTACATTATTTTACGATATTAATCTGAAACATTGCAGACCTTCACACTTGAGTTTCCTGCAAACTGTGGGATCCATACAAATGTGTGTGCAGACATTCTCAGGTCTTAAAGAAGCAACGACAGTCTAAATGAAGACAGGACACTGAATATCATTGATCAACACAACAGTACCATGCTTCACTCCGTAATGATCGAAATTCCTTTTGATGATGCGACAAATGTGCAGCGCTTACACCGCCATCCCGTAAGCTGGCACCTAAAAAAGGTAAAAATAAATGATACTCAACTTTATTTACGGACTACTAAATAATTATATATATATATATATATATATATATATATATATATATATATATATATATATATACAGTATATATATATATATATATATGTATATATATATTTTTTTTTACTTTAGTTATTGGGAAATATAGTATATTCTAGTGGAAAACTTGTATATTCAAGATTCATTATAGGTAAAGTGAAATTTTTCAAGCCTTGTATTAATTTGTAATGGTTACACATTTAATACTTCTGCAACATTTAAAAAGTTGACATTTACCTCCAGTTTTATCTCCATTCTAACTTCTCTTCTTTAGTGTTGTTGGTGCTGTGAAAGAGATATTGAAAATATATAATACAGTATGTTTCACACACACACACACACACACACACACACACACACACACACACACACACACACACACAAATGAAAATCAGTTTTAGTTTCTTTTACTTACATATCACAATATACATAAAATTTCACTTCAACATTTTAATTTTATATTACTTTCTCCCAATTATAATTCTGAGAGAAATATTGTACTTCTACTAAAACTTTATATTTAATATCTTTAGTTACTATTACATTACTTGGCACATTTATTCTATCAACAACAAATTTACTAATGCTTAAGTACGCTGTTTTGTTTGTGAAGTACTTGTAGTACTTTTGCACTTCAAATACATTTGTAGATTAGAACGTCATGTACTGTACCTACAGTATGACTTGAGTAAAAAGCTTGAAGTTCTATTCTTTTAAACAAAGCTATACAACATTATACACTGAAAAAATTATACTTTGGATCAACTTTTAAAAAATGGCTTCAATTTGTTACAAGCTATTTTTTTATGTTCTCTTGAATAAAATGTTATAATTTGATTTAAGGTTTGTTTCCCCAAAGCAAAAATAAATTCATCCATCCAAAATCAAAAACAAAAGTTGTTACAATGCCATAGGCAAGTAAAAAAAATTCCACTTTGTAACAACTTGATTTATTACCATCATTGAAACCATACTGTACATTACCTTTTCTTTTTGTTGTACTATTAAATTATTTCTCCAATTAAAAGGCAGAAAACAAAAACAAAATAAATAAAACAATGCATTTAAAAAAAAATAAACTTAAGCTTAAGACCTGTATAAACCTATTTGCTAACCATGTGAAAATCTGACAATTGTTTGACAAATAAAGTGATCAAAATTTAATACTTTAATGTCAATAAAGAATATGTTCCCTAAATATTTTCTGCAGGGCCACAAATGTGTGTTTGAGCTCACTAAGATAGCTCCAGTTTAGCACAATGATGAAGCCAAACAACATGGAACGTTCATGTGCGACTGATGGAAACTCAATAAGGCACAATCCTGATTTCATGTGCTGGCTAAAGACAGTCCTCTTCCTACCTGAGGACAAACAGGGTCATCGTGCACCTCACAAGTTCTGCCTGAGCTTCATCTTTCTAAACAACCTAATTAAAGAAAGGACATTTTTTAGACAAGTTGCTCTATTTGGCAAAACAGTGTGTGATGTATGCATGTAAAAATCACTTAATGCTCCCTATGAGTGCAAAAAAACACCTAGGATTAAGGTGCATCAAGTTAAATGTAATTAGGTCAATGAATAGGCAAAAACAACTGACATACATATACACACACACCTTATATATTACAATATATTGCCAAAAGTATTGGCACACCTGCCTTCAAATGCATATATGATATAACTTTAGTAACATCCACTTCTTAATCCATAGAGTTTAATATGATGTTGGCCTTTTGCAGCTATAACAGCTTCAACTCTTCTGTGAAATCTTTCGACAAGGTTTAGGAGCATGTATGTAACTAATGTTAATACATACTATCATAAAAAAAGTAAAGGTTGTGCTGCAGCTGATAATGCCGATGACCTCATATTTGTCAATATGAAGGGGCAGAGGTAGTTGTGTGGTTTTTGGATGTTGGTATACTGATTGGAAGCTCACAAGTTCAAACCCCAGCAGCACCAAGCTGCCACCTGGACCTTTGAGCAATGGTAATTTATCAATTCAGTAACATTTCTCAGTTCTAATGTTGAAATATCTTATGAACAAATGCTTACCAGTGCTTAATCAGTTGTTCCCTTTCAAAATCCTTACCTATGAACGATGCACGCAAGTTTGACATCGTTGAAACTGAGTACAGACCCGAATACGGGAAGCTGAGAGAGGACTTCATGAGAAGTAACGTTGATGTGCTTGTGTACACTCATAAAGACGAACACAAACGCGATCAGGTCGCCTGCGGCGCACCTGAGGCTCAAGGCTGCACAGAATTCATAGCTAAGGTGGGTCGCTGGGTAGCGGACACCAAGGACACTAAGGGCCACTCTGTGACGTCGCGAATACGCGAAGATGTCTCACCAGGAGACAGTGTGCCACAGATCACAGCAGCGTCCAAAAGGTCTGTAACTTCTACATCATCCTCAGCCCGACTAAAGAAAGAAGAAGCCGACAGAGCAGCTCTGCTGGCAAAAGCTGCAACCTTGGACGAACGTCTCGAATTAGAAATGGAAAAGGCACGACTAGAAATGGCGGAAGCACATCTAAAGGCACGACTAGAAATGGAGGAAGCACAACTAAAGGCACGACTAGAAATGGAGGAAGCACAACTAAAGGCAAAAAGACAAAGGCTGGAAACCAAAACGGCGCTCGCTATGCAGATGCCAAATTAAGAGTGCTTCAACGTCAAGATCGCAAATACGACAGCCGATCGCCCAAGAGCAAGAGCGCACTCATTGAATCGAGCAGCGCGCGTCCAAGCAGCGCGTGCCCGAACAGCGCGCGCTCTCATCTTTCCAACTCAACATGCAACAGCCGAGCGCAGCCTGCGAACGAGAGCGCAGTCACTGAATTGAGCAGCGCGCACTCTACGGACCTGGATGCCGCAATCAGCGACGGAAAACCCAGTGACACATCCCTTCAAGGACCCAAACAAAGGGGCCAAGGAGAACCCAGGGTCAGCGTCGCAACTGAGGATAGACAGGTTGGTAAAATTCACAAAGACTTGATTACAATGAAGAATGCCAGTACATTACCTGTCAGCGCTTTCACTAAGCCGTGCGCACATTGCAAAGGGGAGCATATCTTAGACGATTGCTTCCAATTTAATGATAAGACACACAAAGACAAAGTAGAGTTCTTAAAAAGAAACGGATTCTGTTTTGGATGTTTAACAAAGGGTCATTTATGGAAAGAATGTGCCAGAAAATTAACATGCTCATTGTGCTCAAAGCCACATCCTCGCATGCTACACACAGCAGTGCAAGACACGGCACAGTTAGTTACAAGCGCCAACGAAAACGAAACTGAAGATGAAACAAAAAATACTCCACCTGCAGTGAGTCACGAATTAAATGCGCTCACTGGGGCTGGAGGTAATTGCATCCTCCCCATTAAAATAAAGTACCTGTTAAAATAAAGTCCAAGAAAAGGGACACAATAGTATAAGCCATCACGTGAGAGTCCCCGAGAAGGACACAGATCTGCTGCGCTTCCTATGGTGGCCGAATGGAGATGTGAACCAAGACTTAGTTGAATATAAAATGGTAGTTCATCTGTTCGGTGCAAAATCGTCGCCTAGTGTTGCTAACTTCGCCCTCAGAAAGACAGCAGAAGAAAACCGCAGCAATGCACCTGCTGTGGCAGTCAATACCGTACTTAAGAACTTGTATGTAGACGACTGCCTGAAATCTGTTTCTAGTCATGACCAAGCAGTCGCCCTATACAACGATCTCACAAGTCTCTGTACAAGCGGAGGGTTCAACCTCACTAAATGGGCAAGCAACAGCCGTGCCCTACTGACTGTCATTCCCGAGAGTGAAATGATCAAAGACATGAGAGACTTAGACTTGAGTAAAGATGCACTGCCCATTGAGAGAGCTCTGGGGGTGCTGTGATGCATTGATTCAGACATGTTCAAGTTTAAGATTAGTTTAAAGGAACGACCTGTGACAAGACGAGGAATCCTGTCAATCACTAGCTCAACATACAACCCTTTAGGGTATCTCCCACCTGCCATACTGCCAGCTAAAACTCTAATGCAAAAGCTATGTAAAGAAAAACTAGCCTGGGATGATGACATTCCCGAGCAGTTTGCTAAAGCATGGAAAACCTGGCTGCAAGAGCTGCACAGACTGTCCGAGTTCAGCATAGCAAGGTGCATAAAACCAGCCGACTTCGGAGTTACAGCTACAGCACAACTCCACCACTTCTCGGATGCAAGTGAAATGGGATACGGAGTTGTCTCATACCTCAGGTTAGTAAACACTGATGGACTTACACATTGTGCATTCATGATGGGGAATTCCCGTGTAGCACCCCTGAAACAAACCACCATTCCACGAATGGAACTGACTGCGGCAGTGGTCGCTGTAAAAAATGACAAAATGTTGAAAGAACAGCTAGAATTGAAATTGCTGGACTCTATGTTTTGGACTGACAGTACAACTGTTTTGAGATACATTGATAATGAAACACTTCGTTTTAAAACCTTCGTGGCCAACAGAATCGCCATTATAAGAGAGTCAACCAAGTCACAGCAATGGAGGTACGTTAATACCTCAAAAAACCCAGCTGATTCTGCCTCCAGGGGGGTATCCTGTGAAAAGTGCATGAACAATGTTAACTGGATCCATGGCCCTCCTTTCTTAAAGAAGCAGAGTGCAAATGGCCTGAAAATATTCATGACACATCAATAAAAGAAAATGATGATGAAGTCAAGCTCTCAGACTTAGTGAATATTGTGAGCATTACAAAATGCGCAGACGCAGTGAGTAAATTGATTAATCATCACTCTGATTGGCACAAGTTAAAAAGATCCGTTGCCTGGATCCTTCGCATCAGAGACATGCTCAAACAAAAAACAGAAAGGGTTAGAGCACAAGTAGATGACCCAAAGACAGAAAATCACAAGTCTCTAACAGCTCAAGACCTAACAAGAGCAGAAAACGACATCATTAAGTTCACTCAATGACAAAATTTTAAGGAAGAACTTCTCACGTTGCAAAAGGGTAAAGCAGCAGCAGAATTCAAACAGGGAATTCGCACACAGCAAAAACGAAAGGCATCTGTGAAAAGAAACAGCTGCTCACCCAAACTGGAACCTCTAACACCAAACCACCTGCTGCTGATGAAAAAAGAGCCAAACCTGCCCCCTAGATTTTTCAAAAAGGAAGACATCTATGCATGTCGCAGGGAGAAGCAGATCGAGCATCTATCAGACCTGCTCTGGAAGCGATGGGTGCGTGAATACTTGCCCTTGCTCCAGGAACGGCAAAAATGGTTTCAAAAAAAAAAAAAAAAAAAGGAGAGAGAAAACCTCTCGATTGGAGACATAGTTTTAATAATTGATGAGTCTTCTCCAAGAAATTCATGGGTCATGGGAAGAATCACGAAAGTGTTCCCCGACAAAAGGGGACGTGTGAGACGTGTGTTAGTTAAAACTAAGACTAACACTCTGGAAAGACCCATCGACAAGCTGTGCCTCATGTGAAATGGACTGTTAAATGTGTGCTAATATGTTATGAAATTTGACATGCAAATATAAACACCTGAGATAAATATTATACACTTATAAGATTTACAACGTTTAGAAGGTTAAAAATGTTTGATTTAATGGCTTTGTTATAAAAAAAACAACAAACAAACACAAATTGTAATTGTCAGTCTCCATGCCTGTCAATTAGGGGCTGGAATGTAAGAGCCATATCGTACTTGTCATGAATTTGTTGTTGTGTTTATTTTATTTTATTTGTTGTCATTTCATTTATTCTACCTTGTTCTATTCATTAGTAAAGCATTAAGCATTAAGTTTGTTACATAAGCCATAAGCTTTATATTTCTTAGTTACGCATCCATTTTGACAATCGTAAGTTGGTCTGTGATGTCATTCCACTATGACATGTATTTGTATGACTAAGGCATGATAGAAAGTTCAGTTTAGTTGCAGAAGGCTACGGAAACACAAGCTTTTCACCGTAGGCTGGGAATGAAAGATACAACAACTAGGTTGTTGTAACCGTAAGCTCCCGTAAGTAGAGATATACAACAAGAGTGTTGTTATATACATAAGCTAAGACTGTAATTTATGAGATACAGCAAATAGGTTGTTGTAAAAGTCAGAGATTTGCAAGATGCAGCAACTGGTGTCTGTAATCACAGTGGATTTACTCAAGACGACTGTATGAAGTGTTGATTCTTTGATGCTGACAAAATAAACTACAAGAGACAAAGAGGTCGGACTTCTGTCGTGTGAGTGAAACTTTAAACCAGAGCTACGCGTCAAAACTGGTGAAATAATATTGAAATATAATATAATAATAATCTACAGCGGCCTTGCAGATATACCAAGCTGATCTGCCAAAAGATCTGAGCACTGGCTAAACCTCACGGGCATCAAGTATACGGATCATGCATTCCTCCCTGATGCCCCCATCTAAAAATAAAAGAAAAAAGGCGCAGAAGGAGAGCGTTAGCAGCCGCGCACCCCCTCGTAAAGACTGGGGTACGGCTCGCCGCCCTTCACAAGCCGCCTCAATCTCTCCTCTTCTGCTCTCTCTCCCCCTCTTTCTCTTCCCTCTCTCCCCCTGTCTCCCCCTTTCACTCTTTCTGTCTCTCTGTCGAGCTACTGTACACATGTCGTTCCTGAGCTGCCAGTGATCCAGACTCCCTCTGCTCTCCGGACCTGTCTGAACCATCCTGGTGCGCCGCTTCTGGTTGGAGATCTCGTCGCATGGATGCCCTATGTGTCTCTTTGGGATGCATCTGGTCTCTGGGGATGGTATCACTCTACTATGAAGATGGTTCTGGCATCGACTGGTGTTGACAGCTGTTTCTCTGGGGACTTGACTTGGCTGCAGTCGGTCGATAGTTCAGGACTGGAATTTCCTACAAGTCTCCAATAAACTACCTGGACTCCATATTAACAAGACTGTTATATTATAAATGCAGATCAATTCCTGCTTCCTGTTTCACCCAAATGAGGATGGGTTCCCTGTTGAGTCCAGTTCCTCTCAAGGTTTCTTATTTCTATTACCATCTCGGGGAGTTTTTTCTTGCCACTGTCGCCCTTGGCTTGCTCATCAGGGACTTACAGTATACACATTCAAATTCCATACAAACTTAAATAATTCTTTTGATTGTTTAAATCTGCTTTCCGACAATGACAATTGTTAGAAGCGCTATACAAATAAAATTGAATTTAATTGAATTTCCTGTTCAGAATACAACATATTTGGGTGTCACGTAGGATTCGATCGCAATGTGGGCATAGGTGTCTCCTGCGCATGTCGAATCCATTACCAACACCCTGAAGGAAACCAAGGTGGGCCACACAGTGACTGTTCATCACTTTCAGAGATTTTTAGGTCTCATGGCAGCTGCATCCATGGTAATACCTTTGGGCCTGCTGCACATGAGATCGTTTCAGTTGTGGTTAAAGGCAAAGGGATTTATCTCAGGGCCAATCTCCGTAGGCAATAAGGGTTACGCGCCAGAGGCTTCATACCCTTTTCTATGTGGTTCACACCCCGGTTTCTGACTTTGGGTCCCACTCTTTGTGCGTTTTTGTCATTGCGAGACGCTAACGACAGATGCTTCGCTCACGGGCTGGGGTACGGTCTCAGATGGCCATCCAGCCCAAGGGAGCTGGAGAGGCCATCTTCTCACATTTCTCACATTTTCCCTGAACTGATGGCTTTATTTTTTCCCTGAAACACCTCCTCCAGCAGTTGAGGCTACCATGTCCTAGTGCGGGTGGACAACACTATGGTAATCTCATACATAATTGCCAGGGTGGACTGTGCTCGTGCCGCTTGAATAAGCTAGCACGCCAGGTTCTGCTTTGGGCACAGGAAGAGTTTCTGTCCCTCAAGGCGATTTACATTCCAGGGCATGAAATTATATTCCAGGGAAGAAATTAAACCCTCAAGGAGAGGGTATTTGAAAGTGGTGCATGGCGAAACATGTAGACTCAGTCCACTGCCGAATTGTTTCATTGCTGGAGTTCTGCAAGAAAGTTGTCTCGGGCTTATTCCCTAGAACCCTCAGAATGTACGTAGCCGTTATTTCGGCTTGTCATGTTCTGACTGATGGGTCTGGTTGACACCCCTTCCAAACCACTAGAGTCAGCGCCTATCTGGCTTCTGACCCTTAAGATGTTTTTTCTTATAGTTACTTCTTTCAAGAGATCTGCAGGCTCCCGTCCTGCCTAGACTTTGCCCCTGGGCTAGTCAGAGCTATTCTGCATCCTGACCCGAACTATTTTCATTCTTATCCATACACCCAGTCTTCCTCAAAGCCTCTGTCCTCCGCCTTTTACAGCTCCGGAGCAGGAAATGTTTCACTACTGTCTTCAGTATGCACTCTTCAGATTTACGATTTATGCATTAGCCAGTGGCGTACGTCAAAGCAGCCTTTTTTATGCCAAACGCTGTCAAATCTGGTGAGAGATGCTATTGCCCTAGCCTACGAGGCGTGTTGTCACACTTCGCCTCTAGGACACAGGGCTCATTCATCCAAGGGGATTGCCTCATCTATTGCCCTGGCAAGAGGTGTTCCCCTGCAGCAAGTATGTGATGCGGCAGGTTTGTCCTCTCCGCACACATTTGTGAGATTCTATAGTCTGGATGTTCATGCTACTCTGGGCTCACGGGCCCTCGAGTCAGCCTCCCAGAGCTAGCTCTGAGACCTCTTTGTGAACACACACGTGCTTCACAACCGGTCACGAGGAAACGTTCTCAAAGCGCTTTCGCGGAGCATCTCGTTCCTGCTTTTTCAGGGAACAGGGATACAGCAACCCGATAATAAGTAACCCGAGACCTTTTGCAGGATAATTGAAATTATTCTCTGATATTA
This sequence comes from Channallabes apus, assembly GCA_030522415.1. NCBI lineage: Eukaryota > Metazoa > Chordata > Actinopteri > Siluriformes > Clariidae > Channallabes > Channallabes apus. The sequence continues at coordinate 1,944,154 of CM060109.1, forward strand.
TCAGATAATTCAACTACAGATTTTCATTTTGAGCAAGTTTATTTTAGAATATTTAGATTACGCTGACATTTACTAAATTTACAGCACTTCTATTGTATCTTTCCATTTCAAAATTTATCCACATACTGTTTTTATTTGTGCATTCTGGGGCTTAATTTCTGCACTATGGGTAAAATAATGCCCTTTCAGAAAAGCTAACAGACCTGTAAATACAATAGTGCATAAAGATTTCATGTTTACTTTTAAACTTCATTCATGACATGACTGACCTCAGCTTGTTGGTCTGTGTAAACACTAGCTGAAAGTGGGACAGTGCTCTGCCCATTAATCCATGCTACTATTACCAAGCAAATTGGAAGTTTGTTTAATAATTTACTGTTTTTGTGTTTTATTTCACATTTTATTTCATTTACATGGTTAATTTAATCGGTCGACTTGTGGACAGTTGTACTTTTACTTGTAGTAACATTAAATCAACGTGTACTTAAATATAATTAATTTCATGTTATTCGGCACAGCCGACTTAGAGTAGAAACTCCGGCGTTTTTTAAAATGACCGTGTTAGTTTGCTAATGCTAGGCGATATGTTATAGGTGTTTTTAGCCAGCAAACATGGACACAAAACTCAATAGGTAACTAGCAAAGACAGACACAAAACTCAATCTACAAAGTGGTTGTTCCTGACATAAATCATAAATTTGCTCATGGAAGAGATACATTTAACATAGGAATTACATGAGTTTGCTTTCTTACCTGTTTTAAAAGAGTTTTCTTTGAAAAATTATGGCCGCCAGCAGAACGTGATTCAGTCCGCGATAATATTACGTCATGACGTCATGTGACACGGCAAACTTTTGGTTTGGAGTAGAAATGTCCTTTGAGTGAACGGATTACATTTAAGTTTAACCAGGGGCTGCGATGTTTGCTTTTAAGCAACGTAAAAATATGCGTTTTATATAGGAAATTTCCATAAGATCAATGTAGAAACATACTTTGCATCAATGACACAGCAGTTTCACTTTTTTTCAGTGTACTGCTAATCAAACTGCCTGCCTCTATTGCTGTAAAACATGACTGGAGCTGTACTGGACTCGGAGCTGTGCTGGACTCAGAGCTGTTCCTCTCTGCAGTGTTACTGTTGCTGATGTTACTGCACAGCTGATGCATTTAAGTTTTTCAAACTGTTTCCTACTGCTGCTGAGGTGTTTAATCATCTTAAAAATACTCACATACAGTAACGGATAAAACACTACCAGAGTCAGGTGTCTAAACAGTGCCAGAGTCCGGACACTGTACCACATTTCTGATGTTTAAACCCGCTTTGGTCTGCGTTTCCTCCTTAAAGGGTCGGAGTGAACCGAGCAGGTTCAGTGTGTGAGGTGGACCGTTACTCACGCGGTAATTATTTGAACAGGCTAGTTTTATATCCTTGCCACAGCAGTAGTTGGCTGAGCAAAATCACTACATTCGGCGGGAGAAATTAAAATATTGCGGCACAACCGCAACCGCCTACACTGAGAAACCCGGAGGAAACCCGGTCATGCATGCGCACGCGGCTCGGTGTTAAATCTCTCCTTTTACACCAGATTTTAAATGTCTGTAATTAACGCCGCTTTAGCTGAGCAGTTCGGTGTTTGGAACAAACAAACAAAATGACACTGAACACCAGGACTGACCTGTTACTAGCTATCGTTAGCTATGTAGCTCGGCTGTGACAGGATTCAGAACAGTAACTTACACACTATAAAGTTGTGAATACAGACAGACAGAGTCATTATTTCAGTAACTTGTGTTAGCTGCTTATTTACCAGGATTTGTAAGGAATGTTCCAGAATGTTCCAGGTGCTTCATGTTCATTCTCACATCCTCACAGCCTTCTGTGGTCTGATGTTACACCAGATTTCCCATGAGCACTTGCACAGGGCAATTTTCTCAATTATTTAAGTTTTTGTTGTTAAATATAAAGAATATTGAGTTGGAATGAGTGATAATTGTAGTTCTTGAAACTAATCAGCATTAATTACTCCATTACCAAATATTTTGATTGAAATCTATCAAAAATACTAAGTGCATGTTAAAAATATAATAAATCAAATGCTCACTTCAATTTGTGAAATAAACGTAAATTATAGTGTAAAATTAAGACAAAATTAATAATAGTTTTTTTAGACATTGATTTTGATTTGTCTACTGTAACTCAAACGATCATGTATGAGATGATTTTTTAGAGATTTTATTAAGGTAATATAACCTTTTTGTTACTGTGAAATTTACAATTCCACGGAATCATTTTTTAGCATCTACAGTAACTAATACTGACAGCTTTTTAGTTAATAACTAACTAACTAACTAACTAACTGTATACAGGTTCTTCTCAAAAAATTAGCATATTGTGATAAAGTTCATTATTTTCTGTAATGTACTGATAAACATTAGACTTTCATATATTTTAGATTCATTACACACAAACTGAAGTAGTTCGAGCCTTTTATTGTTTTAATATTGATGATTGTGGCATACAGCTCATGAAAATCCAAAATCCCTATCTCAAAAAATTTGCATATCATGAAAAGGTTCTCTAAACGAGCTATTAACCTAATCATCTGAATCAACTAATTAACTCTAAACACCTGCAAAAGATTCCTGAGGCTTTTAAAAACTCCCAGCCTGGTTCATTACTCAAAACCGCAATCATGGGTAAGACTGCCGACCTGACTGCTGTCCAGAAGGCCATCATTGACACCCTCAAGCAAGAGGGTAAGACACAGAAAGACATTTCTGAACGAATAGGCTGTTCCCAGAGTGCTGTATCAAGGCACCTCAGTGGGAAGTCTGTGGGAAGGAAAACGTGTGGCAGAAAACGCTGCACAACGAGAAGAGGTGACCGGGCCCTGAGGAAGATTGTGGAGAAGGACCGATTCCAGACCTTGGGGGACCTGCGGAAGGAAGCAGTGGACTGAGTCTGGAGTAGAAACATCCAGAGCCACCGTGTACAGGCGTGTGCAGGAAATGGGCTACAGGTTGCAAATTTTGCATGTCATTCGGAAATCAAGGTGCCAGAGTCTGGAGGAAGACTGGGGAGAGGGAAATGCCAAAATGCCTGAAGTCCAGTGTCAAGTACCCACAGTCAGTGATGGTCTGGGGTGCCATGTCAGCTGCTGGTGTTGGTCCACTGTGTTTTATCAAGGGCAGGGTCAATGCAGCTAGCTATCAGGAGATTTTGGAGCACTTCATGCTTCCATCTGCTGAAAAGCTTTATGGAGATGAAGATTTCATTTTTCAGCACGACCTGGCACCTGCTCACAGTGCCAAAACCACTGGTAAATGGTTTACTGACCATGGTATTACTGTGCTCAATTGGCCTGCCAACTCTCCTGACCTGAACCCCATAGAGAATCTGTGGGATATTGTGAAGAGAAAGTTGAGAGACACAAGACACAAGAATCTGCAAAAGGATTCCCGACCAAGTATTGAGTGCAGAACTGAACATAATTATTTGAAGGTTGACTTTTTTGTATTAAAAACACTTTTCTTTTATTGGTCGGATGAAATATGCTAATTTTTTTAGATGTATGCCACAATCATCAATATTAAAACAATAAAATGCTTGAACTACTTCAGTTTGTGTGTAATGAATCTAAAATATATGAAAGTCTAATGTTTATCAGTACATTACAGAAAATAATTAACTTTATCACAATATGCAAATTTTTTGAGAAGGACCTGTATATACACCCACTCCTGGCTTGTGGCTCAGATCTTCAAAGCTCTGGAGGTGCATGGCTCAGCATTTGCTCATTTACATAGACACTAAAATGTCACACTTGAAGAAGGTGTAAAATAAACAATATGAAAAATATATTATCTGAGGGGTCTAGGGGTCTTTCAGCTGAAACATTAACACACACTTTAAGAGAGCTCTAAGAGTTGAAGAAATAGTAAAATATAGGACCTTTAAGGTGGGGGGGGGGGGGATGCTGTGGTTTCTGGCACCAGGACTTTGGCACGGCATTCTTTTGGTGCTAGGAGTTTGGGGAATAGGGGTAGTTTGGAGGCCAGGTCGGGTGATCTGATGAATGTGTTAGTGTTATGGTTGTTTGGAGTAGTAACTACAGAGACTGGATTATGACACTGACACTGATACAATACATGTATTCACAGGGGAAAATGCCATATGACTCCCAATCTGACCATTCTCATTGACGTCACATGGCCATATATCAGATCACCGGATCCAGGATCACAGAAAGTAGCTTAAGTTTGATGTGAAAAGATAAGGAATTGAATCAGACTTTGTCAATGGAGAAAATAGGACTTGTCGATTCGAACTGGTGATTTAAGGAAAGATCCTCTAGCACACAGCATCACAACTTTTTCAACTTTGAAACATCTTCCTTCTTTTGAGCAAAATTAACTAAATACAGGGGATGTTATTTTAACTTTTAAACACTGTACTTTTTCATACCATTCTACGACTTTTAACAGTAGATCATGAGAACTTTTGCACATGTCTGGATATCAAAAAACAAACAAACTCTAAACCAGAATGTACTTGTTATGAAAACGCACTCATTAGTGTGGACATTGACGTCAATTTTATCTGAAATCAGTAATAAAAACAAATAAAGTTTGAAAGTTTTAAAATAAAACAGCTGTAATGCCAGTACATTGTAAAAGCTTTATATATTAAATAACTGAAGTATATGATAGCAATAATAAAAAAATATTAAAATGAAGCTGCGTTTAGATATTGCGTTTTAAACAGGGGAAAAAAACACTGGATGTACACTACAATGTGCATATTTCTCATATTCAAAGTGCTTTGGATAGAAAATTCCAGAAACTCTCATTCTGTTAGTAGTCACCATGTTGCATAAATAGAAGTCTTTGTCTTTTGTCTTGATGTGTTGTCAAACAAGTGCTGCATTCTGCATCATCCCTGATGAGTCTAGAAATGCACTTGGACTGTGAGGGTTTCAAGTCAGAGCTGAAAATCAACTACAGATAAAAGATGTTTAGGAGAACAGTGCAGTGTTTACAAGTAATAAAAAGACTATTAACTCTCAGTTCTAGGGCAAAACCATCTGTAAGAAAATCAGGATCTGCAAGGGAGTCAGTGATCTAGAATTTCTAGAGTACATGCTGGAGTATTTCCAGTTGAAAGGTCAATCTGGTCTCAGTTAGTCTTTGAGAGCTTTGACACTGAGAAAGTATGATCTGCATCTAGATAAGTCAAGATTTCATGTTCCAGAGCTTCACTGGGTGAGTCTCTGTTTTAAAACTTATGCAAGTGTTTTTAAAAAAAACTTTAAGCAGCGTCCATCCTTTGGTCATCTCTCTACAGAAGTCTGTAACAACATTCCAAACCCCAGGAAGTCAGCTCATGTTCTAGATTCTCCACCTACAGGGTCACTGTCATTGAATCATCATCATTAGGTAAGTCAATTTTGCTGAACATCTTCAAAGGAGTGCAATTTGGTTCACTCTGCAAGTGACCCATGCTGTGGAACATCAAATCAGCACCCTATGTGAAGCAGTCCAGATCTTTCACCAGCTAAGTCAATGACTTAGATCCACGGCTGATATTTCTGTATAAGACAACCATGCTCATGAATGTGAATCAGCATTTAAAAATATCCACCATCTGGGTCAGGGTGAAAAAGCTCCATCAGACCAAGTAGTACAGTAGAATGTTTAAGAGGGAGTCTGAAACTGAGGCAGCCAAAAGTCAGCCAATAGACATTCCAGCTTTTCCATTTGAACAGGTAGTTAATTTGAAACTTTATCCAACAAGGTCCTCTGTGTACTAGATTCCCCTGCAATTCTACAGACTCATTAATAGAACAGTTCAGATTTAATGAATCCTCTGCAGGATCCTCTTATGGTATGGACCAGTCCATGGTCTACTGTATATTCTCCAACTGATGAGGCAGTTATCAGGAACTTCATGATGAGAGTAAACAACTGAAGTTCTATAGCGAGACAGTCAATGTTCTGGGCGTAGTGATCCAGTCCACAATCATACAAGCCAGGTAATCTGGGACTGCAAACACCAACAGGACAATGTCGCTCTAGACTGTCAATCACATAAAACCTTAATGACAAAGACTGAGTTCTTTGCGGACTGAACACTTTTTACACTGGACAACACAACACCAGTGGAACCGACAAAGGCAGTTCTCCTCTAGAATTACAACCTCATCTCGATACCCTCTCTCACAGCACAGCAGGTCACATCCACTCACATCCAATGCTGTGCTGTTGCAGGTTCTCCCCTTGGTCCCCGGAGAGCCGGTCTTCCTATTTGGAAGACAGAAATCTGGAGACTCAGCTGAATAGATCAGATCCTGTTTATCTGGAGCTTTTATGTTCTGGCCAACAGGAATCAATGTCTTTCCATCATTGCCTCCCATAACCTTAGATGCACCATTGAAACGTTCTAAAAGACGATCGCCCACTTCCCGAAACCGAGGTAATTTCTTCCAGCAGGTACGCAGTGTGCAGGAACCGGACAGCCCATGGCATTTGCATTCAGTCCTCATGTAGTTTTTCACTGCCTACAGTTAGACACACACACAAACACACACACAAACAGATTAAAGCAATACAAGATGATGTACTTTGGAAGGAATTTGCCCTCCTGTACCCTCCTGGTCTATTTAGCCTTGAGCTACTCAAAAACTTATAAACCTGACAGCAGAGTTAAATCCAGAAGTTCCCTCAGATAATTAACCAACCATTAATACCAACAAAACATTTTCATCCTTAGTGATTAAAGTCTATTTAGCTGTACAGTTGAAAAAGAATGTCATTACATATAATTATCAACTCCAAAAAAAAAAAGAGGCTCAAATCCCCTGCACATCTCTACCTGCTTTTTCCACACCCACCTGTCTATCTCATTCTGAAGAAACTCAAGGTCACACACTCATACTGTACGCACTTATGTAATTTGAAAAGAATTACCTGTATAGTAGTGTCAGTGGCGATTAAAAAAGATTTTGTTGTCATTATGCAGTTTTTAGTCATAACAGAATCTGTCTCCAGGTAGAAGACCACAGAAGGTGATGTCAGTGAAGCCATACCTGAAAAAAGGTGGCTCTCACTGAGACCTCACAAACATTAAACTAATTTTATCTTCACTTACTTTATGAAAGTAATAATAAAACTAGGTTTCCCTGAAAATGTTGTTCCTGAACATACCTTTCAGATTCATTCTTGAAGCCTTTAAATATTATTGAGATCCTGGTTCTGAGGTTAAGAAGCTTGTTATATCCTTCTTCTCTCACTCCTGAGATGAGCATACACTTGCTTCTACCTGTGATTACAGCTCCTACTATATTTTCAATGCTCCTCCTGAGGTCTACAAGGCAGCTCCTGCTCATATTTTGCCTTTGAAGCCTATAAGATTAATGTACCCTTTCAGAATCAGCTTTTGAGGCTTGTGAGTTTTATTCCTGCTAGATCTTCATCCTGCAGGCTATGAAGGACTTCTTCCTATTACACATAGAATTACATTTACATTGACAGATGCCCTTATGCAGACCAACTTACAGAAGTGCTTGAATAGTCTATAAATAAATACATTCTGATACTTGTTGATGGACTAAGATTACTATCCATCCAAAAACTATTTTGTACAATTTTCAGTACTTCTTAAAACAGTAGCTATTTAAGGGTCATTTGAGGGCTGTCAGTGACAGCTGTTTGGACATCAAAAGAAAGTTCATTCCACCACCTAATGGCCAAAACAGGAACAGTCTTGATGCATGTCTTCCTTGTACCCCGAGAGATGGAGGGAGCAGTCAAGCAGTTATGGAGGATGGTGCAGTGCAGGGTGTGATAAGTGCTTTGTGATGGTGCTGGGTGATTTTTAGCTTTGTAGGCAAGCATCAGTGTTTTGAATCTGAAGCTGCTAAAGGAAGCCATGTTGCATTTGTCAAGTTCCATGTACTGTATTCTGGAGAAAAGTGGCATCTACTATTTCTCCTGCCTGGATCCTTATCCAGAGGTATGAAGATGTATAGTGCTATGGTGTCCTTGTTCCTGAGCTGTACAAATACCCACTTCTATCTTAATCATTCACTTGAAGCCGACCAAGCCACTTCTAAGATGCTGCAGTCTACATGTCTCTAGATCATGACAGATGATGACCCTGAGGGTTTCAAGCCGTGCTATAAGCCTACTTTTGCTCGTAAGGCCTACGAGTTCCCTACTAACCAGACCATGCTTCTTAGGTATAGAAGCCCCTGCTACTCTTGTCTGAAGTCCTAGGAGGTTCTCCCGTTGTTTTTTACCAAAGTTTCTTCCTCTTTGTTTTTTGGGCACTGATATTTTATTTTACTGTATCCTGTTGAGTTTTTTTTTTTTTTTTTTTTTACGGCTGACTACTGTGAACTGCTCATTTAAGCTTGTCCATCAGCTAAATGTGTGTTTAGATAGATATCACTTCTCATATTGTTCTTCACCATATCTAACACATCATCAATCTCTCCTCTAACTAAAAGAACTGGAACGTAATCTGATTTATAACTTTATCAAACACACACACAGTGTAAAAAAGTGCTGATCACCTGATCTGGCAATAAAGTTCACAGATAGTGTGTCTGTGGATGCTGGTAATAGATTTTCATATGTAGGCTTATTACTACTACTACTACTGCTAATAATAATAACAATCATAATAATAATAATAATAGTAATTACCAGCCGCCCGGCCTCGTTGTTGTGCAGGTCAATGAGAGAGCGGATGTCACTCTTGCCCTTCCGCCGCTTGGTGTCCATAAACTGTTTGGATTTTTCGTAGCCAAATTCCACGTCATCACCACAACCTCCCCACTCCCAGGCCCCGCCCCCATCCCATGCCTCATCAACAATAGGTGGAGCATCGGCCTGGCGAGGGGGCGGAGCTTCACAGCCACACTGCAGCAGCTCCCCCATGCTGCAAGCCTGTGTTACTGCATGAGTTACTCCGGCCGCCGTGATGGCATACACAAACGCGGTCTCACGGATATCTGTCTCAAACACACACACACACACACATACAGACACACGTAAAATTTATATTAATTCCAACTCCCTATTCACAAACTTCTTTTCTTTTTCCTTTTCTTCCTTATATGATTCATGCATGGCTTTAAATTATCTTCATTCTGAGCTACAGTGGTGTGAAAAACTATTTGCCCCCCTCCTGATTTCTTATTCTTTTGCATGTTTGTCACACTTAAATGTTTCTGATCATCAAACACATTTCACTATTAGTCAAAGATAACACAAGTAAACACAAAATGCAGTTTTTAAATGAGGTGTTTTATTATTTAGGGAGAAAAAAAATCCAAACCTACATGACCCTGTGTGAAAAAGTAATTGCCCCCTGAACCTAATAACTGGTTGGGCCACCCTTAGCAGCAATAACTGCAATCAAGCGTTTGCGATAACTTGCAACGAGTCTTTTACAGCGCTCTGGAGGAATTTTGGCCCACTCATCTTTGCAGAATTGTTGTAATTCAGCTTTATTTGAGGGTTTTCTAGCATGAACCACCTTTTTAAGGTCATGTCACAACATCTCAATAGGATTCAGGTCAGGACTTTGACTAGGCCACTCCAAAGTCTTCATTTTGTTTTTCTTCAGCCATTCAGAGGTGGATTTGCTGGTGTGTTTTGGGTCATTGTCCTGCTGCAGCACCCAAGATCGCTTCAGCTTGAGTTGACGAACAGATGGCCGGACATTCTCCTTCAGGATTTTTGGTAGACAGTAGAATTCATGGTTCCATCTATCACAGCAAGCCTTCCAGGTCCTGAAGCAGCAAAACAACCCCAGACCATCACACTACCACCACCATATTTTACTGTTGGTATGATGTTCTTTTTCTGAAATGCTGTGTTACTTTTACGCCAGATGTAACGTCCCGTAACGCACCTTCCAAAAAGTTCAACTTTTGTCTCGTCGGTCCACAAGGTATTTTCCCAAAAGGCTTGGCAATCATTGAGATGTTTTTTAGCAAAATTGAGATGAGCCTTAATGTTCTTTTTGCTTAAAAGTGATTTGCGCCTTGGAAATCTGCCATGCAGGCCGTTTTTGCCCAGTCTCTTTCTTATGGTGGAGTCGTGAACACTGACCTTAATTGAGGCAAGTGAGGCCTGCAGTTCTTTAGATGTTGTCCTGGGGTCTTTTGTGGCCTCTCGGATGAGTTGTCTCTGCGCTCTTGGGGTAATTTTGGTCGTCCGGCCACTCCTGGGAAGGTTCACCACTGTTCCATGTTTTTGCCATTTGTGGATAATGGCTCTCACTGTGGTTCGCTGGAGTCCCAAAGCTTTAGAAATGGCTTTATAACCTTTACCAGACTGATAGATCTCAATTACTTTTGTTCTCATTTGTTCCTGAATTTCTTTGGATCTTGGCATGATGTCTAGCTTTTGAGGTGCTTTTGGTCTACTTCTCTGTGTCAGGTAGCTCCTATTTAATTGATTTCTTGATTGAAACAGGTGTGGCAGTAATCAGGCCTGGGGGTGACTACAGAAATTGAACTCAGGTGTGATAAACCACAGTTAAGTTATTTTTTAACAAGGGGGGCAATCACTTTTTCACACAGGGCCATGTAGATTTGGAGTTTTTTTTCTCCCTTAATAACATAAACCTTCATTTAAAAACTGCATTTTGTCTTCAATTATGTTATCTTTGACTAATAGTTAACGGTTTTTGATGAACAGAAACATTTAAGTGTGACAAACATGCAAAAGAATAAGAAATCAGGAGGGGGGCAAATAGTTTTTCACACCACTGTATATTAACATATGCGCTAGATGTACTACAGTAGCTACATACATTCACTACAGACACCAATGATTTCTTTTATGGGAACTGAAGTTGTAAGTATGGAACTGAAGATTGGTCTGAGGAATTATTGGTGAGGGTTGGTTTGATTTGTCACTTCTTTACAGCATCATAGAATAAGAAAGTCACAGTGCAAATGTTTCTTGTTGCTGAAATCATGGCTTTCACTTTCTCTGTTTTTAGCACTTTGTTTAATATTGGTATCAGTTTGGTATCAGATATGACAGTTACCCAGTTCACCTTTGACATCATCAGGGGTATTTACATTTTTAGCATCTTATAAACTTAATACCATCTACTCCTTTAATCCCACAGTTCGCACAATGAATACTACTTCACTATCATTTCTAATCTGTAGTAACCATTCAATTACAGCTCAGAGAGAGAGAAAGAAAAGAGAAAGAGAGAGAATCTTGACATTGTGAGTTTAATGCCTTGGGCTGAGGCAGTGTGGGCGCTGTTTGGCATGTTTGAATAGTGCAGGAAAACAGCTGGCGGTTATTTGTGCAGGAGCAGAAATATGCATGTCTCCTTTGTGCACCCTGTACCCTCTGCAACAGGAAGTGGACCTGCCTCGGCAGAGCCGCTTGCGATCTTAATGGCCGCGTCTCAGCATAATTGCGGTGAATGTTTCAAAACAGAAAAGCACTTATAGACATGAAGCCTCGCCTGTAGACATGGAGGAATTTATGATTAATTTCCATTTCCAGAGGCAGTCAGTCAGTCTCGCGCCGTGGGGAGTCGAGTTGCAGCCCATGTGCAAACATGTCAACTCACCGCAGGCCAAACTCATCAATCCTGCTGCAGATCTCAGAGATGGCACTCCTGACTCTACACACTGAAACCAGAATGAAGGAGTCCCAATAAAAATCAATTTCTGTCCATGTATGACTACTGGTTTTCTCCAAACTGATACTAAAGGCACAAGATTATAGATCTGGGCTTCTACTGGGGGTCAGGGGTAGCTCAGTGGTTAAGGTACTGGACTACGGTTCGGAAGATCCCAGGTTCAAACCCCACAACCACCAAGTTGCCACTGTTGGGCCCTTGAGCAAGGCCCTTAACCCTCAACAGCTCAGATGTATAATGAGATAAAAATGTAAGTCGCTCTGGATAAGAGCGTCTGCCAAATGCCTAAATGTAAATGTAAATGTACTGGCAAAAAGATGCAGTGATATCAATCATTGAAAATATCATCCAGCATTCCTGGTCTAACAGCACTTCAAGAAATAGCAATGTTCCTGGTCTAGCAGATTGCCGAGAGGTTCCATATTATTTATTCATTAACAGTTCCTAAAAGCAGGCGTTGCTAAATATATATATCAATACATTTATTAAGTGTGCAATTTCCTTGGGTGCCCAACTGCCCTAGCATGACCCAATTGGATAATTAGCCACACCCACAAGAATCCATATAAGACTAACATGCAGATAGCTGACAAAACAAAATGGTGTTTCAAAAAACTAAAAGATGATGACAATTAAACAGGAACCTCCTAAGCATCCATTCATTCAATCTGTCATCATGGGATCATAGTTGACCTGTGTGACCTATGACTTCACAGTAGTGGTCTTTGCTGTTAGCTGTCCACACATGTCATGGAGTTTCCCAACCTTTTTGCAACCTCTCCACTATGCTGTGTATGTCTGTTAGAATACACAGAAGAAACCAAGCATGGGAGAACATCCTGCAGCCCTGGTGGTCCACTAAGCCAAAGTTCTGCCCTCCTAAGCCTGATATGTATTCAATCCAGTAATGCAGTTCAAGTCCTAATATCATTTAATAGGATTCCATTATTTGTGTCCTTTTTTAATATTTAAACTTATAACCAATTACATGATTTAATCAATGGAGTTTCACATTAATGAGTCTTTGTATATGGAAATCTACACAGAGTTGCAGAGTTCCATAATTTTCTGAACAAACTCGACTATTTTCTAAACACACCTGTGTATTAAATCCAAATTAATTTGTATGCAGTTTGACGTAAAAATGACTGTCTGAATAATAATTCTAATGATTGTCACAACGGATCTCTTTAAGTAAAGAATCTCCTTTTGAACTAATCTTTTATCTGGGACAAAATGATCTGTAGCATGAGTTTTAATAGATTTTGTTTCTGAAATCAGCATCAGGTCATAAATATAGTGTCTTGCAAAAGTATTTATAACCGTTGAAATTCTCCATGTTACAACCACACATGTAAAATGGAAGTAAAATGATTGTTTTTCAAAAATCCTTTACTCCTGATACTCCTACCTTAAATCCAATGGAATAAACACCTTCAGAAGTCACCTAATTAGTAAATAGAGTCCACCAGTGTGTGATTTAAAGCCAAATACTGCCCTGACATTCACATTTCTTATACATGTGTATAAACTTCTCATTAAATTTATTACGTTATTAACATTCTTTATTGTTCTTAGCTGTGAGAAGATCTCTGAGATTTTGAGATGAAGTTTGCACAACAGATGGGCTCATCCACAGTGTGGGAAAACACTCCTGTTTAGTGTTTACTACAGGAGGTTTATTAACATCTTCAAAGCACTGAACACACACACACACACGCGCACGCACGCACGCACGCACGCACACACACACACACACACACACACACACGCAGAGCCAGCGTGTTGCATTGTTAGCATTGAGGAGGGTATGGAGGTCTGTATTGTAAAATCATGGGTCAGAGGTCAAATGTCATGACTCATGATGGTGAGTGTATTCTGGGAGTGTATTACCAATGCATCATCAGATTAGCTAGCTGGAGTTTTATAAATCACACACTATACTCTCATCTCACACATACACACACCTACACACCTACAGTGCAAACACAACTCATACACACACCTACACTCACCTACACACACCAACATACTCTTATCACACACCTGCATAGACAACTCCTACACACTCCATTGTTCTTTCATCACCCCACCACTACACACACCAACATTGTCTTGAGGTCATTTTCACATAATTGTTTCTTGAAGGAGATAGACCCCATCCCCCCCCCCTACTCTCTCTCTCACCCTGTTGTAGGATTTTTCCAAAGTATTTGTTGTGGCTGGTGCAGTTCCAGCGTCGGAAGCGGAACTGGTATTGACATTCTCTCACTCCGAGCCGTGCTCCCTTCACCACTTCTGCCACAATTTCCGGATGGTTCTGACACAGCTCGGCCTGCTTACTGCCCAAACGCTTAGTCTTCCTGCAGATACTGTTAGGATCCATGACCAGGGGACTGCCCACTGCCCTGCAAACACACACACACACACACACACACACACATATGCACAGTTATTTCTCTAATGAATCCAGGTAAACCTTCTTCACCAACACTCACATTTTAAAAATGCAATGTTTTCAGTCCTTAGCGAATGCAGAATAAAGTTCTAGACATAAAATCTGTTCCACATATTACTGTTATTATATTCTTATACATGATGGATCCACTCCTTTCTTTCTTTCTTTCTTTCTTTCTTTCTCGTTTCTGTTAATACATTTTAACTATAATGTTAAAAAAAATAATTTTGCCTTTCTCTTCGATTTATTCTGTCTTTACTCTTCTTTTAACACTTTCTTTCTTTGGCTCTTTATTAAGCCTTACTTTCATTGTTTTATCCTCTTCATGACCACTTTTTAACTTCATGCTCACTTAGCCTTTCTTTTTTTCTTCCTTTCTTTCTTCAGTGCTTTTAATGATACCTTATATTTCTGTCCCTCCACCAGAACGTAAAGCGAAATCTTTGGTTTCAGTTGAGGGTCCGTGCTGATGTTGTGAGAGTGGTTTATCATGCAGCAGCTGTGTGTGCTGTGAGAGGACACCTCATCGCTCCAGCTCCACTCCTGTCAGGCCTAATCTCTCATAGGAACAGCGTTTATCTGCCACGCTGAGTTTATTTTAAGAAGTGGAGCTGAGCGCTCGGGCCAGGTGGTCCGAATAAGATGTACGATGTTGGAGATAGCGGGCGCACTACCGATGCGTCCCATCTGATCAGCCAAATGTTTCATTTAAAACACACAGCGTTACTTACTGCAGGGCGCTCTCACGACCCCACTCGCTATACACGACTCCTGGCAAGGTTACACTCTCTTCTCTTCTCTTACTTCATGAGAGCATCTAACATACTCTTGCACATGCACTCAACCTCACACACACACACCGAAAGGGAAACGAGTCTACTGCGTGACAGTGTGTTTAAGGACATGCGAGAGAGAAGAAGTCATTTTATGACTAGCGCTGGATCAGCAGGTTATAAAACGCTGCTAATGTTCCCGACTCTGTAAAATCCCTTACGACTTTTGGAGTGTTGACACTATTGACAACGTTACCATGGAGCCAGCGAGCTGAGGACGACATCATCACTGTGTCTTTCCCGGTTCATACACCCTGTGCATGACCCAACTGATTATCTGGTGTTTGTGTGGGTGTGTGTCAGAGGGATAATCCGAAATAACAGCGCGACTCATAAAAAAACAAAAACAGTCTCTCTCTCTCTGAAGGGCGAGGCTAAGCTTTTAAACTGTTTAAAGGAAGAGATTTTGAAGGAGCGCTTCAGAATCCCAGTGTTAGGACGATTAGGAGTATGGAGATACATCAACATGACTGTGGACCAGGATGAAGAATTCCAAAGCTGTTATATTCTAAGATCAACGATTCTTCAAAAATCTCAGCCTGAAGAATTCCAAAATAAATATTTCCAATATACAGCATTAAAAGTGTGAACACATCCAGAAACACTTACACTGTCAACATAAAGGATACCAAAGTAGTTACATTTTTAACATAAAATGAATGCTGATATCTATATCTAACTCCTGATAGAGTTAGAAGTTCCGGAATCACTGCATCATCATCATCATCTTACTGGAAAGTAACAATTGATTTTTCATGGAATGATAATCAACTTTACATTTTTAATGCAGTAAAGCAGCACTTCGCCAGGCTCGATTCCCGTCTCTGTGTGCATGGAGTTTGCATGTTCTCCCCGTGCTTGGTGGGTTTCCTCCGGGTACTCCGGTTTCCTCCCACAGTCCAAAGATATGCAGATTAGGCTAATTGGCGTTCCCAAATTGACCATAGTGTGTGAATGGGTGTGTATGTGTGTGTGCTCTGCGATGGATTGGCACCCTGTCCAGGTTGTACCCCGCCTCGTGCCCTGAGTCTCCTGGGATAGGCTCCAGGTCCCCGCGACCCTAAATACAGGATAAAGCGGTATAGAAGATGAATGAATGAATGAATGTATATGATGTGTGATACTGTGTATAATAAAATTAGGCCAGATAGGCCAGATGTTGAGCACCATTTTAGGAGAACCATGGAACCTGCATTAGTTATTTTTATTAAATTTCTTGACCAGTACTGCTTTTTAACTAATTAAAGAGAAGACTTGAAGACATTTCTATGAATTATACAATTTTATGCTTCGTAATATACAGCATAGACTTGCTGACAGCCTGCCAGTGCATTTAACGCTTATAATTATATTACTTAATATGCGTATACCATTTCAAAAGTTTACATATGTACATAACAATTATGTACACACATTACAAATAACATTAGTCCTTTACTATGCTTCATTTGTTTCAAAAACTATTTGTCTATGTGTCATGTATTCCTCATCATGCCAGGTGCTGGTTCTTTATCCATTATTATTATTATTATTATTATTATTATTATTATTATTATATTTGCATATGCACTATATATTTACATTTACATTTACATCTTATCCAGAAAGACTTACAAAATGTGCTTTGTAGTTTCTATCATTGGATAGATCCTTACACTGGGTTATTAGGTTACTAACTAATATATATTCACCTCATACATTACACAAACTGTTATCTCTCCTTCTCTTTTCTCTCTCCCTCTTGACTGCAGATCAATCCCTGCTATCCGTTATCACCCAGATGAGGATGGGTTCAGCCTGTTCAGTCTGGTTCCTCTCAAGGTTTCTTCATATCACCATCTCAGGGAGCTTTTCCTTCAGCACCGTCACACTCGTCTCGTTCATCAGGGACGATCTGATCATTCTGATTCACACTCACTCACATCTCATAGAAACTTCCATAATTTTATTTGCGACAATGACAACTGTTAAAAGCACTATACAAATAAAATGTTATTTTATTGAATTATTATTATTATTATTATTATTATTATTATTATTATATTGCTTATGTCTTGTCATTGGTTGTCTCTTAAACTGGACTGTAAACTCCAATTAGATAAATGTTGAATGAATTAATATTGTGTTCTTGGCCCAAGCCGAGCCAACAATTTAATTTTCCTGAGATGCAATCACATGATTTATAAGACCCCCCTCCCCCCATCAGACTGATGCTATTAAACTCTTTCTTCTGTGTAAATATTAATTATTTAATTTACATAAAATATGTCTCAGTTAGCTTACAGGTATTTAATACAGTTAGCATTATATATAATATTGTCACAGCATGCGTCTGTGATGGACGTGCACCTAAATCTGTTATCAGTCACTCACTCCATAGGCTCCATACGCAGACAGGCCGGCTGGCGAGAGTCACGCGGTGAGAGTGTGACATGCGAGTGGGGTGACATGCATGTTCCGCGCCCCAGAGACTTTAAAGAGGAGACCGGAATGCTGCCCTTTGATCTCCGCAAGATGGACAGCCGCATTCACTTCTGCACAGAAGTGAATGTGGCTGGTATATCTATCCTTACTAATATCTTTATTTTACTCTTAAGTGGATTAAAGGGTGCAATGTATTATTTCTGTCTTTACAAGACGTCTTGTTCGAATCTCTGTCACCGAAGAGGAAAAGGCTGCAGAGAGGACTGCGTTATGGCCCCTAATCCCAGCCAGGAAAGCTGCCCGGTCAATGGACATCCGAGGAGAGACTCCCACCTGTGGCCGCGCCCAGAGAGAGCTGGGAGGGGCCGGTCTTGGCTCATGCCAGCAGGAGAGATCGCCGTCATGGGAGCATGCAGGAGTGCTACCTCGGCATGCTCCAGTCTTGCACTCTGCCCACTGCTGCCTTTCGCCATCCATGTGCCCGCATGGTTTCAGTTGGGCACTGCCCCCGGACCTGCATCTGCACACATTCACGGCTTTCCTTCCCTTTTATCCTTCCTCCTCTAACCCTTTCTTTCCCCATTTTTCCTAGATAAAATTTCCCTTTTTCCCATAAATCACCTTGTATTTGTCTGTATGTGTCACAAGGGTCAAACCTGTTATAATGTGTTTCCCCTTATTGCTATACTAAGGCACCTTGACATTACTAATAAATGTTAGTCTGCATTATATAGGAGTTAGCAAACTAAATCTCAAGCTAAACATCCATGCCCGTATCGATCTTTTTCCCCACAACATCATTAGAATTCCAAAAACAGAACGTTTTTATACAGTAGATACTTTTACTCACTCCGGTGGTATATCTATCCTTACTAATATCTTTATTTTAATCTTAAGTGGGTTAAAGGGTGAAATGTATCATTTTTGTCTTTACAAGACGTCTTGTTTTTTTTTAACAGTGCTCTGCTAAGGAATATTGGGTCAGAAGGGTGTCGGCTGGCCTTTTGGATCTAATGGAGGAGCGTGAACAAGCTCTTGGAAGGGACTGTAATCCTCCAGGGTGACCATGCGGCAGCTTTAGGAGCGGTGTTTGGTCAGGTCTGTGCTCTGAACATTGAATTCCAAAAGAACTGGATGTATACCTATGAAGCCATCCAAACTTTTTCTATTGGACTTGGAGAGACACGCTCCCCTCAGATTCACATGCTGAGAAACAAACTCTTGTTGCCATAGTTCTTTTTTTGTGCCTGACACATTGGGGGGAAAAATCTAGCTAGTTTTAATAAAGGTTATGATATTGTAATATAAAATAAACAGTAAGATACTGATAAGCATCTGATGTTTTCTGACCTTTAAGCAAAATAGAATCTGTATTCTTCTGTTTTTATGCAGATCACTGTTGATGTCTTTGGCAAGTTTTGGAAGAATAATGCTTTTTAAGTAATTTTTAAGTAGGTTTTAATTGTTGGGGTATTGTTAGGCCAACTTGTTTTTATTGCAAAACAATCATTTGGGCCAACAGCAACCAACTAAATCAAACAATGGGAGACAGCTGCTTACCTTTTTAAGTCGATGAAAAGTTGGGCCAAGTCAACTCTAGAGAAATATAATTAATTACCAATACTACTTGAGCTGACTTTTTGAAATAAAAGCTTCTCACATCATTACAACATGTGATATCTGTCATTTAGCTTTTCATGCCAGTGATGAGGAACTAGCATATTGTTTTAGCGTAAACTATGTTTTGTAGAATGAAAAAATGGATATACAAGAAATTTCACTATTTTTTTAATTAAATGTATTAATTTAATTTAATAAAAATGTTACTTTTACACTATAAAAAAATGATACACAGTGTGAGGACATTATTAAATTTGTTTAAAAAAAAATATTGAATTAAGTAGACTTTTTGGAATGTGCATCAGTGCTACGGAAGACTGTAGACTGTTGTAAATGTACACATTTTCTTGATTTTCTTTAAATAATATGATTCACTCAATATGTCTCTGAAATTGTTTAATATGACAGAAATAATACAATGACTTGTATACTAATTAGAACTACATGTAAAGTCACAATTACTTGTGCCTTAGGCCGCACCAATGGATGTACAATACACATACAAAACAGTTTGACAGGAAAATAAGAACTCCATTTTAGCAGTTTTTAGAAAAGCTGAAGCAAGAGCAAACTGATGAGTCAAGAGGATGTGAAAAAGCACAAATGCCAAAGTATTAAGTCAAAGTGTTTGGGTGTCATTGTTGTACAGTATGCCTTTGCAAAATGCTATAATTCCACCTCCCACTGTTTTGTCGCAATATATAAATTGGTTTGCCGGGTAGTATCAGTAATATGTTGGTTGAGGTTTAATATAAAACAGAGCAAACTGTCACGCTCTCAGTGCCTTCGCGCCGATCAAAGACCCTTGACATTTCCTTTCCCACGCTGTCAGGCACCCATCACGTGACCATGTTTTCCCACGCTGTCATCGCCCCTCCCGGACCGCCCCGCCGGCACACCGGTTTCTCATCCAGCGCTGATTTCTTTCAGCTTATAAGGAGGCGCAGCGCGCAAGCTCGCCGCTGGATTATTGTGTGTTTTTGGCCATAGTTTTCTCGCGCTTCTGTTCATGACTTTTCACGTTACCGATCTCGCTTGTCTCTCGTTTTCCCCCTCGCCTCCCGATTTGGATTATTGCCACGCTTGGATTTAACGGCTTTGAACTTTCGCTTTCGTTTCTCGACCACGGCTCAGCTTCACGTTTTGGCTCGACGCCCTCGCTGACTGATCACACGGCTTTGACCTCTTGCTCTCCCCTCCTCGACTTCGACTCAGCTCCACGCTCACGGCGCGTCTCCCGCCCCCGCGAATTTCCCGGCGCGACACGCCCACTCTCATTCACTCAAGCACAGTCAACGCCTCGTGCCTGCACCTGCATCTGGATTCACCTCCGCGAACTGACGTACATCGCAGCCACCTGACAGAATAATCCAGCCATACCATGGATCCAGCAGGATTAGACAGGATAAGACAGGCGTTGGAGAATCAAGGCGTTCTCCTTGGTAAACACCAGGAGGAGATGGTCACCACCAGACAGACGCTCGCTGACGTCACCGTCCAAATGCAGCGCCTCCAGATGCCCACGGCACGGCCCACTCTCATGGACCTCCCACGGGAGCCACGCCTGCCAGCCCCTCCCACTTACGGCGGAGGACCAGGTACATGTAGATCCTTCCTGTCCCAATGTTCTCTGATTTTTGAGCTTCAGGCCTCCACTTTCTCTTCTGAAAGATCCAGGGTAGCCTACATCATCACCCTTCTCACGGGTAGGGCCCGCGAGTGGGGCACGGCTCTATGGGATGCACATGACCCATGTTGCAACAGTTTTTCGGAATTTTCTGGAGAGATGAAGAGGGTCTTTGACCGGTCTCACGTCGGCAGAGAGGCCGGAACCAAGTTACTACGCCTCCGCCAGGGGTCACGTTCCGCTTATGATCATGCCATCGAGTTTCAGACCTTAGCTGCCTCCAGTGGATGGAATACTAGAGCCTTGGCCGACATCTTCCTGGAGGGGCTGTCGGAGGCACTCAAGGACGAGTTAGTCTCCCGCGAACTCCCTTCGGACCTCCACGAACTTATGGATCTCGCTGGGAGGATCGACTCGCATCTTCGTTCGAGGCACCCTTTCCGGAGGTCACCCCACCCTCCCCCTCCTCGCACGCAGAGTAATTGGGAGGACCCTATGCAGCTGGGCAGAACCCGCATCTCCGATGGGGAGAGACGCCGCCGCCGTCTGGAGAGAGCTTGCTTCTACTGCGGGGACTCAGGCCACATGCTGAAGGACTGCCCACTAAAAGGGAGGCACCCTCTAGTCAGATTGGGAGCCCTAGAGGGCGCTCCTCCCAATAAACTCCCGGAACCCCGTCCACTGCTCTCTGTAATACTAGTTATCAACGGCCGACCTCACCCCATCCAGGCGCTCATTGACTCCGGTTCCGATCGGAACCTCATCAGCTCCGCTACAGCCAAAGCGCTGCAGGTCCCCTGCACTCCGCTGGACCATCCACTGTCCGTCCAAGCCCTAGATGGAAGCCCCCTTCCACCAATCACTCACAGAACCCTTCCACTCACTCTGAGAACATCTGGGAATCACTCTGAGAGGATCTGCCTCCTCGTCATCCATAAGTCTCACGCCGCCCTGGTCCTCGGCCTTCCATGGCTAGCGCTTCACGGCCCCCAGATTGACTGGGTCAAACATGTGATCACGGGTTGGAGCCCCTCTTGTGCCACATCATGCCTTCACTCTGCACTCCCTACACCCCCAACTACAGCCAAGACTGAATACACCCCGGACATCTCTAATGTCCCCACTCATTATCACGATCTCCAGCAGGTTTTCAGCAAAACCCGAGCCATGTCGCTTCCTCCTCATCGCCCATACGACTGTTCCATCGACCTTCTCCCAGGCACCTCTCCACCCAAAGGCCGACTGTACTCCTTGTCTCGCCAAGAGAGAGAATCCATGAACACCTACATCACAGAGGCCCTTGCCGCCGGAATCATCCGCCCATCCTCCTCCCCTGCCGGGGCAGGTTTCTTCTTTGTGAAGAAGAAAGACGGGTCCCTTCGCCCATGTATCGATTACAGGGGCCTCAACGAAATCACCGTCAGGAACCGCTACCCACTTCCACTCATGGCGACCGCCTTCGAACTACTCCAGGGGGCCGACACGTTCACGAAACTCGACCTGCGAAACGCTTATCACCTTGTCCGCATTCGCGAGGGAGATGAGTGGAAGACAGCCTTTAACACCTCTACGGGACATTACGAATAGCTGGTGGTCCCTTTTGGTCTCACCAATGCCCCCGCTGTCTTCCAATCCCTCATTAATGATGTCCTCCGCGACTTCCTCAATTCATTTGTTTTCGTTTACCTGGATGACATGTTAATCTTCTCTCAAGGATTGGAGGAACACCGTCACCATGTTCGTCAGGTTCTCCAGAGGCTCTTGGAGAATAAACTCTATGTCAAGGCTGAGAAGTGTGAGTTTCACACATCCTCCACCACCTTCCTGGGATTTGTCGTCTCCCCGTCCATGCTGGAGATGGAACCAGCCAAAGTCCAGGCTGTCTCTAGCTGGCCCATACCAGCCTCGCGGCGAGACCTCCAACGCTTTCTGGGGTTTGCCAACTTTTACCGACGCTTCATACGAGGGTACAGCTCCGTTGCCGCCCCCCTGACCTCGCTAACATCCGCCAAGACCCGGTTCTGCTGGAATAAGGAAGCCGACCAAGCCTTCAATAATCTTAAGAAAAGATTCACCTCTGCCCCCATCCTCACTATTCCTGATCCATCTCAGCAGTTTGTGGTGGAGGTCGACGCCTCCAATACCGGGGTGGGTGGCATCCTCTCTCAAAGGTCCACCCAGGACAACAAGATGCACCCGTGCGCATTCTATTCCCGTCGCCTAACCCCAGCTGAAAGAAACTATGACGTGGGAGACCGAGAACTCTTGGCCATCAAGCTAGCCCTGGAGGAGTGGAGACACTGGCTAGAGGGGACTGAGCTTCCATTTCTAGTGTGGACCGACCATAGAAACCTGGAGTATCTGCGCACTGCCAAGAGACTCAATGCTCGTCAGGCCAGGTGGTCATTATTCTTCTCCAGGTTTAACTTTACCCTGTCCTACCGGCCAGGCTCAAGGAATTCTAAGCCGGACGCCCTCTCCCGCCAGTTTCCCCCCCCCCTGGAGCCTACGTTGTATGACACTATCCTCCCGTCCCACTGCCTCGTCGCTGCCATGGAGCTGGACATAGAAAGCAAGGTTCGGCAGGCCCTGGCCCAGGAGGCCGGACCTAGCGAAGTTACACCTAACCATCTCTTCGTCCCACTTCGCCTACGCTCACAAGTTCTGGAATGGGGCCACGGATCCAAGCTATCTTGTCACCCAGGCGTTGCCCGAACCCGCTTTGTCATCCAGCAACGATTCTGGTGGCCCACGTTGGCGGAGGACACATCCAGATTCGTGGCGGCTTGCGACATCTGCACCCGTTGTAAGAATGACAATCGACCAACTGCTGGTCTTCTCAGACCCCTACCGGTTCCTCAACGCCCTTGGTCCCATATCGCGGTTGACTTTGTCACCGGCCTGCCCTCGTCCGACGGCAATAATTGCATCATGACCATCGTCGACCGCTTTTCTAAATCAGTGCACCTGGTGCCCCTTCCTAAGCTGCCATCTGCCAAGGAGACCGCAGAACTACTCATTCTCCATGTATTTCGGCTCCATGGCCTCCCCACGGACATTGTGTCGGACCGGGGCCCTCAGTTCACCTCTCGGTTTTGGGGCGCATTCTGCAGGCTCGTCGGGGCTACTCCCAGCCTATCCTCAGGTTTCCACCCCCAGTCCAATGGGCAAACAGAACGAATGAACCAAACACTAGAGGTTTCCCTCCGCTGCATGACGACCCGGGACTCCACCACCTGGAGCAAGTTTCTCCCTTGGGTCGAATATGCCCACAACTCTCTGCCCTCCTCGTCGACAGGCTTGTCCCCGTTCCAGTGCTGCTTAGGCTACCAACCTCCACTCTTCCCAGTCCAAGAATTAGAGGTGGAGACTCCGTCAGCTCAACACTTCGTCCGCCGCTGCAGACAAACGTGGCTACGTGCTAGGCGAACTCTGACACGAGCCATCTCTTCTTACAAGAGACAGGCGGACCGCCACCGCACCAAGGCTGCCAGATACCGGGTGGGAGATCGAGTCATGCTCGCCACAAAGGACATTCCCTTGAAGACGCTATCACGCAAGCTCTCCCCGCGTTTCATTGGACCTTTCACTATAACCAGGATAATCAACCCGTCCGCCGTCAGACTTCTACTCCCCTCGTCCATGCGACGGATCCACCCCACGTTCCACGTGTCCCAGCTACGACGCGTCGTAAGTTGCCCATTAAGTCCACCCACCCACCCTCATCCTCCTCCCCGTATCATTGATGGCAGCGAGGCCTACACAGTTCAAAGACTTCTAAAGGCCCGCCGGCGAGGCAGAGGAGTCCAATTTTTGGTGGATTGGGAGGGCTATGGTCCTGAGGAGAGAAGCTGGATCCCAGCTAGATTCATCCTTGACTGAACACTGATCACAGACTTCTACAGACGCTGTCCCGACGCACCCCGCGTAACGCCTGGAGGCGTTCGTTAGAGAGGGGGTACTGTCACGCTCTCAGTGCCTTCGCGCCGATCAAAGACCCTTGACATTTCCTTTCCCACGCTGTCAGGCACCCATCACGTGACCATGTTTTCCCACGCTGTCATCGCCCCTCCCGGACCGCCCCGCCGGCACACCGGTTTCTCATCCAGCGCTGATTTCTTTCAGCTTATAAGGAGGCGCAGCGCGCAAGCTCGCCGCTGGATTATTGTGTGTTTTTGGCCATAGTTTTCTCGCGCTTCTGTTCATGACTTTTCACGTTACCGATCTCGCTTGTCTCTCGTTTTCCCCCTCGCCTCCCGATTTGGATTATTGCCACGCTTGGATTTAACGGCTTTGAACTTTCGCTTTCGTTTCTCGACCACGGCTCAGCTTCACGTTTTGGCTCGACGCCCTCGCTGACTGATCACACGGCTTTGACCTCTTGCTCTCCCCTCCTCGACTTCGACTCAGCTCCACGCTCACGGCGCGTCTCCCGCCCCCGCGAATTTCCCGGCGCGACACGCCCACTCTCATTCACTCAAGCACAGTCAACGCCTCGTGCCTGCACCTGCATCTGGATTCACCTCCGCGAACTGACGTACATCGCAGCCACCTGACACAAACTCATGCTGGATTATGATTTCTGTAGTGATTCAAATAGCAAATTAGATGAAGATTAGTTGCACTGAAAACCGTTGAAGCCTCATCCTCTACAATTTCAGTGTCACGTCAGTAATTCATCTTACTGCCAGGGTGACTGTACTGGCAGTAACAGAGTGTAAACCTACTTTTCTTAGCTTCAACGTTCTCCAAAAACACATTTAAACCACACACATCAGCTCACGTTTTACACAGCAGGTATTTTTGCTTAACTGATTATGTGACAGCAATGTGATTGGCTTGCTATTATGTGTCATAGGTTGCTTAAAACATGTCTGCTTAAAGATTGTAAAATAAGGCTATGCAGCAGGTTTTAAATTATTTGTTCGATTTGTTGTAGACAACTTTGTGTCAGACTAAAATCTGACAGAAAGAGTAAATGTAAAAGGTGTTTATTGAATTTTGCGGTCAAGCTGTTTGTAATATTAACTGTAGTGGCAAATATTTAAAAAATAAATAAATAAACATCAGCTGTGTCTGACCAAATGATCAACAAAAAACTCATCACCATTTTTGCTTCATATGAAACTCTATTTCCCAATTTTATATTAACCTTTAATAAATATAGTTCCAAATCAGATTCAAATTTCTAAATGTGACACACTTCCTCCTGCAAGTTGGTGGAGCATATTATAGTATATATTACAGTATATATTACAATATATATTACAGTATATATTACAATAGTCATATCTAAGAACAACAAATGGAATTCAGCTTCAAACAACTAAACTCCGACACAGAGGTACGTTATCATGTCTACCATTCAGCTTGTTCAGTGCAGGATGTTTAGACATTCTTCCTTCGTCATTAGTGATAATTTTATTTGTGATAGGTGTGTGTTAGTGAGCACTCTGACGGAGAAGAAATTAGGGTTAGAGGAGCGCATCCAGACTTTAGAGATGATTAGAGATTGTGAGAGCAGCGTTATTCCCGTAGCGGACAGTCTGGGTGCCGCAGGCGGAGATAATCAGCCCCTGACTCTGGCATTAGAGCCCTCACAGCGGGGCGAGTGGGTGATGACTCGGGGTCATCTAACACTAAGGCTAGCCCACCGGAGCACACCTCCTCTGCGCTTCACGTGTCCAACAGGTTTGCTCTCCTCAGTGCTGCACCCGCTGAGAAACCTGAAAGAGCTCTGGTTCTAGGAGACTCTATACTGAGGCACGTGACATTAGCTAGACCTTTAGGGGCGGCAGTGGTTAGGTGTATCCCGGGAGCCAGAGCACCAGACATAGCAGGTAATCTTAGGGCTCTAGGACAGCACAGGTTCTCTAAGATAGTGGTACATGCTGGAGCTAACGATATACACCTTCGTCAGTCAGAGGTTAGTAAGAGTAACTTTACAGAGGTGCTTAAATTAGTGAAGGCGATGTCCGATGAAGTAATATGCTCTGGTCCCATCCCAATGAGACGTGGTGACATAGCTTACAGCAGGTTATGGTCGCTGAACCGCTGTATGTCCAGCTGGTGCTCCGAAAATAATGTGGGCTTCATAGACAATTGGAAGACCTTCGAGGTCAAAGCTGGCCTGTTAGGGCGGGACGGTGTCCATCCCACTCGGGAAGGTGCTGCTCTCATTTCCTGTAGTATAGCTCATAGTCTCAGTAGAGGTCTAGTTAATCGGTGACAATCCAGAGCCCAGGCCAGGGAGCAGACAGACAGGCTAAACCAACCGTCTGCTAGCTGCATAGAGTCGTCACTCAGGGTTCACCATATTGAGACTGTGTCTGTTCCCCGATCTAAGCAAAAATGTAGAAAGACTCTTGTAATGTAAAATCTTGTAGAAATGTAAAAAGTCTGTTTTATTAATTTAATTAACATAAAGTCCACAAACTCGGATCACACTGAATGCGCAGCCGGCACCTCTGATCTGAAGCTAGGATTGTTAAATATTAGATCTCTCGCATCAAAAGCGGTTATTGTTAATGAAATTATTACAGATCAGGCGTTTTATATACTCTGTTTAACTGAAACATGGGTTAAACAGGATGAGTATGTAGCTCTAAATGAAGCTAGTCCTCCTGGATACAGCTACACACACCAGCCTCGGTTAACTGGTAGAGGAGGAGGCGTCGCAGCTATTCATAATGATAATCTGTCTATCGTAGAAAAACACGGACACAAATTTAACTCATTTGAAATTCTTTATAGTAACATAAGTATACTTAAGTATATTAAGTCAGTTCAGTCGATTCCACTAATTATAATTTACAGACCTCCAGGGCCGTATTCTGAATTTCTTAGTGAATTTGCAGATTTCATCTCAAATCTAGTCGTTTCTGTAGACAAAGCGTTAATTGCCGGAGATTTTAACATTCATTTTGAGAATCCAGAAGACCCTCTGAGAACAGCATTTATGTCCATACTGGACTCAGTAGGTCGTAAATCAGTGTGTAGTTGGACCCACTCATAAAGCAGGTCACACTTTAGACTTAATAATATTCTTCGGATTAATTATAAGAAATGTATTCACAATTCCACTGTCTGAAATTATCTCAGATCACTATCTTGTCTCCATTCAAGTGTGTCACAGTGATAATGTACGCACAGCACCGCGCTACCGTATTAAACGTACATTCACATCAACTACCACACAGAGTTTTATCAGTAATCTCCCAGAGTTACCAACTTCGATTAGGCCACCGTCTGACCCCACAGAACTCGATCAGGCGACTGAATATTTAGAGTCGACGTTCCGTTATACCTTAGATAATGTAGCTCCAGCTAAAAGAAAAATTATTAGAGATAAGAAACTCGCTCCCTGGTATAACGATCACACACGCACTTTAAAACAGACCGCTTGGAAATTAGAGCGTAAATGGCGTCAAACTAAATTGTTAGTATTTCAAATAGCATGGAAAGAGAGCATCCTGAACTATAGGAAAGCTCTTAGTGTAGCTAGATCAACGTATCTCTCCACTCTTATAGAATAAAATAAAAATAATCAGCCAAATGTAGCCAAATTAACCAGAAATAAGACCACTACAGAAATCTCCACAACAACATCATGCAATAGTGAGGACTTCATGAACTTTTTTAATAATAAAATTGTAAATATCAGGTATAAAATTGAGGCTTTGAAACCGAACAATGTAACTGATACAGATGTTAACCTAGCCATGTCAGATCGGAACCTAGAATACTTTACTCCCCTTGAAGAGAATGAACTAATTTCACTCATCTCTTCTGCAAATTCATCAACCTGTATATTAGATCCTATACCGACACATTTTCTTAAACAGATAGTACCAGTAATAACAGAACCGCTGTTGAGAATAATTAATTCCTCACTCAGCATTGGTTATGTTCCAAAATCTTTTAAATTAGCAGTTATCAAACCAATAATTAAGAAACCTGACCTCAACCCCTGTCAGCTGTCCAATTACAGGCCAATATCAAACCTCCCCTTTATCTCTAAGATTCTGGAAAAGATGGTATGCTCATATCTACATAGAAATGGCATACATGAACTGTATCAGTCAGAATTTAGGCCTCATCACAGCACAGAAACAGCACTCGTTAAAGTAGTAAATGACCTCCTATTGGCCTCTGATCAGGGTTGTGTAACTATGCTTGTATTACTCGACCTCAGTGCAGCTTTTGACACCATTGATCATGCTATTCTTCTTCACAGATTAGAAAATGTAGTAGGAATTAAGGGTACAGCCCTCTACTGGCTCAGATCCTATTTGACCAATCGTTATCAGTATGTAGACTTAAATGGTGATTATTCTGCATGTTCTCTAGTGGAGTTTGGCGTTCCACAGGGTTCAGTTTTAGGCCCACTGCTTTTTTCCCTTTACATGCTTCCTCTGGGCAACATAATCCGTAAGCATGGTATTAGTTTTCATTGTTATGCTGACGACACACAGTTATATGTCTGAGCAAAACCTGATGAGAAAAACCAGCTTAATAAAGTTGAGCAATGTGTGCAGGACATAAGAAATTGGATGCTAATTAACTTCCTTCTGCTTAATCCGGATAAGACCGAAGTTCTAGTCATAGGACCGCATAATGCTACGAGTAAAATTTTAGATCACACCGTAACTTTCGATGGCCTTTCTGTTCCATCAAGTGCAACAGTAAAAGACCTCGGCGTGATTATAGATTCCAGTCTTTCATTTGAAGCTCATGTAGATAATATCACCAGGATAGCATTCTTTCACCTCAGAAATATTGCCAAGATAAGAAATATATTGTCGCTAAATGATGCAGAAAAACTAGTTCATGCTTTTATCACCTCTAGGTTGGACTATTGTAACGCCTTACTGTCTGGTTGTTCAGTTAGGTGCATAAACAAGCTTCAGCTAGTCCAGAATGCAGCAGCGAGAGTCCTCACTAGAACCAGAAGATATGAGCACATCACCCCTATCTTATCTTCACTGCATTGGCTCCCTGTGAAATTTCGCATTGATTTTAAAATACTACTCTTGACATATAAAGCATTAAATGGTCTCGCGCCGCAGTATCTGAGCGAACTGCTAGTGTCTTACGATCCGCCACGCCTACTTCGGTCAAAGGATGCAGGCTGCTTGTCAGTACCGCGTATTATGAAAACTACAGCTGGGGGCAGAGCTTTTTCTTACAAAGCCCCAAAATTATGGAATAGTCTTCCAAATAGTGTTCGGTACTCAGACGCAGTCTCAGTGTTTAAGTCTAGGCTCAAAACCTATTTATTTAGCCAAGCATTTTTATAAATAGATTTGCCATAAGGTAAAGGAGCAGATCTGGGGGACTCATGGACGTAGAGTATTATGGTGAACTGGTATGTTTAGATGCTGTCTTCCTCACTCTCGTTTGATCACTCAGGTTTGTTGATGGTGAGGTGATTGTTTTCTTTACATTTCAGTTCCTCCTCATGTCTGTGTTTCCTTCTGGCTCCTCCCTTCTAGTTATGCTGTCATAGTTAGTCCTGCCGGAGTCCCTGCTTGCACTCTACAGTAAATATACATTCACATTATACATTATGTGACTGTGACCATACCTAACTGCCATCTCTCCTCTTCTTCTCTTTCTCCCCCTCTTTCTCTTTCCTCTCTCCCCCTGTCTCCCCCTTTCACTCTTTCTCTCTCTCTCTCTCTCTGTCGAGATACACATGTCATTCCTGAGCTGCCAGTGATCCAGACTCCCTCTGCCCTCCGGACCTGTCTGATCCATCCTGGTGCCCAGTTGGAGGTCTCGTCGCATGGATGCCCCGTGTGTCTCTTTGGAATGCGTCTGGTGTCTGGGGATGATTCTCTCTACCTAGAAGATGGTTCTGGCCTCGACTGGTGTTAGCAGCTGTTTCTCTGAGGACTTGACAATTCGATTCTCCAATAACTACCTGGACTCCATTTTAACATCAGTTAACATCAACTATTAGAGCTGAACTGCTGCCACCTAACACACTGTATAAATGCAGATCATTTCCTGCTATCTGTTTCACCCAGATGAGGATGGGTTCCCTGTTGAGTCTGGTTCCTCTCAAGGTTTCTTCCTATTACCATCTCAGGGAGTTTTTCCTTGCCACTGTCGCCCGCGGGCTTGCTCATCAGGGACTATCTGAACATTTTGATTCATACACATTCACATTCCATACATACTTAAATAATTCTTTTGATTGTGTAAAGCTGCTTTCTGTCACGAACTAACCGGGATGACTAGAATGATGATCGTGCTATCTGTCACGAACAAACCGGGATGAGCAGATAGCTTTAGCAGTTAGCCCTGTAGCGTGAATGGTAAACCCAAACGCGGATAAACACGAGCGGGCAGGATAATCACGCGCTTTGTTATAAGGACTCTCACACACAATGAGCAAAGGAAAGACACAATCTAACCCTAGTCCTATAAACACACACTCAGTCTGAAAAGATAGCCAAGAAAGTGAGTACTCACAGATACGGGAACGATTCCGAAAGGATCTGGGCATAACTCAATGACAGAGCGATGTGCGGCGCCATCTTGTTTACCTTTATGCTTTCAGGTTCGCGACCGTCTTACTTCCGGGTCCTAGTGCCGGTCGCGGCTGAGTGTGCATGACAGTACCCCCCCGTCCAGGACCGACTCCGGACGGTCCAGGGGTGGAGGATACCCGGTGACGGTAGTCCCTAATGAGCCCGGAGTCGAGGATGAAGCGAGCCGGAACCCAGGACCGCTCCTCGGGGCCGTAGCCTTCCCAGTCGACCAGATACTGGGTGCCCCTGCCCCGAGGGCGCGAGTCGAGGATCCGTCGCACGGTGTAGGCGGGACCGCCGTCAATGATTCGGGGGGGAGGAGCAGGGGGGGTGGGTGGAACCATGGGTGAGGTGGTGAATGGTTTCAGCTGTGAGGTATGGAAGACAGGGTGGATCCGGAGCGCCGCAGGCAGCTGGAGCCGGTAGGTGACAGGGTTGATCCTGAGAGTTATGCGGTATGGCCCGATGAACCTTGGTGATAACTTCTTTGACTCTGTGTGCAGGTGAAGGTTTTTGGATGATAGCCATACTTTGTCACCTACGTGGTACAATCGTCCCGGAGGGTGCCGACGGCGGTGTTGGGCCACATAGTTGGCGTTGGTGCGTCGGATGGCGAGATTGGCTTGGTGCCATAGCCGCCGGCACCGGCGAACCAACTGTTGGGCCGATGGTACATCAACCTCCGGTTCTTGGTGAGTGAACATCGGAGGCTGGAAACCATAGCACACCTCAAATGGACTCAGGTTGGTGGCTGAGGAGACGTGAAGGTTGTGTGATAATTCGGCCCACTTGAGGTAGCGGGCCCAGGAGCGCTGGCGATCCGACACGAAACATCTTAGGTAGCGCTCCAGCTGTTGGTTGGTTCGCTCCGTCTGACCGTTCGTCTGGGGGTGATAGCCAGAGGACAAACTGCAGGACGAATCGATCAGACGGCAGAAGGCCTTCCAGAACCGGGCGGTGAACTGGGGACCTCTGTCCGAGACGATGTCCTTAGGGAACCCATGCAATCGGACTACGTGTTCCAATATCAGCTCTGCTGTGGTTTTGGCTGACGGGAGTCCGGTGAGGGCCACCAGGTGCACTGCCTTGGAGAAGCGATCCACGATGGTAAGGATGACGTCTTTTCCCTCGGAGATCGGCAGGCCCGTGATGAAGTCGACGGCAATGTGCGACCAGGGCCGACGAGGGACTGGAAGTGGTTGGAGCTCCCCCGGAGTTGGTTGGTTAGAGTCTTTGGCCCTGGCGCACACTGGGCACGCCCGGACGAACTCAGTAGCCTCCCTCCTCATCGAAGGCCACCAAAAGGCCC
Organism: Channallabes apus; assembly: GCA_030522415.1. Lineage (NCBI taxonomy): Eukaryota > Metazoa > Chordata > Actinopteri > Siluriformes > Clariidae > Channallabes > Channallabes apus. The sequence continues at coordinate 1,976,646 of CM060109.1, forward strand.
GTCCCACGAAGGTGAGGGTTCTCCGGGTTCCCTGGTGTCCCGCGACGGGTGAAGAATGGCCCCACTGGAGGACTTCGGGCCGGAGTTGAGTGGGGACGTAGAGCCGCCCGGGTGGCACACCTGCCGGTGCGGGTTCGGTGGCCAGTGCCTGGCGGACCCTCGTTTCCATATCCCAGTGCAGGGGTGCGATGATCCGGGTGGGTGGAAGGACAGGCACGGGCTCCGCCCGGGTCGTCTCTCGCTCGTATTGACGGGAGAGGGCGTCGGCCTTGGTGTTCTTTGACCCCGGGCGGTACGAAAGATGGAAATCGTACTGTTCGAAGAATAAGGCCCACCGTGCCTGTCGTGGGTTTAGCTGTTTGAGGTTGCGGATGGTGATGAGGTTCTGATGATCCGTCCAGACAATGAATGGCTCACTGGCACCCTGGAGCCAGTGACGCCACTCCTCCAAGGCCCACTTTATGCCCAACAGTTCACGGTCCCCTACTCCGTATCGCTGCTGAGTGGGGTTAAATTTTTTGGAGTAAAAGCCACAGGGGTGTAGCTTTTGGTCTGGACCTCGTTGTGAGAGAACAGCGCCGGCGCCCACCTCCGACGCGTCCACCTCCACAACGAACGGTTGGCTGGCATCTGGATGGAGCAGGATGGGTGCGGTGGTGAACAGATGACAGAGTCGATGAAAAGCTGCGATGGCGGTAGGGTTGAGTCGAAAGGAACTGTTGGAGAGCCTGGTAAGGGCAGTGAGCGGTGCTGCAACTGTACTGTAGCCCCGGATAAAGCGACGATAGAAATTCGCAAACCCGAGAAAGCGTTGGAGCTGTTTGAGTGTCCTGGGTAGGGGCCAGTGACGTACAACCTCCAGCTTCTGCGGGTCCATGGCCACACCCTGGGGCGAGATAACAAAACCCAGGAACGTGGTGGAGTGCTCGTGAAAAGCACACTTTTCCAACTTACAGTACAGCTGGTGGGCGAGCAATCTCTTAAGGACAGCTCGAACATGTTTTGTGTGTTCCTCGGGGGTGCGTGAGTATATTAAAATGTCATCTAGGTAGACGAACACCCATCGGCCTAGCATGTCCCGGAGAACATCATTGATGAAGCACTGGAAGGCCGAGGGTGCGTTGCAGAGACCAAATGGAATGACCAGGCTCTCATAGTGTCCGGTGGGGGTAATGAAGGCCGTCTTCCACTCATCACCCTCTCTGATGCGCACCAAGTTGTAGGCGCTCCGGAGGTCCAACTTAGTGAACATGGTGGCACCAGAGAGGGCGTCCAGGGCTGAGTTGGTAAGAGGCAAAGGATGACGATTTCTGATGGTAATCTTGTTAAGCCCCCGATAGTCGACACACGGACGAAGTTCGCCCCCTTTTTTCTTTACAAAGAAGAACCCCGCGGCAGCCGGCGAGGAGGAGGGTCTGATGGTGCCATTTCGCAGGGCGCTGGCGACATACTCCTCCATAGCCTGGGTCTCGCTGGTAGAAAGGGAGTAGAGGTGGCCGCGGGGGGGGCTGGAGCCTGGCTGGAGTTCGATGGCTAGGTCGTAAGGTCGGTGAGGTGGTAGATGGCTGGCCCGGCGCTTGCAAAACACCTCAGCCAGGTCTCGATATGGTGGTGGAAGGGCGTGGATGTCGACGTCGGGGGCCTCGGACTCCCTGGAACACGTCCCAGCCTGGGCCTGTAGGCATAAGTCGGTGCAGGTCGGCCCCCATTGAAGGATTCGGTTCTGGGACCAGGAGATGAGTGGGTCGTGCTGTAAGAGCCAGGGGTAGCCGAGGATGATGGGTGGAGAGGAGATGGGTGTAAGGTGAAATTGGATAGACTCCTGATGTTGGCCGAGGATGAGAGTGATGGGTGAAGTCTGCTGGGTGATGGGGCTGGATGAGAGGGGCCGCCCGTCGACTGAGGTGATTTTTACTGGCTGGGATAACGCCTCTATCTTTACCCCCAATCCTCTGGCATACGTTGAGTCAATGAAGTTACCCGCGGCACCAGAATCGATGAACGCGGCACTTCTGACCCGTTTGTGGCCAAGATGGAGGGTTACCTGGACCGTGAGTCGAGTCTCAGCGTTGTCGGTGGTCGCGGAGAGATGGATGATACCCGGGGAGTCTCTCCTCTCTCTCACCGGGTTTGGGCGTTTCCCGGACGGGACGGGCAGGTCGCTCGATGGTGCGCGGCTGATCCGCAGTAAGCGCACAGTCCCTCGCGGTAGCGTCTCTCGCGTTCCGCCACGGTCAGGGAGGCGCGCCCTAGCTGCATGGGTTCCCCGGCTCCGGTGTCAACCACGGCAGGGGGTGGAGATCCGACACGTCCAGGGAGAGCGGTGGTGACGGTGGTTGGTGGTCTTGGTACAATGCAGGCGTACGTGGGTGGTGGCGGCAGGGTTCGAGGTGCTGGCCTCGGACGGGATAGGAGGCGCTGGTCGATCCGGAGGACTAGCTGGATTAGCCCCTCCAGTGTGGCTGGGAGCTCTCGTCCGGCTAGCTCGTCTTTGATTCGATTAGCCAGCCCCTCGAAGTAGGACGTCCGGAGGGCCGCGTCTCCCCAGGAGGTCTGGATGGCGAGTGTCCGGAACTCGGCGGTGTATTTACTCACGGACAGTCCTCCCTGCCGCAGGTGGTAGAGCTTTGTGTCGGTCTCCACCTCGCCCGCAGGATGTTCAAAGGTTAACTTGAGTTGGTGGGTGAATTCATTGTAGGAGTGCGCGGTGTCTGTGTCTGCGCGCAGGACTGCCGTGGCCCACTCTGCTGCCTGCCCTGATAGCAACGAGACGAGGAGTGCAATGCGCAGCCGGTCGGTGGAGTATTTGGTGGGATTGAACTCAAACACCAGTTCCAGAGATGTTAAAAACACACTGCATTTCCCATCCGTGCCATCCCATTTATCTGGAAGAGCTAAAAAAACGTCAGAAGGGGGGGGGGGTGGCGGCGCCGCGACCGCCGCGGCGGGCGGGCAGCTAGCCAGCCCACCAACCGCCTCCCGGAGGCTCGCGTTCTCCTGCCTAAGCTCCGCGACCTCGCGGCGCAAGGCCGCGATGTCTTGGACACTGCGGCGCAGAGAACCGAGCTCCGCGGTTAGCGTATTGATGAGCAAAGCATGCTGGTCAACCACATCGCGGAGGCGGGCGTAATCCGCTGGGTTTACTGCTCTGGGCTCTGTCATTCTGTCACGAACTAACCGGGATGACTAGAATGATGATCGTGCTATCTGTCACGAACAAACCGGGATGAGCAGATAGCTTTAGCAGTTAGCCCTGTAGCGTGAATGGTAAACCCAAACGCGGATAAACACGAGCGGGCAGGATAATCACGCGCTTTGTTATAAGGACTCTCACACACAATGAGCAAAGGAAAGACACAATCTAACCCTAGTCCTATAAACACACACTCAGTCTGAAAAGATAGCCAAGAAAGTGAGTACTCACAGATACGGGAACGATTCCGAAAGGATCTGGGCATAACTCAATGACAGAGCGATGTGCGGCGCCATCTTGTTTACCTTTATGCTTTCAGGTTCGCGACCGTCTTACTTCCGGGTCCTAGTGCCGGTCGCGGCTGAGTGTGCATGACACTTTGAGACAATGTCAATTGTTAAAAGCGCTATACAAATAAAATGTAATTGAATATCCATGACTGAGATTCGATGTACATCACTTATTGTACACAGAAGATATTATCCACTTCCTGTTTCGTTTATCTCCCATAACTTTACAGGTTATGCAGCTAGATAAAAAAATTACAAATAAAATTGCTGTGAAGGCTTTATGCCATGCCCGGGGCCCAGCGGCTCTGGCAATTCTGCATCATCAATACCTGGAGATCATATTGGCGCAGTTTAGAGGAATTTACATAGAGGAACAAAGAAGACCTTTCGCACTACTACTGCTTGGGCAATAATAAATGTATTTTAAAAAGATAAACATCCAAAAGAACATCACTGACATCAATTTTTTATTTTTTTTACATGGTTCCATTTTGTTAGCATAGAGTAAATACAGTATATACATTTATTTATTTAATCTCATTAAGACACTTAGCGACCTTATTAATACATTTAAAGTCAATTTAAGTCAAAAGCAGTAAACATGCAACTTTGCAAAACCAGACAACAGCCTGACACGTTATCATCCAAATCAGATTCTTTTCTTTTCATGGCTGGGTTTCGTTACATCGCTCTACATCATGTTTTATGACTTCAATCTGGGAGTTTAGTGTCACAGTCTGAGCGATGAAACTTTGAAAACTCTACTGGGATTTATTGCATACAGTCTCTCTCTCTCTCTCTCTCTCTCTCTCTCTCTCTCTCTCTCACACACACACACACACACACACACACACACACACACACACACACACACACACACACACACACACACACACACACACACACACAGTGATCTTGGGTTTCATGATGGAGTGTGCAGTTGCAGATAAGCGTCGTCTCCTCCACTCTGAGAAAGAGTGAAACTCATCTCCTTTCTAATCCTCAAACTATGCTGGATATGTAGTCAATCACAAGACGTGTGTGTGTGTGTGTGTATGTCTGTGAGTGTGTGTGTGTGTTTGTATGTCTGTGAGTGTGTGTGTGTGTGTGTGTCTGTGAGTGTGTGTGGGTGTGTGTGTGTGTGCGTGTGTGTGTGTGTGCGTGTGTGTGTGTGTGTGTGTGTGTGTGTGTGTGTGTGCGTGTGTGTGTGTGTGTTTGTGTGGTGAATCTGAGGGAACGCCAGGCTCCTGTCAGCTCACCTTTATCTCATCTCATCTCTCACGGCTGCTTGATTGGAAACATCGTTGTCGTCCAGAATGAGAAAACGAGATGAAGTGTGTGTGTGTATGTGTGTGTGTGTGTGATCTCTCTGCAATGAAATTCTGAAATGTGTCAACAATGTTCATGTGTTATTTTAATTAAAATGTATGCCATAATGATATTTATTTAAAAAATCTATTAACATTCATGTATAAATTGTATATTAATCAACTTTATGTTAATGAGTCTTGCATAACCAGTTTTAATATGATCACTATGGATATTTACCTTTCATATATTACCGTTTACATATATTACGGCAAATTATATTTTTTGTAATTAATATATTATTGCAATGCAATTAATAAAGTATATTTATTTTGGATCATTTCTTTTCTTTATGTTATTTAAAATAATTACTTTTTCTCATCTAAAAGTGTCTCGATAAATTAGAATATCATAGATATGATGATTTATTTCAGTAATTAAATTTAAAAAGTGAAACTAATGGTATAGAATCATTACAAGCAGACTGATATATTTCAAGTGTTTACCTTTTTTTTTTTTTATTTTGATGATTATGGCTTAAAGTTAATGAAAACCCAAAATTCAGTATTTAAGAAAGTTAGAACATTTTTAACACAGAAATTAGGACAACTGGAAAGTATGAACATGTACAGTACAGCACTCAGTACTTGATCGGGGCTCCTTTTTGCATGAATTACTACAGCAGTGTGGCGTGGCATGGGGACGATCAGTCTGTGGCACTGCTGAGGTGTTACTGTATGGAAGACCAGGTTGCTCTGATAGCAGCCTTCAGCTCTTCTGCGTTATGGGGTCTGGTGTCATGCATCTCCTTCTTCACAATACTCCTGAGATTCTCTACAGGGGTCAGGTCGGGTATGTTTACTGGCCAATCAAGCACAGGGATGCCATGGTACTTAAACCAGGTACTAGTACTTTTGGCAGTGTGGGCAGGTGTCAAGTCCTGCTGGAAAACTAGTCAGCAGAGGGAAACATTAAATGCTCTAAATTTCTTAGTAGACCAACAGATGACATGGCTCCCCAAACCACCACTGACTGTACAAACTTTACACTGGACCTCAAGCAGCTTGGATTCTGTGCCTCTCCTCTCTTCCTCCAGACACTGGGAACTGAATTAATAAAAAAATTAACCATAATTAATCAAATTAATTTACTAAATTAACCAAAATTTACTTTCATCTGAAAAGAAGACTTTGGCCCACTGTGCAACAGTCCAGTCCTTTCTTTCCTTAGCCCAGGAAAGATGCTTCTGATGTTGTTTCTTGTTCAAGAGTGGCTTGACACAAGGAATGCGACAGTTGTAGCCCATGTCCTCGATTCGTCTGTGTGTGGTGGCTCTCAAAGCACTGGCTCGTGTGGAACAGCTGGCAAATGTTCTCACCGGCAGCTTCAAAATCTCTCTGAGCAGCGCCATTGTTCCCACATGCTTCAAGGCCACCACCATCGCCCCCGTGGCCAAGAGATGCACTTACACCCACCATCATGAAGTGCATTGAGCAGCTCATCATGAGACACATCAAGATCCTGCTGCTCCCTTCACTGGACCCACTGCAATTTGCATACCGTCCTAACCGCTCAACGGACGACGCCATCTCCACTACACTCCATCTTGCCCTCACATACTTGGACAATAAGGACACATACGTTCGAATGCTGTACATAGATTTTAGCTCAGCATTCAACACTATCATCCCCCAACAACTGATCGGTAAGCTGAGCCTGTTGGGCCTGAACACCTCGCTCTACCACGGGATCCTGGACTTTCTGACCGGAAGGCCTCAGTCAGTATGGATCGGGAACTGCACCTCCAGCACCACCACACTGAACACTGGGACCCCACAATGCTGTGTGTAGCAACACACAGTTCGAATCACATCATCAAGTTCGCTGAGGACACGACCGTGGTGGGTCTCATTAGCAAGAATGATGAGTCAGCGTACAGCGAAGAAGTGCAGAGGCTAACGGAGTGGTGTAAAGACAACAACCTGTCTCTGAATGTTGACAAGACAAAGGAGATGAGCATCGACGGCTCCTCTGTGGAGATCATAGAAAGCACCAAGGACCAGATCCTGGGCCAGATCCCAGATCCACTTATAGAAGCTGGTCCCTCAACACCAGCTCCCTACACAAGAAAGCCAGCGTCTCTTCTTTCTGAGAAAACTGAGGAAGGCCCAGCTTCCACCACCGATCCTGACCACCTTCTATAGAGGAACTATCGAGAGCATCCTGAGCGGCTGCATCACTGTCTGGTTCGGGAATTGTGCCATATCGGACCGCAAGACTCTACAGCGGATAGTGAGGACAGCAGAGATGATCATCGGGGTCTCTCTCCCCTCCATTGAGGACATCTACACCACACGCTGCATCCGTAAAGCCACCAGCATTGTGGCTGATCGGACACACCCCTCTCACACACTCTTCACACTCCTGCCATCTGGAAAAAGGTACGGAAGCATTCGGGCCTCACATCCAGACTGTGCAACAGCTTTTTTCCACAAGCCATCCGTCTCCTCAACAAAAAGGGACTGGACTGATAAACACACACACACACACACACACACACACACACACACACACACACACACACACACACACACACACACACACACACAACATTATCACTCAGCTTAACTCAACTACCTCAAAACATTGAGACTGGACTGACTAATCAACACAAGCGCAAACACACTGACCTACACCACCAAACTATCGTACACACCAACCTGTAAATGCTCTTTTGCACAATATTCAGTACTGGACTACTTTTTGCACTAATCTCTCAATTCTCGCTGCTACTTTAAGGAACGCTTACTGGTTCTGTACTACCTCAACTCATCACCTCAACACCACAAAGTATTATGTTGTGTTATGTTTGTCACACCGTCACTTTGTTGCTCGTTTGCACATTTGCACGTACACTTTATGTTGTCTGTTGTCTATAGGTTAGCTAGTTAGTTTTTGTTAATTTATGTTGTTAATTTATGTTGTCAGGTCAATCTGTCCTGTCTTGTCTCTGCTAGCCAGCTAACTGGGCCTACTAGTTAGCTAGCTTTAGCTCTTCTGTTAATCCATGTTGTAAATGTATGTTGCATGTAGCACCTTGGTCCTGGAGGAACGTTGTATTGTTTCACTGTGTACTAACTGTATATGGTTGAAGTGACAATAAAGCCGACTTGAACTTGAACTCCAGCTGCAGTCCACTCCTTATGAATCTCTCACAAAGAATGGGTGTTGTTTCACAATCCTCTCAAGGCTGCCATCATCCCTGCTTTTTCTACCATATTTATTCTGTCCATTTAACTCTCCATCAATGTGCTTATGTGACACAGCACTCTGATAACAGCCAGCTACTTTAGCAACGACCTTTTGTTCCCCACTGAACCAGACCATTTAAAGTCTCGGGAAACCTTTGCAGGTGTTTTGAGTTAATTCGCTGATTAGAGTCTGATACCATGAATCTCCAATATTGAACTTTTTCACAATATTCTTATTTTCTAAGATACTGAATTTTGGATTGACATTAGTTGTTAGCCATAATCATAAAAAAAAGGAATAAACATATGAAATATATCAGTCTATGTGTAATCAGTGTAAATCTATATAATATAAGAGTTTCCCTTTTTAATTGAATCACTGAAATAAATAAAGTTTTTGATGAGATTCTAATTTATTGGTTGCAATATTAATATATAATTCAAACAATTAAAAAAATATTATTAAAAAATAACAACTAATTTAATCAGCAACAACAAGAACAATAACAACAACAACAATAATAATAATAATAATAATAATAATAATACAAATTCAAATCACTGTATAAATTCACAATGAATTCTGAGCTTTTGTTCATCTTTAATTTTAGTTTGCAACCCTTCTACTCTGCGATACACTTGAATGCAACCCTGCTACATGTCGATACACCAAAATACAACCCTTCTACATGTCGCTACACCCATACACAACCATCCTATATGTCGCTACACCCATACACAACCATCCTACACATTGCAACACTAATACACAACCATTCTACATGTCGCTACACCCATACACAACCATCCTATATGTCGCTACACCCATACACAACCATCCTACACATTGCAACACTAATACACAACCATTCTACATGTTGCTCCACTTGTACTGTATGTATGTTGCTCCACTTGTATGCAACCCTACACAAGCAGACACACACACACAACAGCACGTATGAAGCTATCGAGTATGAGACATAATTGAACTCGCCTGCAGGTTTGCAAACACAGCCACACACACACACACACACACACACACACACACACACACACACACACACACACCTGGCTGTGTTCCAGCACTTGACTCCACCCCGTCAGAGTATCTGTAGTCTCTCAGGGCCTTTCATCTGTCCGGCCGTCCCGCTGTCCATCACACACACTCTCCACACACTCGCAGATAACGCTTCACTCTACAGAGCCGCATTGTCCACTGGACCTCCAGGTGTGTGTGGGAGTGTGCGCGCACACACACACACACACACACACACACACACACACACACACACACACACACACACACACATACACACACACACACACACACACAGCTGTGATCGGCTCTACATAGCTCCAGTGCTTATCCATCTCATCTTCTAATGGTTAATCCTGTGACTTTAAACAGTGTTGATAGGAAACTAGAAACATTTACACATTTTAAATTTAAAGAGTAATAGTTTAGATTGCTAATATAAAGTTGTGTAAAAACCACACAAACCTTAGATGTGTTGAAAAATTACTCTAGACTTTGATTACACATACCATTAAACTCTAATGGAAATTTCCACGTGGTCAGCTTTTCAGGAAAGCGAGTTAGCTTGCACTAGATAAAAAAAAACAACAACTATAAATAAAAATATACAATAAATATTGAAATCTGATTAATATTATAACATAATATTATGATATATAATAACAGACGTAGTCTGAATAATGAAATACTTTCTATATGGCATGGTACTTATCCACTAGCAGGTTATTTAATAAAACAGGGTAAATGAGGTCATGTGATCTTCACATGGTAACTTTTGGAGCTGATGAAGGTTCTCCAAGGGTTCTCTAGGTTTCTATCACAAGAACCTCCACAATGATTGAACATCAGCATTGTATATCAATAACTTCTACCACACACACTTAGCTTACTCAATCCGATAGCCACCCCCCCCCCCC